>OX465295.1:336361883-336856883 GCA_949987735.1 Leucophora obtusa
CTGGAATACGTAGACTGCTCGCCGCATTTCTAAGTAAGGACGCAAATAGGCCTTATTCATACGAACGTTTTGGTGTATCACACTTATATCCTATCAGTTTTTTGTGGGGTTGCTCCATGAAAATGTGATTCACCACTGGTGGTCAGTAAACAAAATCTGAATTTCTGGAATACCTGGACTAGTCGCCGCATTTCTAAGTATGGATGTAAATAGGTCTTATTCATACGAACATTTTGGTGTATCAGACTTATATCCTATCAGTTTTTTGTGGGGTTGCTCCATGAAAATGTGATTCACCACTGGTGGTCAGTAAACAAAATCTGAATTTCTGGAATACCTGGACGAGTCGCCGCATTTCTAAGTATGGACGCAAATATGCCTTATTCCTACGAACATTTTGGTGTATCACACTTATATCCTATCAGTTTTTTGTGGGGTTGCCCCATGAAAATGTGATTCACCACTGGTGGTCAGTAAACAAAATCTGAATTTCTGGAATACCTGGACTAGTCGCCGCATTTCTAAGTATGGACGCAAATAGGCCTTATTCATACGAACATTTTGGTGTATAACACTTATATCCTATCAGTTTTTGTGGGGTTGCTCCTTGAAAATGTGATTCACCACTGGTGGTCAGTAAACAAAATCTGAATTTCTAGAATACGTAGACTACTACCCGCATTTCTAAGTATGGACGCCAATAGGCCTTATTCATACGAACATTTTGGAGTATCACACTTATATCCTATCAGTTTTTTGTGGGGTTGCTCCATGAAAATGTGATTCACCACTGGTGGTTAGTAAACAAAATCTGAATTTCTGGAATACCTGGACTAGTCGCCGCATTTCTAAGTATGGACGCAAATAGGCCTTATTCATACGAACATTTTGGTGTATCACACTTATATCCTATCAGTTTTTTGTGGGGTTGCTCCATGAAAATGTGATTCACCACTGGTGGTCAGTAAACAAAATCTGAATTTCTAGAATACGTAGACTACTACCCGCATTTCTAAGTATGGATGTAAATAGGCCTTATTCATACGAACATTTTGGTGTATCACACTTATATCCTATCAGTTTTTTGTGGGGTTGCTCCATGAAAATGTGATTCACCACTGGTGGTCAGTAAACAAAATCTGAATTTCTGGAATACCTGGACTAGTCGCCGCATTTCTAAGTATGGACGCAAATAGGCCTTATTCATACGAACATTTTGGTGTATCACTCTTATATCCTATCAGTTTTTTGTGGGGTTGCTCCATGAAAATGTGATTCACCACTGGTGGTCAGTAAACAAAATCTGAATTTCTGGAATACGTAGACTACTCGCCGCATTTCTAAGTATGGGCGCAAATAGGCCTTATTCATACGAACATTTTGGTGTATCACACTTATATCCTATCAGTTTTTTGTGGGGTTGCTCCATGAAAATGTGATTCACCACTGGTGGTCAGTAAACAAAATCTGAATTTCTGGAATACCTGGACTAGTCGCCGCATTTCTAAGTATGGATGTAAATAGGTCTTATTCATACGAACATTTTGGTGTATCAGACTTATATCCTATCAGTTTTTTGTGGGGTTGCTCCATGAAAATGTGATTCACCACTGGTGGTCAGTAAACAAAATCTGAATTTCTGGAATACCTGGACTACTCGCCACATTTCTAAGTATGGACGCAAATAGGCCTTATTCATACGAACATTTTGGTGTATCACACTTATATCCTATCAGTTTTTTGTGGGGTTGCTCCATGAAAATGTGATTCACCACTGGTGGTCAGTAAACAAAATCTGAATTTCTGGAATACCTGGACTAGTCGCCGCATTTCTAAGTATGGATGTAAATAGGTCTTATTCATACGAACATTTTGGTGTATCACACTTATATCCTATCAGTTTTTTGTGGGGTTGCCCCATGAAAATGTGATTCACCACTGGTGGTCAGTAAACAAAATCTGAATTTCTGGAATACCTGGACTAGTCGCCGCATTTCTAAGTATGGACGCAAATAGGCCTTATTCATAAGAACATTTTGGTGTATCACACTTATATCCTATCAGTTTTTTGTGGGGTTGCTCCATGAAAATGTGATTCACCACTGGTGGTCAGTAAACAAAATCTGAATTTCTGGAATACCTGGACTAGTCGCCGCATTTCTAAGTATGGACGCAAATAGGCTTATTCATACGAACATTTTGGTGTATCACTCTTATATCCTATCAGTTTTTTGTGGGGTTGCTCCATGAAAATGTGATTCACCACTGGTGGTCAGTAAACAAAATCTGAATTTCTGGAATACCTGGACTAGTCGCCGCATTTCTAAGTATGGATGTAAATAGGTCTTATTCATACGAACATTTTGGTGTATCACACTTATATCCTATCAGTTTTTTGTGGGGTTGCCCCATGAAAATGTGATTCACCACTGGTGGTCAGTAAACAAAATCTGAATTTCTGGAATACCTGGACTAGTTGCCGCATTTCTAAGTATGAACGCAAATAGGCCTTATTCATACGAACATTTTGGTGTATCACACTTATATCCTATCAGTTTTTTGTGGGGTTGCTCCATGAAAATGTGATTCACCACTGGTGGTCAGTAAACAAAATCTGAATTTCTGGAATACCTGGACGAGTCGCCGCATTTCTAAGTATGGACGCAAATATGCCTTATTCCTACGAACATTTTGGTGTATCACACTTATATCCTATCAGTTTTTTGTGGGGTTGCCCCATGAAAATGTGATTCACCACTGGTGGTCAGTAAACAAAATCTGAATTTCTGGAATACCTGGACTAGTCGCCGCATTTCTAAGTATGGACGCAAATAGGCCTTATTCATACGAACATTTTGGTGTATAACACTTATATCCTATCAGTTTTTTGTGGGGTTGCTCCTTGAAAATGTGATTCACCACTGGTGGTCAGTAAACAAAATCTGAATTTCTAGAATACGTAGACTACTACCCGCATTTCTAAGTATGGACGCCAATAGGCCTTATTCATACGAACATTTTGGAGTATCACACTTATATCCTATCAGTTTTTTGTGGGGTTGCTCCATGAAAATGTGATTCACCACTGGTGGTTAGTAAACAAAATCTGAATTTCTGGAATACCTGGACTAGTCGCCGCATTTCTAAGTATGGACGCAAATAGGCCTTATTCATACGAACATTTTGGTGTATCACACTTATATCCTATCAGTTTTTTGTGGGGTTGCTCCATGAAAATGTGATTCACCACTGGTGGTCAGTAAACAAAATCTGAATTTCTGGAATACCTGGACTAGTCGCCGCATTTCTAAGTATGGATGTAAATAGGTCTTATTCATACGAACATTTTGGTGTATCACACTTATATCCTATCAGTTTTTTGTGGGGTTGCCCCATGAAAATGTGATTCACCACAGGTGGTCAGTAAACAAAATCTGAATTTCTGGAATACCTGGACTAGTCGCCGCATTTCTAAGTATGGATGTAAATAGGCCTTATTCATACGAACATTTTGGTGTATCACACTTATATCCTATCAGTTTTTTGTGGGGTTGCTCCATGAAAATGTGATTCAACACTGGTGGTCAGTAAACAAAATCTGAATTTCTGGAATACCTGGACTAGTGGCCGCATTTCTAAGTATGGACGCAAATAGGCCTTATTCCTACGAACATTTTGGTGTATCACACTTATATCCTATCAGTTTTTTGTGGGGTTGCTCCATGAAAATGTGATTCACCACTGGTGGTCAGTAAACAAAATCTGAATTTCTGGAATACCTGGACTAGTCGCAGCATTTCCAAGTATGGACGCAAATAGGCCTTATTCATACGAACATTTTGGTGTATCACACTTATATCCTATCAGTTTTTGTGGGGTTGCTCCCTAAAAATGTGATTCACCACTGGTGGTCAGTAAACAAAATCTGAATTTCTGGAATACGTAGACTGCTCGCCGCATTTCTAAGTAAGGACGCAAATAGGCCTTATTCATACGAACGTTTTGGTGTATCACACTTATATCCTATGAGTTTTTTGTGGGGTTGCTCCATGAAAATGTGATTCACCACTGGTGGTCAGTAAACAAAATCTGAATTTCTGGAATACCTGGACTAGTCGCCGCATTTCTAAGTATGGACGCAAATAGGCCTTATTCATACGAACATTTTGGTGTATAACACTTATATCCTATCAGTTTTTTGTGGGGTTGCTCCTTGAAAATGTGATTCACCACTGGTAGTCAGTAAACAAAATCTGAATTTCTAGAATACGTAGACTACTACCCGCATTTCTAAGTATGGACGCCAATAGGCCTTATTCATACGAACATTTTGGAGTATCACACTTATATCCTATCAGTTTTTTGTGGGGTTGCTCCATGAAAATGTGATTCACCACTGGTGGTCAATAACAAAATCTGAATTTCTGGAATACCTGGACTAGTCGCCGCATTTCTAAGTATGGACGCAAATAGGCCTTATTCATACGAACATTTTGGTGTATCACACTTATATCCTATCAGTTTTTTGTGGGGTTGCTCCATGAAAATGTGATTCACCACTGGTGGTCAGTAAACAAAATCTGAATTTCTGGAATACCTGGACTAGTCGCCGCATTTCTAAGTATGGATGTAAATAGGTCTTATTCATACGAACATTTTGGTGTATCAGACTTATATCCTATCAGTTTTTTGTGGGGTTGCTCCATGAAAATGTGATTCACCACTGGTGGTCAGTAAACAAAATCTGAATTTCTGGAATACCTGGACTACTCGCCACATTTCTAAGTATGGACGCAAATAGGCCTTATTCATACGAACATTTTGCTGTATCAGACTTATATCCTATCAGTTTTTTGTGGGGTTGCTCCATGAAAATGTGATTCACCACTGGTGGTCAGTAAACAAAATCTGAATTTCTGGAATACCTGGACTAGTCGCCGCATTTCTAAGTATGGACGCAAATAGGCCTTATTCATACGAACATTTTGGTGTATCACTCTTATATCCTATCAGTTTTTTGTGGGGTTGCTCCATGAAAATGTGATTCACCACTGGTGGTCAGTAAACAAAATCTGAATTTCTGGAATACGTAGACTACTCGCCGCATTTCTAAGTATGGGCGCAAATAGGCCTTATTCATACGAACATTTTGGTGTATCACACTTATATCCTATCAGTTTTTTGTGGGGTTGCTCCATGAAAATGTGATTCACCACTGGTGGTCAGTAAACAAAATCTGAATTTCTGGAATACCTGGACTAGTCGCCGCATTTCTAAGTATGGATGTAAATAGGTCTTATTCATACGAACATTTTGGTGTATCAGACTTATATCCTATCAGTTTTTTGTGGGGTTGCTCCATGAAAATGTGATTCACCACTGGTGGTCAGTAAACAAAATCTGAATTTCTGGAATACCTGGACTACTCGCCACATTTCTAAGTATGGACGCAAATAGGCCTTATTCATACGAACATTTTGGTGTATCACACTTATATCCTATCAGTTTTTTGTGGGGTTGCTCCATGAAAATGTGATTCACCACTGGTGGTCAGTAAACAAAATCTGAATTTCTGGAATACCTGGACTAGTCGCCGCATTTCTAAGTATGGATGTAAATAGGTCTTATTCATACGAACATTTTGGTGTATCACACTTATATCCTATCAGTTTTTTGTGGGGTTGCCCATGAAAATGTGATTCACCACTGGTGGTCAGTAAACAAAATCTGAATTTCTGGAATACCTGGACTAGTCGCCGCATTTCTAAGTATGGACGCAAATAGGCCTTATTCATAAGAACATTTTGGTGTATCACACTTATATCCTATCAGTTTTTTGTGGGGTTGCTCCATGAAAATGTGATTCACCACTGGTGGTCAGTAAACAAAATCTGAATTTCTGGAATACCTGGACTAGTCGCCGCATTTCTAAGTATGGACGCAAATAGGCTTATTCATACGAACATTTTGGTGTATCACTCTTATATCCTATCAGTTTTTTGTGGGGTTGCTCCATGAAAATGTGATTCACCACTGGTGGTCAGTAAACAAAATCTGAATTTCTGGAATACCTGGACTAGTCGCCGCATTTCTAAGTATGGATGTAAATAGGTCTTATTCATACGAACATTTTGGTGTATCACACTTATATCCTATCAGTTTTTTGTGGGGTTGCCCCATGAAAATGTGATTCACCACAGGTGGTCAGTAAACAAAATCTGAATTTCTGGAATACCTGGACTAGTCGCCGCATTTTCTAAGTATGGATGTAAATAGGCCTTATTCATACGAACATTTTGGTGTATCACACTTATATCCTATCAGTTTTTTGTGGGGTTGCTCCATGAAAATGTGATTCAACACTGGTGGTCAGTAAACAAAATCTGAATTTCTGGAATACCTGGACTAGTGGCCGCATTTCTAAGTATGGACGCAAATAGGCCTTATTCCTACGAACATTTTGGTGTATCACACTTATATCCTATCAGTTTTTTGTGGGGTTGCTCCATGAAAATGTGATTCACCACTGGTGGTCAGTAAACAAAATCTGAATTTCTGGAATACCTGGACTAGTCGCAGCATTTCTAAGTATGGACGCAAATAGGCCTTATTCATACGAACATTTTGGTGTATCACACTTATATCCTATCAGTTTTTGTGGGGTTGCTCCCTGAAAATGTGATTCACCACTGGTGGTCAGTAAACAAAATCTGAATTTCTGGAATACGTAGACTGCTCGCCGCATTTCTAAGTAAGGACGCAAATAGGCCTTATTCATACGAACGTTTTGGTGTATCACACTTATATCCTATGAGTTTTTTGTGGGGTTGCTCCATGAAAATGTGATTCACCACTGGTGGTCAGTAAACAAAATCTGAATTTCTGGAATACCTGGACTAGTCGCCGCATTTCTAAGTATGGACGCAAATAGGCCTTATTCATACGAACATTTTGGTGTATAACACTTATATCCTATCAGTTTTTTGTGGGGTTGCTCCTTGAAAATGTGATTCACCACTGGTGGTCAGTAAACAAAATCTGAATTTCTAGAATACGTAGACTACTACCCGCATTTCTAAGTATGGACGCCAATAGGCCTTATTCATACGAACATTTTGGAGTATCACACTTATATCCTATCAGTTTTTTGTGGGGTTGCTCCATGAAAATGTGATTCACCACTGGTGGTCAATAACAAAATCTGAATTTCTGGAATACCTGGACTAGTCGCCGCATTTCTAAGTATGGACGCAAATAGGCCTTATTCATACGAACATTTTGGTGTATCACACTTATATCCTATCAGTTTTTTGTGGGGTTGCTCCATGAAAATGTGATTCACCACTGGTGGTCAGTAAACAAAATCTGAATTTCTGGAATACCTGGACTAGTCGCCGCTTTTCTAAGTATGGATGTAAATAGGTCTTATTCATACGAACATTTTGGTGTATCAGACTTATATCCTATCAGTTTTTTGTGGGGTTGCTCCATGAAAATGTGATTCACCACTGGTGGTCAGTAAACAAAATCTGAATTTCTGGAATACCTGGACTACTCGCCACATTTCTAAGTATGGACGCAAATAGGCCTTATTCATACGAACATTTTGCTGTATCAGACTTATATCCTATCAGTTTTTTGTGGGGTTGCTCCATGAAAATGTGATTCACCACTGGTGGTCAGTAAACAAAATCTGAATTTCTGGAATACCTGGACTAGTCGCCGCATTTCTAAGTATGGACGCAAATAGGCCTTATTCATACGAACATTTTGGTGTATCACTCTTATATGCTATCAGTTTTTTGTGGGGTTGCTCCATGAAAATGTGATTCACCACTGGTGGTCAGTAAACAAAATCTGAATTTCTGGAATACGTAGACTACTCGCCGCATTTCTAAGTATGGGCGCAAATAGGCCTTATTCATACGAACATTTTGGTGTATCACACTTATATCCTATCAGTTTTTTGTGGGGTTGCTCCATGAAAATGTGATTCACCACTGGTGGTCAGTAAACAAAATCTGAATTTCTGGAATACCTGGACTAGTCGCCGCATTTCTAAGTATGGATGTAAATAGGTCTTATTCATACGAACATTTTGGTGTATCAGACTTATATCCTATCAGTTTTTTGTGGGGTTGCTCCATGAAAATGTGATTCACCACTGGTGGTCAGTAAACAAAATCTGAATTTCTGGAATACCTGGACTACTCGCCACATTTCTAAGTATCGACGCAAATAGGCCTTATTCATACGAACATTTTGGTGTATCACACTTATATCCTATCAGTTTTTTGTGGGGTTGCTCCATGAAAATGTGATTCACCACTGGTGGTCAGTAAACAAAATCTGAATTTCTGGAATACCTGGACTAGTCGCCGCATTTCTAAGTATGGATGTAAATAGGTCTTATTCATACGAACATTTTGGTGTATCACACTTATATCCTATCAGTTTTTTGTGGGGTTGCCCCATGAAAATGTGATTCACCACTGGTGGTCAGTAAACAAAATCTGAATTTCTGGAATACCTGGACTAGTCGCCGCATTTCTAAGTATGGACGCAAATAGGCCTTATTCATAAAAACATTTTGGTGTATCACACTTATATCCTATCAGTTTTTTGTGGGGTTGCTCCATGAAAATGTGATTCACCACTGGTGGTCAGTAAACAAAATCTGAATTTCTGGAATACCTGGACTAGTCGCCGCATTTCTAAGTATGGATGTAAATAGGTCTTATTCATACGAACATTTTGGTGTATCACACTTATATCCTATCAGTTTTTTGTGGGGTTGCCCCATGAAAATGTGATTCACCACTGGTGGTCAGTAAACAAAATCTGAATTTCTGGAATACCTGGACTAGTTGCCGCATTTCTAAGTATGGACGCAAATAGGCCTTATTCATACGAACATTTTGGTGTATCACACTTATATCCTATCAGTTTTTTGTGGGGTTGCTCCATGAAAATGTGATTCACCACTGGTGGTCAGTAAACAAAATCTGAATTTCTGGAATACCTGGACGAGTCGCCGCCTTTCTAAGTATGGACGCAAATATGCCTTATTCCTACGAACATTTTGGTGTATCACACTTATATCCTATCAGTTTTTTGTGGGGTTGCCCCATGAAAATGTGATTCACCACTGGTGGTCAGTAAACAAAATCTGAATTTCTGGAATACCTGGACTAGTCGCCGCATTTCTAAGTATGGACGCAAATAGGCCTTATTCATACGAACATTTTGGTGTATAACACTTATATCCTATCAGTTTTTTGTGGGGTTGCTCCTTGAAAATGTGATTCACCACTGGTGGTCAGTAAACAAAATCTGAATTTCTAGAATACGTAGACTACTACCCGCATTTCTAAGTATGGACGCCAATAGGCCTTATTCATACGAACATTTTGGAGTATCACACTTATATCCTATCAGTTTTTTGTGGGGTTGCTCCATGAAAATGTGATTCACCACTGGTGGTCAATAACAAAATCTGAATTTCTGGAATACCTGGACTAGTCGCCGCATTTCTAAGTATGGATGTAAATAGGTCTTATTCATACGAACATTTTGGTGTATCACACTTATATCCTATCAGTTTTTTGTGGGGTTGCTCCATGAAAATGTGATTCACCACTGGTGGTCAGTAAACAAAATCTGAATTTCTGGAATACCTGGACTAGTCGCCGCATTTCTAAGTATGGACGCAAATAGGCCTTATTCATACGAACATTTTGGTGTATCACACTTATATCCTATCAGTTTTTTGTGGGGTTGCTCCATGAAAATGTGATTCACCACTGGTGGTCAGTAAACAAAATCTGAATTTCTGGAATACCTGGACTAGTCGCCGCATTTCTAAGTATGGATGTAAATAGGTCTTATTCATACGAACATTTTGGTGTATCAGACTTATATCCTATCAGTTTTTTGTGGGGTTGCTCCATGAAAATGTGATTCACCACTGGTGGTCAGTAAACAAAATCTGAATTTCTGGAATACCTGGACTAGTCGCCGCATTTCTAAGTATGGATGTAAATAGGTCTTATTCATACGAACATTTTGGTGTATCACACTTATATCCTATCAGTTTTTTGTGGGGTTGCCCCATGAAAATGTGATTCACCACAGGTGGTCAGTAAACAAAATCTGAATTTCTGGAATACCTGGACTAGTCGCCGCATTTGTAAGTATGGATGTAAATAGGCCTTATTCATACGAACATTTTGGTGTATCACACTTATATCCTATCAGTTTTTTGTGGGGTTGCTCCATGAAAATGTGATTCAACACTGGTGGTCAGTAAACAAAATCTGAATTTCTGGAATACCTGGACTAGTCGCCGCATTTCTAAGTATGGACGCAAATAGGCCTTATTCCTACGAACATTTTGGTGTATCACACTTATATCCTATCAGTTTTTTGTGGGGTTGCTCCATGAAAATGTGATTCACCACTGGTGGTCAGTAAACAAAATCTGAATTTCTGGAATACCTGGACTAGTCGCAGCATTTCTAAGTATGGACGCAAATAGGCCTTATTCATACGAACATTTTGGTGTATCACACTTATATCCTATCAGTTTTTGTGGGGTTGCTCCCTGAAAATGTGATTCACCACTGGTGGTCAGTAAACAAAATCTGAATTTCTGGAATACGTAGACTGCTCGCCGCATTTCTAAGTAAGGACGCAAATAGGCCTTATTCATACGAACATTTTGGTGTATCACACTTATATCCTATGAGTTTTTTGTGGGGTTGCTCCATGAAAATGTGATTCACCACTGGTGGTCAGTAAACAAAATCTGAATTTCTGGAATACCTGGACTAGTCGCCGCATTTCTAAGTATGGACGCAAATAGGCCTTATTCATACGAACATTTTGGTGTATAACACTTATATCCTATCAGTTTTTTGTGGGGTTGCTCCTTGAAAATGTGATTCACCACTGGTGGTCAGTAAACAAAATCTGAATTTCTAGAATACGTAGACTACTACCCGCATTTCTAAGTATGGACGCCAATAGGCCTTATTCATACGAACATTTTGGAGTATCACACTTATATCCTATCAGTTTTTTGTGGGGTTGCTCCATGAAAATGTGATTCACCACTGGTGGTCAATAACAAAATCTGAATTTCTGGAATACCTGGACTAGTCGCCGCATTTCTAAGTATGGACGCAAATAGGCCTTATTCATACGAACATTTTGGTGTATCACACTTATATCCTATCAGTTTTTTGTGGGGTTGCTCCATGAAAATGTGATTCACCACTGGTGGTCAGTAAACAAAATCTGAATTTCTGGAATACCTGGACTAGTCGCCGCATTTCTAAGTATGGATGTAAATAGGTCTTATTCATACGAACATTTTGGTGTATCAGACTTATATCCTATCAGTTTTTTGTGGGGTTGCTCCATGAAAATGTGATTCACCACTGGTGGTCAGTAAACAAAATCTGAATTTCTGGAATACCTGGACTACTCGCCACATTTCTAAGTATGGACGCAAATAGGCCTTATTCATACGAACATTTTGCTGTATCAGACTTATATCCTATCAGTTTTTTGTGGGGTTGCTCCATGAAAATGTGATTCACCACTGGTGGTCAGTAAACAAAATCTGAATTTCTGGAATACCTGGACTAGTCGCCGCATTTCTAAGTATGGACGCAAATAGGCCTTATTCATACGAACATTTTGGTGTATCACTCTTATATCCTATCAGTTTTTTGTGGGGTTGCTCCATGAAAATGTGATTCACCACTGGTGGTCAGTAAACAAAATCTGAATTTCTGGAATACGTAGACTACTCGCCGCATTTCTAAGTATGGGCGCAAATAGGCCTTATTCATACGAACATTTTGGTGTATCACACTTATATCCTATCAGTTTTTTGTGGGGTTGCTCCATGAAAATGTGATTCACCACTGGTGGTCAGTAAACAAAATCTGAATTTCTGGAATACCTGGACTAGTCGCCGCATTTCTAAGTATGGATGTAAATAGGTCTTATTCATACGAACATTTTGGTGTATCAGACTTATATCCTATCAGTTTTTTGTGGGGTTGCTCCATGAAAATGTGATTCACCACTGGTGGTCAGTAAACAAAATCTGAATTTCTGGAATACCTGGACTACTCGCCACATTTCTAGGTATGGACGCAAATAGGCCTTATTCATACGAACATTTTGGTGTATCACACTTATATCCTATCAGTTTTTTGTGGGGTTGCTCCATGAAAATGTGATTCACCACTGGTGGTCAGTAAACAAAATCTGAATTTCTGGAATACCTGGACTAGTCGCCGCATTTCTAAGTATGGATGTAAATAGGTCTTATTCATACGAACATTTTGGTGTATCACACTTATATCCTATCAGTTTTTTGTGGGGTTGCCCCATGAAAATGTGATTCACCACTGGTGGTCAGTAAACAAAATCTGAATTTCTGGAATACCTGGACTAGTCGCCGCATTTCTAAGTATGGACGCAAATAGGCCTTATTCATAAGAACATTTTGGTGTATCACACTTATATCCTATCAGTTTTTTGTGGGGTTGCTCCATGAATATGTGATTCACCACTGGTGGTCAGTAAACAAAATCTGAATTTCTGGAATACGTAGACTACTCGCCGCATTTCTAAGTATGGGCGCAAATAGGCCTTATTCATACGAACATTTTGGTGTATCACACTTATATCCTATCAGTTTTTTGTGGGGTTGCTCCATGAAAATGTGATTCACCACTGGTGGTCAGTAAACAAAATCTGAATTTCTGGAATACCTGGACTAGTCGCCGCATTTCTAAGTATGGACGCAAATAGGCCTTATTCATACGAACATTTTGGTGTATCACTCTTATATCCTATCAGTTTTTTGTGGGGTTGCTCCATGAAAATGTGATTCACCACTGGTGGTCAGTAAACAAAATCTGAATTTCTGGAATACGTAGACTACTCGCCGCATTTCTAAGTATGGGCGCAAATAGGCCTTATTCATACGAACATTTTGGTGTATCACACTTATATCCTATCAGTTTTTTGTGGGGTTGCTCCATGAAAATGTGATTCACCACTGGTGGTCAGTAAACAAAATCTGAATTTCTGGAATACCTGGACTAGTCGCCGCATTTCTAAGTATGGATGTAAATAGGTCTTATTCATACGAACATTTTGGTGTATCAGACTTATATCCTATCAGTTTTTTGTGGGGTTGCTCCATGAAAATGTGATTCACCACTGGTGGTCAGTAAACAAAATCTGAATTTCTGGAATACCTGGACTAGTCGCCGCATTTCTAAGTATGGACGCAAATAGGCCTTATTCATACGAACATTTTGGTGTATCACACTTATATCCTATCAGTTTTTTGTGGGGTTGCTCCATGAAAATGTGATTCACCACTGGTGGTCAGTAAACAAAATCTGAATTTCTGGAATACCTGGACTAGTCGCCGCATTTCTAAGTATGGACGCAAATAGGCCTTATTCATACGAACATTTTGGTGTATCACTCTTATATCCTATCAGTTTTTTGTGGGGTTGCTCCATGAAAATGTGATTCACCACTGGTGGTCAGTAAACAAAATCTGAATTTCTGGAATACGTAGACTACTCGCCGCATTTCTAAGTATGGGCGCAAATAGGCCTTATTCATACGAACATTTTGGTGTATCACACTTATATCCTATCAGTTTTTTGTGGGGTTGCTCCATGAAAATGTGATTCACCACTGGTGGTCAGTAAACAAAATCTGAATTTCTGGAATACCTGGACTAGTCGCCGCATTTCTAAGTATGGATGTAAATAGGTCTTATTCATACGAACATTTTGGTGTATCAGACTTATATCCTATCAGTTTTTTGTGGGGTTGCTCCATGAAAATGTGATTCACCACTGGTGGTCAGTAAACAAAATCTGAATTTCTGGAATACCTGGACTAGTCGCCGCATTTCTAAGTATGGACGCAAATAGGCCTTATTCATACGAACATTTTGGTGTATCACACTTATATCCTATCAGTTTTTTGTGGGGTTGCTCCATGAAAATGTGATTCACCACTGGTGGTCAGTAAACAAAATCTGAATTTCTGGAATACCTGGACTAGTCGCCGCATTTCTAAGTATGGATGTAAATAGGTCTTATTCATACGAACATTTTGGTGTATCAGACTTATATCCTATCAGTTTTTTGTGGGGTTGCTCCATGAAAATGTGATTCACCACTGGTGGTCAGTAAACAAAATCTGAATTTCTGGAATACCTGGACTAGTCGCCGCATTTCTAAGTATGGATGTAAATAGGTCTTATTCATACGAACATTTTGGTGTATCACACTTATATCCTATCAGTTTTTTGTGGGGTTGCCCCATGAAAATGTGATTCACCACAGGTGGTCAGTAAACAAAATCTGAATTTCTGGAATACCTGGACTAGTCGCCGCATTTGTAAGTATGGATGTAAATAGGCCTTATTCATACGAACATTTTGGTGTATCACACTTATATCCTATCAGTTTTTTGTGGGGTTGCTCCATGAAAATGTGATTCAACACTGGTGGTCAGTAAACAAAATCTGAATTTCTGGAATACCTGGACTAGTCGCCGCATTTCTAAGTATGGACGCAAATAGGCCTTATTCCTACGAACATTTTGGTGTATCACACTTATATCCTATCAGTTTTTTGTGGGGTTGCTCCATGAAAATGTGATTCACCACTGGTGGTCAGTAAACAAAATCTGAATTTCTGGAATACCTGGACTAGTCGCAGCATCTCTAAGTATGGACGCAAATAGGCCTTATTCATACGAACATTTTGGTGTATCACACTTATATCCTATCAGTTTTTGTGGGGTTGCTCCCTGAAAATGTGATTCACCACTGGTGGTCAGTAAACAAAATCTGAATTTCTGGAATACGTAGACTGCTCGCCGCATTTCTAAGTAAGGACGCAAATAGGCCTTATTCATACGAACATTTTGGTGTATCACACTTATATCCTATGAGTTTTTTGTGGGGTTGCTCCATGAAAATGTGATTCACCACTGGTGGTCAGTAAACAAAATCTGAATTTCTGGAATACCTGGACTAGTCGCCGCATTTCTAAGTATGGACGCAAATAGGCCTTATTCATACGAACATTTTGGTGTATAACACTTATATCCTATCAGTTTTTTGTGGGGTTGCTCCTTGAAAATGTGATTCACCACTGGTGGTCAGTAAACAAAATCTGAATTTCTAGAATACGTAGACTACTACCCGCATTTCTAAGTATGGACGCCAATAGGCCTTATTCATACGAACATTTTGGAGTATCACACTTATATCCTATCAGTTTTTTGTGGGGTTGCTCCATGAAAATGTGATTCACCACTGGTGGTCAATAACAAAATCTGAATTTCTGGAATACCTGGACTAGTCGCCGCATTTCTAAGTATGGACGCAAATAGGCCTTATTCATACGAACATTTTGGTGTATCACACTTATATCCTATCAGTTTTTTGTGGGGTTGCTCCATGAAAATGTGATTCACCACTGGTGGTCAGTAAACAAAATCTGAATTTCTGGAATACCTGGACTAGTCGCCGCATTTCTAAGTATGGATGTAAATAGGTCTTATTCATACGAACATTTTGGTGTATCAGACTTATATCCTATCAGTTTTTTGTGGGGTTGCTCCATGAAAATGTGATTCACCACTGGTGGTCAGTAAACAAAATCTGAATTTCTGGAATACCTGGACTACTCGCCACATTTCTAAGTATGGACGCAAATAGGCCTTATTCATACGAACATTTTGCTGTATCAGACTTATATCCTATCAGTTTTTTGTGGGGTTGCTCCATGAAAATGTGATTCACCACTGGTGGTCAGTAAACAAAATCTGAATTTCTGGAATACCTGGACTAGTCGCCGCATTTCTAAGTATGGACGCAAATAGGCCTTATTCATACGAACATTTTGGTGTATCACTCTTATATCCTATCAGTTTTTTGTGGGGTTGCTCCATGAAAATGTGATTCACCACTGGTGGTCAGTAAACAAAATCTGAATTTCTGGAATACGTAGACTACTCGCCGCATTTCTAAGTATGGGCGCAAATAGGCCTTATTCATACGAACATTTTGGTGTATCACACTTATATCCTATCAGTTTTTTGTGGGGTTGCTCCATGAAAATGTGATTCACCACTGGTGGTCAGTAAACAAAATCTGAATTTCTGGAATACCTGGACTAGTCGCCGCATTTCTAAGTATGGATGTAAATAGGTCTTATTCATACGAACATTTTGGTGTATCAGACTTATATCCTATCAGTTTTTTGTGGGGTTGCTCCATGAAAATGTGATTCACCACTGGTGGTCAGTAAACAAAATCTGAATTTCTGGAATACCTGGACTACTCGCCACATTTCTAAGTATGGACGCAAATAGGCCTTATTCATACGAACATTTTGGTGTATCACACTTATATCCTATCAGTTTTTTGTGGGGTTGCTCCATGAAAATGTGATTCACCACTGGTGGTCAGTAAACAAAATCTGAATTTCTGGAATACCTGGACTAGTCGCCGCATTTCTAAGTATGGATGTAAATAGGTCTTATTCATACGAACATTTTGGTGTATCACACTTATATCCTATCAGTTTTTTGTGGGGTTGCCCCATGAAAATGTGATTCACCACTGGTGGTCAGTAAACAAAATCTGAATTTCTGGAATACCTGGACTAGTCGCCGCATTTCTAAGTATGGACGCAAATAGGCCTTATTCATAAGAACATTTTGGTGTATCACACTTATATCCTATCAGTTTTTTGTGGGGTTGCTCCATGAATATGTGATTCACCACTGGTGGTCAGTAAACAAAATCTGAATTTCTGGAATACCTGGACTAGTCGCCGCATTTCTAAGTATGGACGCAAATAGGCTTATTCATACGAACATTTTGGTGTATCACTCTTATATCCTATCAGTTTTTTGTGGGGTTGCTCCATGAAAATGTGATTCACCACTGGTGGTCAGTAAACAAAATCTGAATTTCTGGAATACCTGGACTAGTCGCCGCATTTCTAAGTATGGATGTAAATAGGTCTTATTCATACGAACATTTTGGTGTATCACACTTATATCCTATCAGTTTTTTGTGGGGTTGCCCCATGAAAATGTGATTCACCACTGGTGGTCAGTAAACAAAATCTGAATTTCTGGAATACCTGGACTAGTTGCCGCATTTCTAAGTATGGACGCAAATAGGCCTTATTCATACGAACATTTTGGTGTATCACACTTATATCCTATCAGTTTTTTGTGGGGTTGCTCCATGAAAATGTGATTCACCACTGGTGGTCAGTAAACAAAATCTGAATTTCTGGAATACCTGGACTAGTCGCCGCATTTCTAAGTATGGATGTAAATAGGTCTTATTCATACGAACATTTTGGTGTATCAGACTTATATCCTATCAGTTTTTTGTGGGGTTGCTCCATGAAAATGTGATTCACCACTGGTGGTCAGTAAACAAAATCTGAATTTCTGGAATACCTGGACTACTCGCCACATTTCTAAGTATGGACGCAAATAGGCCTTATTCATACGAACATTTTGGTGTATCACACTTATATCCTATCAGTTTTTGTGGGGTTGCTCCCTGAAAATGTGATTCACCACTGGTGGTCAGTAAACAAAATCTGAATTTCTGGAATACGTAGACTGCTCGCCGCATTTCTAAGTAAGGACGCAAATAGGCCTTATTCATACGAACATTTTGGTGTATCACACTTATATCCTATGAGTTTTTTGTGGGGTTGCTCCATGAAAATGTGATTCACCACTGGTGGTCAGTAAACAAAATCTGAATTTCTGGAATACCTGGACTAGTCGCCGCATTTCTAAGTATAGACGCAAATAGGCCTTGTTCATACGAACATTTTGCTGTATAACACTTATATCCTATCAGTTTTTTGTGGGGTTGCTTTTTGAAAATGTGATTCACCACTGGTGGTCAGTAAACAAAATCTGAATTTCTAGAATACGTAGACTACTACCCGCATTTCTAAGTATGGACGCCAATAGGCCTTATTCATACGAACATTTTGGAGTATCACACTTATATCCTATCAGTTTTTTGTGGGGTTGCTCCATGAAAATGTGATTCACCACTGGTGGTCAATAACAAAATCTGAATTTCTGGAATACCTGGACTAGTCGCCGCATTTCTAAGTATGGACGCAAATAGGCCTTATTCATACGAACATTTTGGTGTATCACACTTATATCCTATCAGTTTTTTGTGGGGTTGCTCCATGAAAATGTGATTCACCACTGGTGGTCAGTAAACAAAATCTGAATTTCTGGAATACCTGGACTAGTCGCCGCATTTCTAAGTATGGATGTAAATAGGTCTTATTCATACGAACATTTTGGTGTATCAGACTTATATCCTATCAGTTTTTTGTGGGGTTGCTCCATGAAAATGTGATTCACCACTGGTGGTCAGTAAACAAAATCTGAATTTCTGGAATACCTGGACTACTCGCCACATTTCTAAGTATGGACGCAAATAGGCCTTATTCATACGAACATTTTGCTGTATCAGACTTATATCCTATCAGTTTTTTGTGGGGTTGCTCCATGAAAATGTGATTCACCACTGGTGGTCAGTAAACAAAATCTGAATTTCTGGAATACCTGGACTAGTCGCCGCATTTCTAAGTATGGACGCAAATAGGCCTTATTCATACGAATATTTTGGTGTATCACTCTTATATCCTATCAGTTTTTTGTGGGGTTGCTCCATGAAAATGTGATTCACCACTGGTGGTCAGTAAACAAAATCTGAATTTCTGGAATACATAGACTACTCGCCGCATTTCTAAGTATGGGCGCAAATAGGCCTTATTCATACGAACATTTTGGTGTATCACACTTATATCCTATCAGTTTTTTGTGGGGTTGCTCCATGAAAATGTGATTCACCACTGGTGGTCAGTAAACAAAATCTGAATTTCTGGAATACCTGGACTAGTCGCCGCATTTCTAAGTATGGATGTAAATAGGTCTTATTCATACGAACATTTTGGTGTATCAGACTTATATCCTATCAGTTTTTTGTGGGGTTGCTCCATGAAAATGTGATTCACCACTGGTGGTCAGTAAACAAAATCTGAATTTCTGGAATACCTGGACTACTCGCCACATTTCTAAGTATGGACGCAAATAGGCCTTATTCATACGAACATTTTGGTGTATCACACTTATATCCTATCAGTTTTTTGTGGGGTTGCTCCATGAAAATGTGATTCACCACTGGTGGTCAGTAAACAAAATCTGAATTTCTGGAATACCTGGACTAGTCGCCGCATTTCTAAGTATGGATGTAAATAGGTCTTATTCATACGAACATTTTGGTGTATCACACTTATATCCTATCAGTTTTTTGTGGGGTTGCCCCATGAAAATGTGATTCACCACTGGTGGTCAGTAAACAAAATCTGAATTTCTGGAATACCTGGACTAGTCGCCGCATTTCTAAGTATGGACGCAAATAGGCCTTATTCATAAGAACATTTTGGTGTATCACACTTATATCCTATCAGTTTTTTGTGGGGTTGCTCCATGAAAATGTGATTCACCACTGGTGGTCAGTAAACAAAATCTGAATTTCTGGAATACCTGGACTAGTCGCCGCATTTCTAAGTATGGACGCAAATAGGCTTATTCATACGAACATTTTGGTGTATCACACTTATATCCTATCAGTTTTTTGTGGGGTTGCTCCATGAAAATGTGATTCACCACTGGTGGTCAGTAAACAAAATCTGAATTTCTGGAATACCTGGACTACTCGCCACATTTCTAAGTATGGACGCAAATAGGCCTTATTCATACGAACATTTTGGTGTATCACACTTATATCCTATCAGTTTTTTGTGGGGTTGCTCCATGAAAATGTGATTCACCACTGGTGGTCAGTAAACAAAATCTGAATTTCTGGAATACCTGGACTAGTCGCCGCATTTCTAAGTATGGACGCAAATAGGCTTATTCATACGAACATTTTGGTGTATCACTCTTATATCCTATCAGTTTTTTGTGGGGTTGCTCCATGAAAATGTGATTCACCACTGGTGGTCAGTAAACAAAATCTGAATTTCTGGAATACCTGGACTACTCGCCACATTTCTAAGTATGGACGCAAATAGGCCTTATTCATACGAACATTTTGGTGTATCACACTTATATCCTATCAGTTTTTTGTGGGGTTGCTCCATGAAAATGTGATTCACCACTGGTGGTCAGTAAACAAAATCTGAATTTCTGGAATACCTGGACTAGTCGCCGCATTTCTAAGTATGGATGTAAATAGGTCTTATTCATACGAACATTTTGGTGTATCACACTTATATCCTATCAGTTTTTTGTGGGGTTGCCCCATGAAAATGTGATTCACCACTGGTGGTCAGTAAACAAAATCTGAATTTCTGGAATACGTAGACTGCTCGCCGCATTTCTAAGTAAGGACGCAAATAGGCCTTATTCATACGAACATTTTGGTGTATCACACTTATATCCTATGAGTTTTTTGTGGGGTTGCTCCATGAAAATGTGATTCACCACTGGTGGTCAGTAAACAAAATCTGAATTTCTGGAATACCTGGACTACTCGCCACATTTCTAAGTATGGACGCAAATAGGCCTTATTCATACGAACATTTTGCTGTATCAGACTTATATCCTATCAGTTTTTTGTGGGGTTGCTCCATGAAAATGTGATTCACCACTGGTGGTCAGTAAACAAAATCTGAATTTCTGGAATACCTGGACTAGTCGCCGCATTTCTAAGTATGGATGTAAATAGGTCTTATTCATACGAACATTTTTGTGTATCACACTTATATCCTATCAGTTTTTTGTGGGGTTGCCCCATGAAAATGTGATTCACCACTGGTGGTCAGTAAACAAAATCTGAATTTCTGGAATACCTGGACTAGTCGCCGCATTTCTAAGTATGGACGCAAATAGGCCTTATTCATAAGAACATTTTGGTGTATCACACTTATATCCTATCAGTTTTTGTGGGGTTGCTCCCTGAAAATGTGATTCACCACTGGTGGTCAGTAAACAAAATCTGAATTTCTGGAATACGTAGACTGCTCGCCGCATTTCTAAGTAAGGACGCAAATAGGCCTTATTCATACGAATATTTTGGTGTATCACTCTTATATCCTATCAGTTTTTTGTGGGGTTGCTCCATGAAAATGTGATTCACCACTGGTGGTCAGTAAACAAAATCTGAATTTCTGGAATACATAGACTACTCGCCGCATTTCTAAGTATGGGCGCAAATAGGCCTTATTCATACGAACATTTTGGTGTATCACACTTATATCCTATCAGTTTTTTGTGGGGTTGCTCCATGAAAATGTGATTCACCACTGGTGGTCAGTAAACAAAATCTGAATTTCTGGAATACCTGGACTAGTCGCCGCATTTCTAAGTATGGATGTAAATAGGTCTTATTCATACGAACATTTTGGTGTATCAGACTTATATCCTATCAGTTTTTTGTGGGGTTGCTCCATGAAAATGTGATTCACCACTGGTGGTCAGTAAACAAAATCTGAATTTCTGGAATACCTGGACTACTCGCCACATTTCTAAGTATGGACGCAAATAGGCCTTATTCATACGAACATTTTGGTGTATCACACTTATATCCTATCAGTTTTTTGTGGGGTTGCTCCATGAAAATGTGATTCACCACTGGTGGTCAGTAAACAAAATCTGAATTTCTGGAATACCTGGACTAGTCGCCGCATTTCTAAGTATGGATGTAAATAGGTCTTATTCATACGAACATTTTGGTGTATCACACTTATATCCTATCAGTTTTTTGTGGGGTTGCCCCATGAAAATGTGATTCACCACTGGTGGTCAGTAAACAAAATCTGAATTTCTGGAATACCTGGACTAGTCGCCGCATTTCTAAGTATGGACGCAAATAGGCCTTATTCATAAGAACATTTTGGTGTATCACACTTATATCCTATCAGTTTTTTGTGGGGTTGCTCCATGAAAATGTGATTCACCACTGGTGGTCAGTAAACAAAATCTGAATTTCTGGAATACCTGGACTAGTCGCCGCATTTCTAAGTATGGACGCAAATAGGCTTATTCATACGAACATTTTGGTGTATCACTCTTATATCCTATCAGTTTTTTGTGGGGTTGCTCCATGAAAATGTGATTCACCACTGGTGGTCAGTAAACAAAATCTGAATTTCTGGAATACCTGGACTACTCGCCACATTTCTAAGTATGGACGCAAATAGGCCTTATTCATACGAACATTTTGGTGTATCACACTTATATCCTATCAGTTTTTTGTGGGGTTGCTCCATGAAAATGTGATTCACCACTGGTGGTCAGTAAACAAAATCTGAATTTCTGGAATACCTGGACTAGTCGCCGCATTTCTAAGTATGGATGTAAATAGGTCTTATTCATACGAACATTTTGGTGTATCACACTTATATCCTATCAGTTTTTTGTGGGGTTGCCCCATGAAAATGTGATTCACCACTGGTGGTCAGTAAACAAAATCTGAATTTCTGGAATACGTAGACTGCTCGCCGCATTTCTAAGTAAGGACGCAAATAGGCCTTATTCATACGAACATTTTGGTGTATCACACTTATATCCTATGAGTTTTTTGTGGGGTTGCTCCATGAAAATGTGATTCACCACTGGTGGTCAGTAAACAAAATCTGAATTTCTGGAATACCTGGACTACTCGCCACATTTCTAAGTATGGACGCAAATAGGCCTTATTCATACGAACATTTTGCTGTATCAGACTTATATCCTATCAGTTTTTTGTGGGGTTGCTCCATGAAAATGTGATTCACCACTGGTGGTCAGTAAACAAAATCTGAATTTCTGGAATACCTGGACTAGTCGCCGCATTTCTAAGTATGGATGTAAATAGGTCTTATTCATACGAACATTTTGGTGTATCACACTTATATCCTATCAGTTTTTTGTGGGGTTGCCCCATGAAAATGTGATTCACCACTGGTGGTCAGTAAACAAAATCTGAATTTCTGGAATACCTGGACTAGTCGCCGCATTTCTAAGTATGGACGCAAATAGGCCTTATTCATAAGAACATTTTGGTGTATCACACTTATATCCTATCAGTTTTTGTGGGGTTGCTCCCTGAAAATGTGATTCACCACTGGTGGTCAGTAAACAAAATCTGAATTTCTGGAATACGTAGACTGCTCGCCGCATTTCTAAGTAAGGACGCAAATAGGCCTTATTCATACGAACATTTTGGTGTATCACACTTATATCCTATGAGTTTTTTGTGGGGTTGCTCCATGAAAATGTGATTCACCACTGGTGGTCAGTAAACAAAATCTGAATTTCTGGAATACCTGGACTAGTCGCCGCATTTCTAAGTATGGACGCAAATAGGCCTTATTCATACGAACATTTTGGTGTATAACACTTATATCCTATCAGTTTTTTGTGGGGTTGCTCCTTGAAAATGTGATTCACCACTGGTGGTCAGTAAACAAAATCTGAATTTCTGGAATACCTGGACTAGTCGCCGCATTTCTAAGTAAGGACGCAAATAGGCCTTATTCATACGAACATTTTGGTGTATCACACTTATATCCTATGAGTTTTTTGTGGGGTTGCTCCATGAAAATGTGATTCACCACTGGTGGTCAGTAAACAAAATCTGAATTTCTGGAATACCTGGACTACTCGCCACATTTCTAAGTATGGACGCAAATAGGCCTTATTCATACGAACATTTTGCTGTATCAGACTTATATCCTATCAGTTTTTTGTGGGGTTGCTCCATGAAAATGTGATTCACCACTGGTGGTCAGTAAACAAAATCTGAATTTCTGGAATACCTGGACTAGTCGCCGCATTTCTAAGTATGGATGTAAATAGGTCTTATTCATACGAACATTTTGGTGTATCACACTTATATCCTATCAGTTTTTTGTGGGGTTGCCCCATGAAAATGTGATTCACCACTGGTGGTCAGTAAACAAAATCTGAATTTCTGGAATACCTGGACTAGTCGCCGCATTTCTAAGTATGGACGCAAATAGGCCTTATTCATAAGAACATTTTGGTGTATCACACTTATATCCTATCAGTTTTTGTGGGGTTGCTCCCTGAAAATGTGATTCACCACTGGTGGTCAGTAAACAAAATCTGAATTTCTGGAATACGTAGACTGCTCGCCGCATTTCTAAGTAAGGACGCAAATAGGCCTTATTCATACGAACATTTTGGTGTATCACACTTATATCCTATGAGTTTTTTGTGGGGTTGCTCCATGAAAATGTGATTCACCACTGGTGGTCAGTAAACAAAATCTGAATTTCTGGAATACCTGGACTAGTCGCCGCATTTCTAAGTATGGACGCAAATAGGCCTTATTCATACGAACATTTTGGTGTATAACACTTATATCCTATCAGTTTTTTGTGGGGTTGCTCCTTGAAAATGTGATTCACCACTGGTGGTCAGTAAACAAAATCTGAATTTCTGGAATACCTGGACTAGTCGCCGCATTTCTAAGTAAGGACGCAAATAGGCCTTATTCATACGAACATTTTGGTGTATCACACTTATATCCTATGAGTTTTTTGTGGGGTTGCTCCATGAAAATGTGATTCACCACTGGTGGTCAGTAAACAAAATCTGAATTTCTGGAATACCTGGACTAGTCGCCGCATTTCTAAGTATGGACGCAAATAGGCCTTATTCATACGAACATTTTGGTGTATCACACTTATATCCTATCAGTTTTTTGTGGGGTTGCTCCATGAAAATGTGATTCACCACTGGTGGTCAGTAAACAAAATCTGAATTTCTGGAATACCTGGACTAGTCGCCGCATTTCTAAGTATGGATGTAAATAGGTCTTATTCATACGAACATTTTGGTGTATCAGACTTATATCCTATCAGTTTTTTGTGGGGTTGCTCCATGAAAATGTGATTCACCACTGGTGGTCAGTAAACAAAATCTGAATTTCTGGAATACCTGGACTACTCGCCACATTTCTAAGTATGGACGCAAATAGGCCTTATTCATACGAACATTTTGCTGTATCAGACTTATATCCTATCAGTTTTTTGTGGGGTTGCTCCATGAAAATGTGATTCACCACTGGTGGTCAGTAAACAAAATCTGAATTTCTGGAATACCTGGACTAGTCGCCGCATTTCTAAGTATGGACGCAAATAGGCCTTATTCATACGAACATTTTGGTGTATCACTCTTATATCCTATCAGTTTTTTGTGGGGTTGCTCCATGAAAATGTGATTCACCACTGGTGGTCAGTAAACAAAATCTGAATTTCTGGAATACGTAGACTACTCGCCGCATTTCTAAGTATGGGCGCAAATAGGCCTTATTCATACGAACATTTTGGTGTATCACACTTATATCCTATCAGTTTTTTGTGGGGTTGCTCCATGAAAATGTGATTCACCACTGGTGGTCAGTAAACAAAATCTGAATTTCTGGAATACCTGGACTAGTCGCCGCATTTCTAAGTATGGATGTAAATAGGTCTTATTCATACGAACATTTTGGTGTATCAGACTTATATCCTATCAGTTTTTTGTGGGGTTGCTCCATGAAAATGTGATTCACCACTGGTGGTCAGTAAACAAAATCTGAATTTCTGGAATACCTGGACTACTCGCCACATTTCTAAGTATGGACGCAAATAGGCCTTATTCATACGAACATTTTGGTGTATCACACTTATATCCTATCAGTTTTTTGTGGGGTTGCTCCATGAAAATGTGATTCACCACTGGTGGTCAGTAAACAAAATCTGAATTTCTGGAATACCTGGACTAGTCGCCGCATTTCTAAGTATGGATGTAAATAGGTCTTATTCATACGAACATTTTGGTGTATCACACTTATATCCTATCAGTTTTTTGTGGGGTTGCCCCATGAAAATGTGATTCACCACTGGTGGTCAGTAAACAAAATCTGAATTTCTGGAATACCTGGACTAGTCGCCGCATTTCTAAGTATGGACGCAAATAGGCCTTATTCATAAGAACATTTTGGTGTATCACACTTATATCCTATCAGTTTTTTGTGGGGTTGCTCCATGAATATGTGATTCACCACTGGTGGTCAGTAAACAAAATCTGAATTTCTGGAATACCTGGACTAGTCGCCGCATTTCTAAGTATGGACGCAAATAGGCTTATTCATACGAACATTTTGGTGTATCACTCTTATATCCTATCAGTTTTTTGTGGGGTTGCTCCATGAAAATGTGATTCACCACTGGTGGTCAGTAAACAAAATCTGAATTTCTGGAATACCTGGACTAGTCGCCGCATTTCTAAGTATGGATGTAAATAGGTCTTATTCATACGAACATTTTGGTGTATCACACTTATATCCTATCAGTTTTTTGTGGGGTTGCCCCATGAAAATGTGATTCACCACTGGTGGTCAGTAAACAAAATCTGAATTTCTGGAATACCTGGACTAGTTGCCGCATTTCTAAGTATGGACGCAAATAGGCCTTATTCATACGAACATTTTGGTGTATCACACTTATATCCTATCAGTTTTTTGTGGGGTTGCTCCATGAAAATGTGATTCACCACTGGTGGTCAGTAAACAAAATCTGAATTTCTGGAATACCTGGACTAGTCGCCGCATTTCTAAGTATGGATGTAAATAGGTCTTATTCATACGAACATTTTGGTGTATCAGACTTATATCCTATCAGTTTTTTGTGGGGTTGCTCCATGAAAATGTGATTCACCACTGGTGGTCAGTAAACAAAATCTGTATTTCTGGAATACCTGGACTACTCGCCACATTTCTAAGTATGGACGCAAATAGGCCTTATTCATACGAACATTTTGGTGTATCACACTTATATCCTATCAGTTTTTGTGGGGTTGCTCCCTGAAAATGTGATTCACCACTGGTGGTCAGTAAACAAAATCTGAATTTCTGGAATACGTAGACTGCTCGCCGCATTTCTAAGTAAGGACGCAAATAGGCCTTATTCATACGAACATTCTGGTGTATCACACTTATATCCTATGAGTTTTTTGTGGGGTTGCTCCATGAAAATGTGATTCACCACTGGTGGTCAGTAAACAAAATCTGAATTTCTGGAATACCTGGACTAGTCGCCGCATTTCTAAGTATAGACGCAAATAGGCCTTATTCATACGAACATTTTGGTGTATAACACTTATATCCTATCAGTTTTTTGTGGGGTTGCTTTTTGAAAATGTGATTCACCACTGGTGGTCAGTAAACAAAATCTGAATTTCTAGAATACGTAGACTACTACCCGCATTTCTAAGTATGGACGCCAATAGGCCTTATTCATACGAACATTTTGGAGTATCACACTTATATCCTATCAGTTTTTTGTGGGGTTGCTCCATGAAAATGTGATTCACCACTGGTGGTCAATAACAAAATCTGAATTTCTGGAATACCTGGACTAGTCGCCGCATTTCTAAGTATGGACGCAAATAGGCCTTATTCATACGAACATTTTGGTGTATCACACTTATATCCTATCAGTTTTTTGTGGGGTTGCTCCATGAAAATGTGATTCACCACTGGTGGTCAGTAAACAAAATCTGAATTTCTGGAATACCTGGACTAGTCGCCGCATTTCTAAGTATGGATGTAAATAGGTCTTATTCATACGAACATTTTGGTGTATCAGACTTATATCCTATCAGTTTTTTGTGGGGTTGCTCCATGAAAATGTGATTCACCACTGGTGGTCAGTAAACAAAATCTGAATTTCTGGAATACCTGGACTACTCGCCACATTTCTAAGTATGGACGCAAATAGGCCTTATTCATACGAACATTTTGCTGTATCAGACTTATATCCTATCAGTTTTTTGTGGGGTTGCTCCATGAAAATGTGATTCACCACTGGTGGTCAGTAAACAAAATCTGAATTTCTGGAATACCTGGACTAGTCGCCGCATTTCTAAGTATGGACGCAAATAGGCCTTATTCATACGAATATTTTGGTGTATCACTCTTATATCCTATCAGTTTTTTGTGGGGTTGCTCCATGAAAATGTGATTCACCACTGGTGGTCAGTAAACAAAATCTGAATTTCTGGAATACATAGACTACTCGCCGCATTTCTAAGTATGGGCGCAAATAGGCCTTATTCATACGAACATTTTGGTGTATCACACTTATATCCTATCAGTTTTTTGTGGGGTTGCTCCATGAAAATGTGATTCACCACTGGTGGTCAGTAAACAAAATCTGAATTTCTGGAATACCTGGACTAGTCGCCGCATTTCTAAGTATGGATGTAAATAGGTCTTATTCATACGAACATTTTGGTGTATCAGACTTATATCCTATCAGTTTTTTGTGGGGTTGCTCCATGAAAATGTGATTCACCACTGGTGGTCAGTAAACAAAATCTGAATTTCTGGAATACCTGGACTACTCGCCACATTTCTAAGTATGGACGCAAATAGGCCTTATTCATACGAACATTTTGGTGTATCACACTTATATCCTATCAGTTTTTTGTGGGGTTGCTCCATGAAAATGTGATTCACCACTGGTGGTCAGTAAACAAAATCTGAATTTCTGGAATACCTGGACTAGTCGCCGCATTTCTAAGTATGGATGTAAATAGGTCTTATTCATACGAACATTTTGGTGTATCACACTTATATCCTATCAGTTTTTTGTGGGGTTGCCCCATGAAAATGTGATTCACCACTGGTGGTCAGTAAACAAAATCTGAATTTCTGGAATACCTGGACTAGTCGCCGCATTTCTAAGTATGGACGCAAATAGGCTTTATTCATAAGAACATTTTGGTGTATCACACTTATATCCTATCAGTTTTTTGTGGGGTTGCTCCATGAAAATGTGATTCACCACTGGTGGTCAGTAAACAAAATCTGAATTTCTGGAATACCTGGACTAGTCGCCGCATTTCTAAGTATGGACGCAAATAGGCTTATTCATACGAACATTTTGGTGTATCACTCTTATATCCTATCAGTTTTTTGTGGGGTTGCTCCATGAAAATGTGATTCACCACTGGTGGTCAGTAAACAAAATCTGAATTTCTGGAATACCTGGACTAGTCGCCGTATTTCTAAGTATGGATGTAAATAGGTCTTATTCATACGAACATTTTGGTGTATCACACTTATATCCTATCAGTTTTTTGTGGGGTTGCCCCATGAAAATGTGATTCACCACTGGTGGTCAGTAAACAAAATCTGAATTTCTGGAATACCTGGACTAGTTGCCGCATTTCTAAGTATGGACGCAAATAGGCCTTATTCATACGAACATTTTGGTGTATCACACTTATATCCTATCAGTTTTTTGTGGGGTTGCTCCATGAAAATGTGATTCACCACTGGTGGTCAGTAAACAAAATCTGAATTTCTGGAATACCTTGACGAGTCGCCGCATTTCTAAGTATGGAAGCAAATATGCCTTATTCCTACGAACATTTTGGTGTATCACACTTATATCCTATCAGTTTTTTGTGGGGTTGCCCCATGAAAATGTGATTCACCACTGGTGGTCAGTAAACAAAATCTGAATTTCTGGAATACCTGGACTAGTCGCCGCATTTCTAAGTATGGACGCAAATAGGCCTTATTCATACGAACATTTTGGTGTATAACACTTATATCCTATCAGTTTTTTGTGGGGTTGCTCCTTGAAAATGTGATTCACCACTGGTGGTCAGTAAACAAAATCTGAATTTCTAGAATACGTAGACTACTACCCGCATTTCTAAGTATGGACGCCAATAGGCCTTATTCATACGAACATTTTGGAGTATCACACTTATATCCTATCAGTTTTTTGTGGGGTTGCTCCATGAAAATGTGATTCACCACTGGTGGTCAGTAAACAAAATCTGAATTTCTGGAATACCTGGACTAGTCGCCGCATTTCTAAGTATGGACGCAAATAGGCCTTATTCATACGAACATTTTGGTGTATCACTCTTATATCCTATCAGTTTTTTGTGGGGTTGCTCCATGAAAATGTGATTCACCACTGGTGGTCAGTAAACAAAATCTGAATTTCTGGAATACGTAGACTACTCGCCGCATTTCTAAGTATGGGCGCAAATAGGCCTTATTCATACGAACATTTTGGTGTATCACACTTATATCCTATCAGTTTTTTGTGGGGTTGCTCCATGAAAATGTGATTCACCACTGGTGGTCAGTAAACAAAATCTGAATTTCTGGAATACCTGGACTAGTCGCCGCATTTCTAAGTATGGATGTAAATAGGTCTTATTCGTACGAACATTTTGGTTTATCAGACTTATATCCTATCAGTTTTTTGTGGGGTTGCTCCATGAAAATGTGATTCACCACTGGTGGTCAGTAAACAAAATCTGAATTTCTGGAATACCTGGACTACTCGCCACATTTCTAAGTATGGACGCAAATAGGCCTTATTCATACGAACATTTTGGTGTATCACACTTATATCCTATCAGTTTTTTGTGGGGTTGCTCCATGAAAATGTGATTCACCACTGGTGGTCAGTAAACAAAATCTGAATTTCTGGAATACCTGGACTAGTCGCCGCATTTCTAAGTATGGACGCAAATAGGCTTATTCATACAAACATTTTGGTGTATCACTCTTATATCCTATCAGTTTTTTGTGGGGTTGCTCCATGAAAATGTGATTCACCACTGGTGGTCAGTAAACAAAATCTGAATTTCTGGAATACCTGGACTAGTCGCCGCATTTCTAAGTATGGATGTAAATAGGTCTTATTCATACGAACATTTTGGTGTATCACACTTATATCCTATCAGTTTTTTGTGGGGTTGCCCCATGAAAATGTGATTCACCACTGGTGGTCAGTAAACAAAATCTGAATTTCTGGAATACCTGGACTAGTTGCCGCATTTCTAAGTATGGACGCAAATAGGCCTTATTCATACGAACATTTTGGTGTATCACACTTATATCCTATCAGTTTTTTGTGGGGTTGCTCCATGAAAATGTGATTCACCACTGGTGGTCAGTAAACAAAATCTGAATTTCTGGAATACCTGGACGAGTCGCCGCATTTCTAAGTATGGACGCAAATATGCCTTATTCCTACGAACATTTTGGTGTATCACACTTATATCCTGTCAGTTTTTTGTGGGGTTGCCCCATGAAAATGTGATTCACCACTGGTGGTCAGTAAACAAAATCTGAATTTCTGGAATACCTGGACTAGTCGCGGCATTTCTAGGTATGGACGCAAATAGGCCTTATTCATACGAACATTTTGGTGTATCACACTTCTATCCTATCAGTTTTTTGTGGGGTTGCTCCATGAAAATGTGATTCACCATTGGTGGTCAGTAAACAAAATCTGAATTTGTGGAATACCTGGACTAGTCGCAGCATTTCTAAGTATGGACGCAAATAGGCCTTATTCATACGAACATTTTGTTGTATCACACTTATATCCTATCAGTTTTTGTGGGGTTGCTCCCTGAAAATGTGATTCACCACTGGTGGTCAGTAAACAAAATCTGAATTTCTGGAATACCTGGACTAGTCGCCGCATTTCTAAGTATGGACGCAAATAGGCCTTATTCATACGAACATTTTGGTGTATAACACTTATATCCTATCAGTTTTTTGTGGGGTTGCTCCTTGAAAATGTGATTCACCACTGGTTGTCAGTAAACAAAATCTGAATTTCTAGAATACGTAGACTACTACCCGCATTTCTAAGTATGGACGCCAATAGGCCTTATTCATACGAACATTTTGGAGTATCACACTTATATCCTATCAGTTTTTTGTGGGGTTGCTCCATGAAAATGTGATTCACCACTGGTGGTCAGTAAACAAAATCTGAATTTCTGGAATACCTGGACTAGTCGCCGCATTTCTAAGTATGGACGCAAATAGGCCTTATTCATACGAACATTTTGGTGTATCACACTTATATCCTATCAGTTTTTTGTGGGGTTGCTCCATGAAAATGTGATTCACCACTGGTGGTCAGTAAACAAAATCTGAATTTCTGGAATACCTGGACTAGTCGCCGCATTTCTAAGTATGGATGTAAATAGGTCTTATTCATACGAACATTTTGGTGTATCAGACTTATATCCTATCAGTTTTTTGTGGGGTTGCTCCATGAAAATGTGATTCACCACTGGTGGTCAGTAAACAAAATCTGAATTTCTGGAATACCTGGACTACTCGCCACATTTCTAAGTATGGACGCAAATAGGCCTTATTCATACGAACATTTTGGTGTATCACACTTCTATCCTATCAGTTTTTTGTGGGGTTGCTCCATGAAAATGTGATTCACCATTGGTGGTCAGTAAACAAAATCTGAATTTGTGGAATACCTGGACTAGTCGCAGCATTTCTAGGTATGGACGCAAATAGGCCTTATTCATACGAACATTTTGGTGTATCACACTTCTATCCTATCAGTTTTTTGTGGGGTTGCTCCATGAAAATGTGATTCACCATTGGTGGTCAGTAAACAAAATCTGAATTTGTGGAATACCTGGACTAGTCGCAGCATTTCTAAGTATGGACGCAAATAGGCCTTATTCATACGAACATTTTGGTGTATCACACTTATATCCTATCAGTTTTTGTGGGGTTGCTCCCTGAAAATGTGATTCACCACTGGTGGTCAGTAAACAAAATCTGAATTTCTGGAATACCTGGACTAGTCGCCGCATTTCTAAGTATGGATGTAAATAGGTCTTATTCATACGAACATTTTGGTGTATCACACTTATATCCTATCAGTTTTTTGTGGGGTTGCCCCATGAAAATGTGATTCACCACTGGTGGTCAGTAAACAAAATCTGAATTTCTGGAATACCTGGACTAGTCGCCGCATTTCTAAGTATGGATGTAAATAGGTCTTATTCATACGAACATTTTGGTGTATCACTCTTATATCCTATCAGTTTTTTGTGGGGTTGCTCCATGAAAATGTGATTCACCACTGGTGGTCAGTAAACAAAATCTGAATTTCTGGAATACCTGGACTAGTCGCCGCATTTCTAAGTATGGATGTAAATAGGTCTTATTCATACGAACATTTTGGTGTATCAGACTTATATCCTATCAGTTTTTTGTGGGGTTGCTCCATGAAAATGTGATTCACCACTGGTGGTCAGTAAACAAAATCTGAATTTCTGGAATACCTGGACTACTCGCCACATTTCTAAGTATGGACGGAAATAGGCTTATTCATACAAACATTTTGGTGTATCAGTCTTATATCCTATCAGTTTTTTGTGGGGTTGCTCCATGAAAATGTGATTCACCACTGGTGGTCAGTAAACAAAATCTGAATTTCTGGAATACCTGGACTAGTCGCCGCATTTCTAAGTATGGATGTAAATAGGTCTTATTCATACGAACATTTTGGTGTATCACACTTATATCCTATCAGTTTTTTGTGGGGTTGCCCCATGAAAATGTGATTCACCACTGGTGGTCAGTAAACAAAATCTGAATTTCTGGAATACCTGGACTAGTTGCCGCATTTCTAAGTATGGACGCAAATAGGCCTTATTCATACGAACATTTTGGTGTATCACACTTATATCCTATCAGTTTTTTGTGGGGTTGCTCCATGAAAATGTGATTCACCACTGGTGGTCAGTAAACAAAATCTGAATTTCTGGAATACCTGGACGAGTCGCCGCATTTCTAAGTATGGACGCAAATATGCCTTATTCCTACGAACATTTTGGTGTATCACACTTATATCCTATCAGTTTTTTGTGGGGTTGCCCCATGAAAATGTGATTCACCACTGGTGGTCAGTAAACAAAATCTGAATTTCTGGAATACCTGGACTAGTCGCGGCATTTCTAGGTATGGACGCAAATAGGCCTTATTCATACGAACATTTTGGTGTATCACACTTCTATCCTATCAGTTTTTTGTGGGGTTGCTCCATGAAAATGTGATTCACCATTGGTGGTCAGTAAACAAAATCTGAATTTGTGGAATACCTGGACTAGTCGCAGCATTTCTAAGTATGGACGCAAATAGGCCTTATTCATACGAACATTTTGTTGTATCACACTTATATCCTATCAGTTTTTGTGGGGTTGCTCCCTGAAAATGTGATTCACCACTGGTGGTCAGTAAACAAAATCTGAATTTCTGGAATACCTGGACTAGTCGCCGCATTTCTAAGTATGGACGCAAATAGGCCTTATTCATACGAACATTTTGGTGTATCACACTTATATCCTATCAGTTTTTTGTGGGGTTGCTCCATGAAAATGTGATTCACCACTGGTGGTCAGTAAACAAAATCTGAATTTCTGGAATACCTGGACTAGTCGCCGCATTTCTAAGTATGGATGTAAATAGGTCTTATTCATACGAACATTTTGGTGTATCAGACTTATATCCTATCAGTTTTTTGTGGGGTTGCTCCATGAAAATGTGATTCACCACTGGTGGTCAGTAAACAAAATCTGAATTTCTGGAATACCTGGACTACTCGCCACATTTCTAAGTATGGACGCAAATAGGCCTTATTCATACGAACATTTTGCTGTATCAGACTTATATCCTATCAGTTTTTTGTGGGGTTGCTCCATGAAAATGTGATTCACCACTGGTGGTCAGTAAACAAAATCTGAATTTCTGGAATACCTGGACTAGTCGCCGCATTTCTAAGTATGGATGTAAATAGGTCTTATTCATACGAACATTTTGGTGTATCAGACTTATATCCTATCAGTTTTTTGTGGGGTTGCTCCATGAAAATGTGATTCACCACTGGTGGTCAGTAAACAAAATCTGAATTTCTGGAATACCTGGACTACTCGCCACATTTCTAAGTATGGACGCAAATAGGCCTTATTCATACGAACATTTTGGTGTATCACACTTCTATCCTATCAGTTTTTTGTGGGGTTGCTCCATGAAAATGTGATTCACCATTGGTGGTCAGTAAACAAAATCTGAATTTGTGGAATACCTGGACTAGTCGCAGCATTTCTAAGTATGGACGCAAATAGGCCTTATTCATACGAACATTTTGGTGTATCACACTTCTATCCTATCAGTTTTTTGTGGGGTTGCTCCATGAAAATGTGATTCACCATTGGTGGTCAGTAAACAAAATCTGAATTTGTGGAATACCTGGACTAGTCGCAGCATTTCTAAGTATGGACGCAAATAGGCCTTATTCATACGAACATTTTGGTGTATCACACTTATATCCTATCAGTTTTTGTGGGGTTGCTCCCTGAAAATGTGATTCACCACTGGTGGTCAGTAAACAAAATCTGAATTTCTGGAATACCTGGACTAGTCGCCGCATTTCTAAGTATGGATGTAAATAGGTCTTATTCATACGAACATTTTGGTGTATCACACTTATATCCTATCAGTTTTTTGTGGGGTTGCCCCATGAAAATGTGATTCACCACTGGTGGTCAGTAAACAAAATCTGAATTTCTGGAATACCTGGACTAGTCGCCGCATTTCTAAGTATGGATGTAAATAGGTCTTATTCATACGAACATTTTGGTGTATCACTCTTATATCCTATCAGTTTTTTGTGGGGTTGCTCCATGAAAATGTGATTCACCACTGGTGGTCAGTAAACAAAATCTGAATTTCTGGAATACCTGGACTAGTCGCCGCATTTCTAAGTATGGATGTAAATAGGTCTTATTCATACGAACATTTTGGTGTATCAGACTTATATCCTATCAGTTTTTTGTGGGGTTGCTCCATGAAAATGTGATTCACCACTGGTGGTCAGTAAACAAAATCTGAATTTCTGGAATACCTGGACTACTCGCCACATTTCTAAGTATGGACGCAAATAGGCCTTATTCATACGAACATTTTGGTGTATCACACTTCTATCCTATCAGTTTTTTGTGGGGTTGCTCCATGAAAATGTGATTCACCATTGGTGGTCAGTAAACAAAATCTGAATTTGTGGAATACCTGGACTAGTCGCAGCATTTCTAAGTATGGACGCAAATAGGCCTTATTCATACGAACATTTTGGTGTATCACACTTATATCCTATCAGTTTTTGTGGGGTTGCTCCCTGAAAATGTGATTCACCACTGGTGGTCAGTAAACAAAATCTGAATTTCTGGAATACCTGGACTAGTCGCCGCATTTCTAAGTATGGATGTAAATAGGTCCTATTCATACGAACATTTTGGTGTATCACACTTATATCCTATCAGTTTTTTGTGGGGTTGCCCCATGAAAATGTGATTCACCACTGGTGGTCAGTAAACAAAATCTGAATTTCTGGAATACCTGGACTAGTCGCCGCATTTCTAAGTATGGATGTAAATAGGTCTTATTCATACGAACATTTTGGTGTATCACTCTTATATCCTATCAGTTTTTTGTGGGGTTGCTCCATGAAAATGTGATTCACCACTGGTGGTCAGTAAACAAAATCTGAATTTCTGGAATACCTGGACTAGTCGCCGCATTTCTAAGTATGGATGTAAATAGGTCTTATTCATACGAACATTTTGGTGTATCACACTTATATCCTATCAGTTTTTTGTGGGGTTGCCCCATGAAAATGTGATTCACCACTGGTGGTCAGTAAACAAAATCTGAATTTCTGGAATACGTAGACTACTCGCCGCATTTCTAAGTATGGGCGCAAATAGGCCTTATTCATACGAACGTTTTGGTGTATCACACTTATATCCTATCAGTTTTTTGTGGGGTTGCTCCATGAAAATGTGATTCACCACTGGTGGTCAGTAAACAAAATCTGAATTTCTGGAATACCTGGACTAGTCGCCGCATTTCTAAGTATGGATGTAAATAGGTCTTATTCATACGAACATTTTGGTGTATCAGACTTATATCCTATCAGTTTTTTTGTGGGGTTGCTCCATGAAAATGTGATTCACCACTGGTGGTCAGTAAACAAAATCTGAATTTCTGGAATACCTGGACTACTCGCCACATTTCTAAGTATGGACGCAAATAGGCCTTATTCATACGAACATTTTGGTGTATCACACTTATATCCTATCAGTTTTTTGTGGGGTTGCTCCATGAAAATGTGATTCACCACTGGTGGTCAGTAAACAAAATCTGAATTTCTGGAATACCTGGACTAGTCGCCGCATTTCTAAGTATGGACGCAAATAGGCTTATTCATACGAACATTTTGGTGTATCACACTTATATCCTATCAGTTTTTTGTGGGGTTGCCCCATGAAAATGTGATTCACCACTGGTGGTCAGTAAACAAAATCTGAATTTCTGGAATACCTGGACTAGTTGCCGCATTTCTAAGTATGGACGCAAATAGGCCTTATTCATACGAACATTTTGGTGTATCACACTTATATCCTATCAGTTTTTTGTGGGGTTGCTCCATGAAAATGTGATTCACCACTGGTGGTCAGTAAACAAAATCTGAATTTCTGGAATACCTGGACGAGTCGCCGCATTTCTAAGTATGGACGCAAATATGCCTTATTCCTACGAACATTTTGGTGTATCACACTTATATCCTATCAGTTTTTTGTGGGGTTGCCCCATGAAAATGTGATTCACCACTGGTGGTCAGTAAACAAAATCTGAATTTCTGGAATACGTAGACTGCTCGCCGCATTTCTAAGTAAGGACGCAAATAGGCCTTATTCATACGAACATTTTGGTGTATCACACTTATATCCTATGAGTTTTTTGTGGGGTTGCTCCATGAAAATGTGATTCACCACTGGTGGTCAGTAAACAAAATCTGAATTTCTGGAATACCTGGACTAGTCGCCGCATTTCTAAGTATGGACGCAAATAGGCCTTATTCATACGAACATTTTGGTGTATAACACTTATATCCTATCAGTTTTTTGTGGGGTTGCTCCTTGAAAATGTGATTCACCACTGGTTGTCAGTAAACAAAATCTGAATTTCTAGAATACGTAGACTACTACCCGCATTTCTAAGTATGGACGCCAATAGGCCTTATTCATACGAACATTTTGGAGTATCACACTTATATCCTATCAGTTTTTTGTGGGGTTGCTCCATGAAAATGTGATTCACCACTGGTGGTCAGTAAACAAAATCTGAATTTCTGGAATACCTGGACTACTCGCCACATTTCTAAGTATGGACGCAAATAGGCCTTATTCATACGAACATTTTGCTGTATCAGACTTATATCCTATCAGTTTTTTGTGGGGTTGCTCCATGAAAATGTGATTCACCACTGGTGGTCAGTAAACAAAATCTGAATTTCTGGAATACCTGGACTAGTCGCCGCATTTCTAAGTATGGACGCAAATAGGCCTTATTCATACGAACATTTTGGTGTATCACTCTTATATCAGTTTTTTGTGGGGTTGCTCCATGAAAATGTGATTCACCACTGGTGGTCAGTAAACAAAATCTGAATTTCTGGAATACGTAGACTACTCGCCGCATTTCTAAGTATGGGCGCAAATAGGCCTTATTCATACGAACATTTTGGTGTATCACACTTATATCCTATCAGTTTTTTGTGGGGTTGCTCCATGAAAATGTGATTCACCACTGGTGGTCAGTAACCAAATCTGAATTTCTGGAATACCTGGACTACTCGCCACATTTCTAAATATGGACGCAAATAGGCCTTATGCATACGAACATTTTGCTGTATCAGACTTATATCCTATCAGTTTTTTGTGGGGTTGTTCCATGAAAATGTGATTCACCACTGGTGGTCAGTAAACAAAATCTGAATTTCTGGAATACCTGGACTACTCGCCACATTTCTAAGTATGGACGCAAATAGGCCTTATTCATACGAACATTTTGCTGTATCAGACTTATATCCTATCAGTTTTTTGTGGGGTTGCTCCATGAAAATGTGATTCACCACTGGTGGTCAGTAAACAAAATCTGAATTTCTGGAATACCTGGACTAGTCGCCGCATTTCTAAGTATGGACGCAAATAGGCCTTATTCATACGAACATTTTGGTGTATCACTCTTATATCCTATCAGTTTTTTGTGGGGTTGCTCCATGAAAAAGTGATTCACCACTGGTGGTCAGTAAACAAAATCTGAATTTCTGGAATACCTGGACTAGTCGCCGCATTTCTAAGTATGGACGCAAATAGGCCTTATTCATATGAACATTTTGGTGTATCACACTTATATCCTATCAGTTTTTTGTGGGGTTGCGCCATGAAAATGTGATTCACCACTGGTGGTCAGTAAACAAAATCTGAATTTCTGGAATACCTGGACTAGTCGCCGCATTTCTAAGTATGGATGTAAATAGGTCTTATTCATACGAACATTTTGGTGTATCAGACTTATATCCTATCAGTTTTTTGTGGGGTTGCTCCATGAAAATGTGATTCACCACTGGTGGTCAGTAACCAAATCTGAATTTCTGGAATACCTGGACTACTCGCCACATTTCTAAGTATGGACGCAAATAGGCCTTATTCATATGAACATTTTGGTGTATCACACTTATATCCTATCAGTTTTTTGTGGGGTTGCGCCATGAAAATGTGATTCACCACTGGTGGTCAGTAAACAAAATCTGAATTTCTGGAATACCTGGACTAGTCGCCGCATTTCTAAGTATGGATGTAAATAGGTCTTATTCATACGAACATTTTGGTGTATCACACTTATATCCTATCAGTTTTTTGTGGGGTTGCCCCATGAAAATGTGATTCACCACTGGTGGTCAGTAAACAAAATCTGAATTTCTGGAATACCTGGACTAGTCGCCGCATTTCTAAGTATGGACGCAAATAGGCCTTATTCATACGAACATTTTGGTGTATCACACTTATATCCTATCAGTTTTTTGTGGGGTTGCTCCATGAAAATGTGATTCACCACTGGTGGTCAGTAAACAAAATCTGAATTTCTGGAATACCTGGACTAGTCGCCGCATTTCTAAGTATGGATGTAAATAGGCCTTATTCATACGAACATTTTGGTGTATCAGACTTATATCCTATCAGTTTTTTGTGGGGTTGCTCCATGAAAATGTGATTCACCACTGGTGGTCAGTAAACAAAATCTGAATTTCTGGAATACCTGGACTACTCGCCACATTTCTAAGTATGGACGCAAATAGGCCTTATTCATACGAACATTTTGCTGTATCAGACTTATATCCTATCAGTTTTTTGTGGGGTTGCTCCATGAAAATGTGATTCACCACTGGTGGTCAGTAAACAAAATCTGAATTTCTGGAATACCTGGACTACTCGCCACATTTCTAAGTATGGACGCAAATAGGCCTTATTCATACGAACATTTTGCTGTATCAGACTTATATCCTATCAGTTTTTTGTGGGGTTGCTCCATGAAAATGTGATTCACCACTGGTGGTCAGTAAACAAAATCTGAATTTCTGGAATACCTGGACTAGTCGCCGCATTTCTAAGTATGGACGCAAATAGGCCTTTTCCCTACGAACATTTTGGTGTATCACACTTATATCCTATCAGTTTTTTGTGGGGTTGCCCCATGAAAATGTGATTCACCACTGGTGGTCAGTAAACAAAATCTGAATTTCTGGAATACCTGGACTAGTCGCGGCATTTCTAGGTATGGACGCAAATAGGCCTTATTCATACGAACATTTTGGTGTATCACACTTATATCCTATCAGTTTTTTGTGGGGTTGCTCCAAGAAAATGTGATTCACCACTGGTGGTCAGTAAACAAAATCTGAATTTCTGGAATACCTGGACTACTCGCCACATTTCTAAGTATGGACGCAAATAGGCCTTATTCATACGAACATTTTGGTGTATCACTCTTATATCCTATCAGTTTTTTGTGGGGTTGCTCCATGAAAATGTGATTCACCACTGGTGGTCAGTAAACAAAATCTGAATTTCTGGAATACCTGGACTAGTTGCCGCAGTTCTAAGTATGGACGCAAATAGGCCTTATTCATACGAACATTTTGGTGTATCACACTTATATCCTATCAGTTTTTTGTGGGGTTGCTCCATGAAAATGTGATTCACCACTGGTGGTCAGTAAACAAAATCTGAATTTCTGGAATACCTGGACTAGTCGCGGCATTTCTAGGTATGGACGCAAATAGGCCTTATTCATACGAACATTTTGGTGTATCACACTTATATCCTATCAGTTTTTTGTGGGGTTGCTCCATGAAAATGTGATTCACCACTGGTGGTCAGTAAACAAAATCTGAATTTCTGGAATACCTGGACTAGTTGCCGCAGTTCTAAGTATGGACGCAAATAGGCCTTATTCATACGAACATTTTGGTGTATCACACTTATATCCTATCAGTTTTTTGTGGGGTTGCTCCATGAAAATGTGATTCACCACTGGTGGTCAGTAAACAAAATCTGAATTTCTGGAATACCTGGACTAGTTGCCGCAGTTCTAAGTATGGACGCAAATAGGCCTTATTCATACGAACATTTTGGTGTATCACACTTATATCCTATCAGTTTTTTGTGGGGTTGCTCCATGAAAATGTGATTCACCACTTGTGGTCAGTAAACAAAATCTGAATTTCTGGAATACCTGGACTAGTTGCCGCAGTTCTAAGTATGGACGCAAATAGGCCTTATTCATACGAACATTTTGGTGTATCACACTTATATCCTATCAGTTTTTTGTGGGGTTGCTCCATGAAAATGTGATTCACCACTTGTGGTCAGTAAACAAAATCTGAATTTCTGGAATACCTGGACTAGTTGCCGCATTTCTAAGTATGGACGCAAATAGGCCTTATTCATACGAACATTTTGGTGTATCACACTTATAACCTATCAGTTTTTTGTGGGGTTGCTCCATGAAAATGTGATTCACCACTTGTGGTCAGTAAACAAAATCTGAATTTCTGGAATACCTGGACTAGTTGCCGCAGTTCTAAGTATGGACGCAAATAGGCCTTATTCATACGAACATTTTGGTGTATCACACTTATATCCTATCAGTTTTTTGTGGGGTTGCTCCATGAAAATGTGATTCACCACTGGTGGTCAGTAAACAAAATCTGAATTTCTGGAATACCTGGACTAGTCGCGGCATTTCTAGGTATGGACGCAAATAGGCCTTATTCATACGAACATTTTGGTGTATCACACTTATATCCTATCAGTTTTTTGTGGGGTTGCTCCATGAAAATGTGATTCACCACTGGTGGTCAGTAAACAAAATCTGAATTTCTGGAATACCTGGACTACTCGCCACATTTCTAAGTATGGACGCAAATAGGCCTTATTCATACGAACATTTTGCTGTATCAGACTTATATCCTATCAGTTTTTTGTGGGGTTGCTCCATGAAAATGTGATTCACCACTGGTGGTCAGTAAACAAAATCTGAATTTCTGGAATACCTGGACTAGTCGCGGCATTTCTAGGTATGGACGCAAATAGGCCTTATTCATACGAACATTTTGGTGTATCACACTTATATCCTATCAGTTTTTTGTGGGGTTGCTCCATGAAAATGTGATTCACCACTGGTGGTCAGTAAACAAAATCTGAATTTCTGGAATACCTGGACTACTCGCCACATTTCTAAGTATGGACGCAAATAGGCCTTATTCCTACGAACATTTTGGTGTATCACACTTATATCCTATCAGTTTTTTGTGGGGTTGCCCCATGAAAATGTGATTCACCACTGGTGGTCAGTAAACAAAATCTGAATTTCTGGAATACCTGGACTAGTCGCGGCATTTCTAGGTATGGACGCAAATAGGCCTTATTCATACGAACATTTTGGTGTATCACACTTATATCCTATCAGTTTTTTGTGGGGTTGCTCCATGAAAATGTGATTCACCACTGGTGGTCAGTAAACAAAATCTGAATTTCTGGAATACCTGGACTACTCGCCACATTTCTAAGTATGGACGCAAATAGGCCTTATTCATACGAACATTTTAGTGTATCACTCTTATATCCTATCAGTTTTTTGTGGGGTTGCTCCATGAAAATGTGATTCACCACTGGTGGTCAGTAAACAAAATCTGAATTTCTGGAATACCTGGACTAGTCGCCGCATTTCTAAGTATGGATGTAAATAGGTCTTATTCATACGAACATTTTGGTGTATCACACTTATATCCTATCAGTTTTTTGTGGGGTTGCCCCATGAAAATGTGATTCACCACTGGTGGTCAGTAAACAAAATCTGAATTTCTGGAATACCTGGACTAGTTGCCGCAGTTCTAAGTATGGACGCAAATAGGCCTTATTCATACGAACATTTTGGTGTATCACACTTATATCCTATCAGTTTTTTGTGGGGTTGCTCCATGAAAATGTGATTCACCACTGGTGGTCAGTAAACAAAATCTGAATTTCTGGAATACCTGGACTACTCGCCACATTTCTAAGTATGGACGCAAATAGGCCTTATTCATACGAACATTTTGCTGTATCAGACTTATATCCTATCAGTTTTTTGTGGGGTTGCTCCATGAAAATGTGATTCACCACTGGTGGTCAGTAAACAAAATCTGAATTTCTGGAATACCTGGACTAGTCGCCGAATTTCTAAGTATGGATGTAAATAGGTCTTATTCATACGAACATTTTGGTGTATCAGACTTATATCCTATCAGTTTTTTGTGGGGTTGCTCCATGAAAATGTGATTCACCACTGGTGGTCATTAAACAAAATCTGAATTTCTGGAATACCTGGACTACTCGCCACATTTCTAAGTATGGACGCAAATAGGCCTTATTCATACGAACATTTTGCTGTATCAGACTTATATCCTATCAGTTTTTTGTGGGGTTGCTCCATGAATAAGTGATACACCACTGGTGGTCAGTAAACAAAATCTTAATTTCTGGAATACCTGGACTAGTCGCCGCATTTCTAAGTATGGACGCAAATAGGCCTTATTCATACGAACATTTTGGTGTATCACACTTATATCCTATCAGTTTTTTGTGGGGTTGCCCCATGAAAATGTGATTCACCACTGGTGGTCAGTAAACAAAATCTGAATTTCTGGAATACGTAGACTGCTCGCCGCATTTCTAAGTAAGGACGCAAATAGGCCTTATTCATACGAACATTTTGGTGTATCACACTTATATCCTATGAGTTTTTTGTGGGGTTGCTCCATGAAAATGTGATTCACCACTGGTGGTCAGTAAACAAAATCTGAATTTCTGGAATACCTGGACTAGTCGCCGCATTTCTAAGTATGGATGTAAATAGGTCTTATTCATACGAACATTTTGGTGTATCACACTTATATCCTATCAGTTTTTTGTGGGGTTGCCCCATGAAAATGTGATTCACCACAGGTGGTCAGTAAACAAAATCTGAATTTCTGGAATACCTGGACTAGTCGCAGCATTTCTAAGTATGGACGCAAATAGGCCTTATTCATACGAACATTTTGCTGTATCAGACTTATATCCTATCAGTTTTTTGTGGGGTTGCTCCATGAAAATGTGATTCACCACTGGTGGTCAGTAAACAAAATCTGAATTTCTGGAATACCTGGACTAGTCGCCGAATTTCTAAGTATGGATGTAAATAGGTCTTATTCATACGAACATTTTGGTGTATCAGACTTATATCCTATCAGTTTTTTGTGGGGTTGCTCCATGAAAATGTGATTCACCACTGGTGGTCATTAAACAAAATCTGAATTTCTGGAATACCTGGACTACTCGCCACATTTCTAAGTATGGACGCAAATAGGCCTTATTCATACGAACATTTTGCTGTATCAGACTTATATCCTATCAGTTTTTTGTGGGGTTGCTCCATGAATATGTGATTCACCACTGGTGGTCAGTAAACAAAATCTTAATTTCTGGAATACCTGGACTAGTCGCCGCATTTCTAAGTATGGACGCAAATAGGCCTTATTCATACGAACATTTTGGTGTATCACACTTATATCCTATCAGTTTTTTGTGGGGTTGCCCCATGAAAATGTGATTCACCACTGGTGGTCAGTAAACAAAATCTGAATTTCTGGAATACCTGGACTAGTCGCGGCATTTCTAGGTATGGACGCAAATAGGCCTTATTCATACGAACATTTTGGTGTATCACACTTATATCCTATCAGTTTTTTGTGGGGTTGCTCCATGAAAATGTGATTCACCACTGGTGGTCAGTAAACAAAATCTGAATTTCTGGAATACCTGGACTAGTCGCCGCATTTCTAAGTATGGATGTAAATAGGTCTTATTCATACGAACATTTTGGTGTATCAGACTTATATCCTATCAGTTTTTTGTGGGGTTGCTCCATGAAAATGTGATTCACCACTGGTGGTCAGTAACCAAATCTGAATTTCTGGAATACCTGGACTACTCGCCACATTTCTAAGTATGGACGCAAATAGGCCTTATTCATACGAACATTTTGCTGTATCAGACTTATATCCTATCAGTTTTTTGTGGGGTTGCTCCATGAAAATGTGATTCACCACTGGTGGTCAGTAAACAAAATCTGAATTTCTGGAATACCTGGACTAGTCGCCGCATTTCTAAGTATGGACGCAAATAGGCCTTATTCATACGAACATTTTGGTGTATCACTCTTATATCCTATCAGTTTTTTGTGGGGTTGCTCCATGAAAATGTGATTCACCACTGGTGGTCAGTAAACAAAATCTGAATTTCTGGAATACCTGGACTAGTCGCCGCATTTCTAAGTATGGATGTAAATAGGTCTTATTCATACGAACATTTTGGTGTATCAGACTTATATCCTATCAGTTTTTTGTGGGGTTGCTCCATGAAAATGTGATTCACCACTGGTGGTCAGTAACCAAATCTGAATTTCTGGAATACCTGGACTACTCGCCACATTTCTAAGTATGGACGCAAATAGGCCTTATTCATATGAACATTTTGGTGTATCACACTTATATCCTATCAGTTTTTTGTGGGGTTGCGCCATGAAAATGTGATTCACCACTGGTGGTCAGTAAACAAAATCTGAATTTCTGGAATACCTGGACTAGTCGCCGCATTTCTAAGTATGGATGTAAATAGGTCTTATTCATACGAACATTTTGGTGTATCACACTTATATCCTATCAGTTTTTTGTGGGGTTGCCCCATGAAAATGTGATTCACCACTGGTGGTCAGTAAACAAAATCTGAATTTCTGGAATACCTGGACTAGTCGCCGCATTTCTAAGTATGGACGCAAATAGGCCTTATTCATACGAACATTTTGGTGTATCACACTTATATCCTATCAGTTTTTTGTGGGGTTGCTCCATGAAAATGTGATTCACCACTGGTGGTCAGTAAACAAAATCTGAATTTCTGGAATACCTGGACTAGTCGCCGCATTTCTAAGTATGGATGTAAATAGGTCTTATTCATACGAACATTTTGGTGTATCAGACTTATATCCTATCAGTTTTTTGTGGGGTTGCTCCATGAAAATGTGATTCACCACTGGTGGTCAGTAAACAAAATCTGAATTTCTGGAATACCTGGACTACTCGCCACATTTCTAAGTATGGACGCAAATAGGCCTTATTCATACGAACATTTTGCTGTATCAGACTTATATCCTATCAGTTTTTTGTGGGGTTGCTCCATGAAAATGTGATTCACCACTGGTGGTCAGTAAACAAAATCTGAATTTCTGGAATACCTGGACTACTCGCCACATTTCTAAGTATGGACGCAAATAGGCCTTATTCATACGAACATTTTGCTGTATCAGACTTATATCCTATCAGTTTTTTGTGGGGTTGCTCCATGAAAATGTGATTCACCACTGGTGGTCAGTAAACAAAATCTGAATTTCTGGAATACCTGGACTAGTCGCCGCATTTCTAAGTATGGACGCAAATAGGCCTTTTCCCTACGAACATTTTGGTGTATCACACTTATATCCTATCAGTTTTTTGTGGGGTTGCCCCATGAAAATGTGATTCACCACTGGTGGTCAGTAAACAAAATCTGAATTTCTGGAATACCTGGACTAGTCGCGGCATTTCTAGGTATGGACGCAAATAGGCCTTATTCATACGAACATTTTGGTGTATCACACTTATATCCTATCAGTTTTTTGTGGGGTTGCTCCAAGAAAATGTGATTCACCACTGGTGGTCAGTAAACAAAATCTGAATTTCTGGAATACCTGGACTACTCGCCACATTTCTAAGTATGGACGCAAATAGGCCTTATTCATACGAACATTTTGGTGTATCACTCTTATATCCTATCAGTTTTTTGTGGGGTTGCTCCATGAAAATGTGATTCACCACTGGTGGTCAGTAAACAAAATCTGAATTTCTGGAATACCTGGACTAGTTGCCGCAGTTCTAAGTATGGACGCAAATAGGCCTTATTCATACGAACATTTTGGTGTATCACACTTATATCCTATCAGTTTTTTGTGGGGTTGCTCCATGAAAATGTGATTCACCACTGGTGGTCAGTAAACAAAATCTGAATTTCTGGAATACCTGGACTAGTCGCCGCATTTCTAAGTATGGACGCAAATAGGCCTTATTCATACGAACATTTTGGTGTATCACACTTATAACCTATCAGTTTTTTGTGGGGTTGCTCCATGAAAATGTGATTCACCACTTGTGGTCAGTTAACAAAATCTGAATTTCTGGAATACCTGGACTAGTTGCCGCAGTTCTAAGTATGGACGCAAATAGGCCTTATTCATACGAACATTTTGGTGTATCACACTTATATCCTATCAGTTTTTTGTGGGGTTGCTCCATGAAAATGTGATTCACCACTGGTGGTCAGTAAACAAAATCTGAATTTCTGGAATACCTGGACTAGTCGCGGCATTTCTAGGTATGGACGCAAATAGGCCTTATTCATACGAACATTTTGGTGTATCACACTTATATCCTATCAGTTTTTTGTGGGGTTGCTCCATGAAAATGTGATTCACCACTGGTGGTCAGTAAACAAAATCTGAATTTCTGGAATACCTGGACTACTCGCCACATTTCTAAGTATGGACGCAAATAGGCCTTATTCATACGAACATTTTGCTGTATCAGACTTATATCCTATCAGTTTTTTGTGGGGTTGCTCCATGAAAATGTGATTCACCACTGGTGGTCAGTAAACAAAATCTAAATTTCTGGAATACCTGGACTAGTCGCGGCATTTCTAGGTATGGACGCAAATAGGCCTTATTCATACGAACATTTTGGTGTATCACACTTATATCCTATCAGTTTTTTGTGGGGTTGCTCCATGAAAATGTGATTCACCACTGGTGGTCAGTAAACAAAATCTGAATTTCTGGAATACCTGGACTACTCGCCACATTTCTAAGTATGGACGCAAATAGGCCTTATTCCTACGAACATTTTGGTGTATCACACTTATATCCTATCAGTTTTTTGTGGGGTTGCCCCATGAAAATGTGATTCACCACTGGTGGTCAGTAAACAAAATCTGAATTTCTGGAATACCTGGACTAGTCGCGGCATTTCTAGGTATGGACGCAAATAGGCCTTATTCATACGAACATTTTGGTGTATCACACTTATATCCTATCAGTTTTTTGTGGGGTTGCTCCATGAAAATGTGATTCACCACTGGTGGTCAGTAAACAAAATCTGAATTTCTGGAATACCTGGACTACTCGCCACATTTCTAAGTATGGACGCAAATAGGCCTTATTCATACGAACATTTTGGTGTATCACTCTTATATCCTATCAGTTTTTTGTGGGGTTGCTCCATGAAAATGTGATTCACCACTGGTGGTCAGTAAACAAAATCTGAATTTCTGGAATACCTGGACTAGTCGCCGCATTTCTAAGTATGGATGTACATAGGTCTTATTCATACGAACATTTTGGTGTATCACACTTATATCCTATCAGTTTTTTGTGGGGTTGCCCCATGAAAATGTGATTCACCACTGGTGGTCAGTAAACAAAATCTGAATTTCTGGAATACCTGGACTAGTTGCCGCAGTTCTAAGTATGGACGCAAATAGGCCTTATTCATACGAACATTTTGGTGTATCACACTTATATCCTATCAGTTTTTTGTGGGGTTGCTCCATGAAAATGTGATTCACCACTGGTGGTCAGTAAACAAAATCTGAATTTCTGGAATACCTGGACTACTCGCCACATTTCTAAGTATGGACGCAAATAGGCCTTATTCATACGAACATTTTGCTGTATCAGACTTATATCCTATCAGTTTTTTGTGGGGTTGCTCCATGAAAATGTGATTCACCACTGGTGGTCAGTAAACAAAATCTGAATTTCTGGAATACCTGGACTAGTCGCCGAATTTCTAAGTATGGATGTAAATAGGTCTTATTCATACGAACATTTTGGTGTATCAGACTTATATCCTATCAGTTTTTTGTGGGGTTGCTCCATGAAAATGTGATTCACCACTGGTGGTCATTAAACAAAATCTGAATTTCTGGAATACCTGGACTACTCGCCACATTTCTAAGTATGGACGCAAATAGGCCTTATTCATACGAACATTTTGCTGTATCAGACTTATATCCTATCAGTTTTTTGTGGGGTTGCTCCATGAATATGTGATTCACCACTGGTGGTCAGTAAACAAAATCTTAATTTCTGGAATACCTGGACTAGTCGCCGCATTTCTAAGTATGGACGCAAATAGGCCTTATTCATACGAACATTTTGGTGTATCACACTTATATCCTATCAGTTTTTTGTGGGGTTGCTCCATGAAAATGTGATTCACCACTGGTGGTCAGTAAACAAAATCTGAATTTCTGGAATACCTGGACTAGTCGCCGCATTTCTAAGTATGGATGTAAATTGGTCTTATTCATACGAACATTTTGGTGTATCACACTTATATCCTATCAGTTTTTTGTGGGGTTGCTCCATGAAAATGTGATTCACCACTGGTGGTCAGTAAACAAAATCTGAATTTCTGGAATACCTGGACTAGTCGCCGCATTTCTAAGTATGGATGTAAATAGGTCTTATTCATACGAACATTTTGGTGTATCACACTTATATCCTATCAGTTTTTTGTGGGGTTGCCCCATGAAAATGTGATTCACCACAGGTGGTCAGTAAACAAAATCTGAATTTCTGGAATACCTGGACTAGTCGCAGCATTTCTAAGTATGGACGCAAATAGGCCTTATTCATACGAACATTTTGGTGTATCACACTTATATCCTATCAGTTTTTTGTGGGGTTGCTCCCTGAAAATGTGATTCACCACTGGTGGTCAGTAAACAAAATCTGAATTTCTGGAATACCTGGACTAGTCGCCGCATTTCTAAGTATGGACGCAAATAGGCCTTATTCATACGAACATTTTGGTGTATAACACTTATATCCTATCAGTTTTTTGTGGGGTTGCTCCATGAAAATGTGATTCACCACTGGTGGTCAGTAAACAAAATCTGAATTTCTGGAATACCTGGACTAGTCGCCGCATTTCTAAGTATGGATGTAAATAGGTCTTATTCATACGAACATTTTGGTGTATCAGACTTATATCCTATCAGTTTTTTGTGGGGTTGCTCCATGAAAATGTGATTCACCACTGGTGGTCAGTAAACAAAATCTGAATTTCTAGAATACCTGGACTACTCGCCACATTTCTAAGTATGGACGCAAATAGGCCTTATTCATACGAACATTTTGGTGTATCACACTTATATCCTATCAGTTTTTTGTGGGGTTGCTCCATGAAAATGTGATTCACCACTGGTGGTCAGGAAACAAAATCTGAATTTCTGGAATACCTGGACTAGTCGCCGCATTTCTAAGTATGGATGTAAATAGGTCTTATTCATACGAACATTTTGGTGTATCACACTTATATCCTATCAGTTTTTTGTGGGGTTGCCCCATGAAAATGTGATTCACCACTGGTGGTCAGTAAACAAAATCTGAATTTCTGGAATACCTGGACTAGTCGCCGCATTTCTAAGTATGGACGCAAATAGGCCTTATTCATACGAACATTTTGGTGTATCACACTTATATCCTATCAGTTTTTTGTGGGGTTGCTCCATGAAAATGTGATTCACCACTGGTGGTCAGTAAACAAAATCTGAATTTCTGGAATACCTGGACTACTCGCCACATTTCTAAGTATGGACGCAAATAGGCCTTATTCATACGAACATTTTGGTGTATCACACTTATATCCTATCAGTTTTTTGTGGGGTTGCTCCATGAAAATGTGATTCACCACTGGTGGTCAGTAAACAAAATCTGAATTTCTGGAATACCTGGACGAGTCGCCGCATTTCTAAGTATGGATGTAAATAGGTCTTATTCATACGAACATTTTGGTGTATCAGACTTATATCCTATCAGTTTTTTGTGGGGTTGCTCCATGAAAATGTGATTCACCACTGGTGGTCAGTAAACAAAATCTGAATTTCTGGAATACCTGGACTACTCGCCATATTTCTAAGTATGGATGCAAATAGGCCTTATTCATACGAACATTTTGCTGTATCAGACTTATATCCTATCAGTTTTTTGTGGGGTTGCTCCATGAAAATGTGATTCACCACTGGTGGTCAGTAAACAAAATCTGAATTTCTGGAATACCTGGACTAGTCGCGGCATTTCTAAGTATGGACGCAAATAGGCCTTATTCATACGAACATTTTGGTGTATCACACTTATATCCTATCAGTTTTTTGTGGGGTTGCTCCATGAAAATGTGATTCACCACTGGTGGTCAGTAAACAAAATCTGAATTTCTGGAATACCTGGACTAGTCGCCGCATTTCTAAGTATGGATGTAAATAGGTCTTATTCATACGAACATTTTGGTGTATCAGACTTATATCCTATCAGTTTTTTGTGGGGTTGCTCCATGAAAATGTGATTCACCACTGGTGGTCAGTAAACAAAATCTGAATTTCTGGAATACCTGGACTACTCGCCATATTTCTAAGTATGGATGCAAATAGGCCTTATTCATACGAACATTTTGCTGTATCAGACTTATATCCTATCAGTTTTTTGTGGGGTTGCTCCATGAAAATGTGATTCACCACTGGTGGTCAGTAAACAAAATCTGAATTTCTGGAATACCTGGACTAGTCGCCGCATTTCTAAGTATGGACGCAAATAGGCCTTATTCATACGAACATTTTGGTGTATCACTCTTATATCCTATCAGTTTTTTGTGGGGTTGCTCCATGAAAATGTGATTCACCACTGGTGGTCAGTAAACAAAATCTGAATTTCTGGAATACGTAGACTACTCGCCGCATTTCTAAGTATGGGCGCAAATAGGCCTTATTCATACGAACATTTTGGTGTATCACACTTATATCCTATCAGTTTTTTGTGGGGTTGCTCCATGAAAATGTGATTCACCACTGGTGGTCAGGAAACAAAATCTGAATTTCTGGAATACCTGGACTAGTCGCCGCATTTCTAAGTATGGATGTAAATAGGTCTTATTCATACGAACATTTTGGTGTATCACACTTATATCCTATCAGTTTTTTGTGGGGTTGCCCCATGAAAATGTGATTCACCACTGGTGGTCAGTAAACAAAATCTGAATTTCTGGAATACCTGGCCTAGTCGCCGCATTTCTAAGTATGGACGCAAATAGGCCTTATTCATAAGAACATTTTGGTGTATCACACTTATATCCTATCAGTTTTTTGTGGGGTTGCTCCATGAAAATGTGATTCACCACTGGTGGTCAGTAAACAAAATCTGAATTTCTGGAATACCTGGACTAGTCGCCGCATTTCTAAGTATGGACGCAAATAGGCTTATTCATACGAACATTTTGGTGTATCACTCTTATATCCTATCAGTTTTTTGTGGGGTTGCTCCATGAAAATGTGATTCACCACTGGTGGTCAGTAAACAAAATCTGAATTTCTGGAATACCTGGACTAGTCGCCGCATTTCTAAGTATGGACGCAAATAGGCCTTATTCATAAGAACATTTTGGTGTATCACACTTATATCCTATCAGTTTTTTGTGGGGTTGCTCCATGAAAATGTGATTCACCACTGGTGGTCAGTAAACAAAATCTGAATTTCTGGAATACCTGGACGAGTCGCCGCATTTCTAAGTATGGACGCAAATAGGCCTTATTCCTACGAACATTTTGGTGTATCACACTTATATCCTATCAGTTTTTTGTGGGGTTGCCCCATGAAAATGTGATTCACCACTGGTGGTCAGTAAACAAAATCTGAATTTCTGGAATACCTGGACTAGTCGCGGCATTTCTAGGTATGGACGCAAATAGGCCTTATTCATACGAACATTTTGGTGTATCACACTTATATCCTATCAGGTTTTTGTGGGGTTGCTCCATGAAAATGTGATTCACCACTGGTGGTCAGTAAACAAAATCTGAATTTCTGGAATACCTGGACTAGTCGCCGCATTTCTAGGTATATACGCAAATAGGCCTTATTCATACGAACATTTTGGTGTATCACACTTATATCCTATCAGTTTTTTGTGGGGTTGCTCCATGAAAATGTGATTCACCACTGGTGGTCAGTAAACAAAATCTGAATTTCTGGGATACCTGGACTAGTCACCGCATTTCTAAGTATGGACGTAAATAGGCCTTATTCATACGAACATTTTGGTGTATCACACTTATATCCTATCAGGTTTTTGTGGGGTTGCTCCATGAAAATGTGATTCACCACTGGTGGTCAGTAAACAAAATCTGAATTTCTGGAATACCTGGACTAGTCGCCGCATTTCTAGGTATATACGCAAATAGGCCTTATTCATACGAACATTTTGGTGTATCACACTTATATCCTATCAGTTTTTTGTGGGGTTGCTCCATGAAAATGTGATTCACCACTGGTGGTCAGTAAACAAAATCTGAATTTCTGGGATACCTGGACTAGTCACCGCATTTCTAAGTATGGACGTAAATAGGCCTTATTCATACGAACAATTTGGTGTATCACACTTATATCCTATCTGTTTTTTGTGGGGTTGCTCCATGAAAATGTGATTCACCACTGGTGGTCAGTAAACAAAATCTGAATTTCTGGAATACGTGGACTAGTCGCCGCATTTCTAAGTATGGGCGCAAATAGGCCTTATTCATACGAACATTTTTGTGTATCACACTTATATCCTATCAGTTTTTTGTGGGGTTGCTCCATGAAAATGTGATTCACCACTGGTGGTCAGTAAACAAAATCTGAATTTCTGGAATACCTGGACTAGTCGCCGCATTTCTAAGTATGGACACAAATAGGCCTTATTCATACGAACATTTTGGTGTATCACTCTTATATCCTATCAGTTTTTTGTGGGGTTGCCCCATGAAAATGTGATTCACCACTGGTGGTCAGTAAACAAAATCTGAATTTCTGGAATACCTGGACGAGTCGCCGCATTTCTAAGTATGGACGCAAATAGGCCTTATTCATACGAACATTTTGGTGTATCACACTTATATCCTATCAGTTTTTTCTGGGGTTGCTCCATGAAAATGTGATTCACCACTGGTGGTCAGTAAACAAAAACTGAATTTCTGGAATACATAGACTGCTCGCCGCATTTCTAAGTATGGACGCAAATAGGCCTTACTCATACGAACATTTTGGTGTATCACACTTATATCCTATCAGTTTTTTGTGGGGTTGCTCCATGAAAATGTGATTCACCACTGGTGGTCAGTAAACAAAATCTGAATTTCTGGAATACCTGGACTAGTCGCCGCATTTCTAAGTATGGATGCAAATAGGCCTTATTCATACGAACATTTTGGTGTATCACACTTATATCCTATCAGTTTTTTGTGGGGTTGCTCCATGAAAATGTGATTCACCACTGGTGGTCAGTAAACAAAATCTGAATTTCTGGAATACCTGGACCAGTCGCCGCATTTCTAAGTACGGACGCAAATAGGCCTTATTCATACGAACATTTTGGTGTATCACACTTATATCCTATCAGGTTTTTGTGGGGTTGCTCCATGAAAATGTGATTCACCACTGGTGGTCAGTAAACAAAATCTGAATTTCTGGAATACCTGGACTAGTCGCCGCATTTCTAGGTATGGACGCAAATAGGCCTTATTCATACGAACATTTTGGTGTATCACACTTATATCCTATCAGTTTTTTGTGGGGTTGCTCCATGAATATGTGATTCACCACTGGTGGTCAGTAAACAAAATCTTAATTTCTGGAATACCTGGACTAGTCGCCGCATTTCTAAGTATGGATGTAAAGAGGTCTTACTCATACGAACATTTTAGTGTATCACACTTATATCCTATCAGTTTTTTGTGGGGTTGCTCCATGAAAATGTGATTCACCACTGGTGGTCAGTAAACAAAATCTGAATTTCTGGGATACCTGGACTAGTCACCGCATTTCTAAGTATGGACGTAAATAGGCCTTATTCATACGAACAATTTGGTGTATCACACTTATATCCTATCTGTTTTTTGTGGGGTTGCTCCATGAAAATGTGATTCACCACTGGTGGTCAGTAAACAAAATCTGAATTTCTGGAATACCTGGACTAGTCGCCGCATTTCTAAGTATGGGCGCAAATAGGCCTTATTCATACGAACATTTTGGTGTATCACACTTATATCCTATCAGTTTTTTGTGGGGTTGCCCCATGAAAATGTGATTCACCACTGGTGGTCAGTAAACAAAATCTTAATTTCTGGAATACCTGGACTAGTCGCCGCATTTCTAAGTATGGACGCAAATAGGCCTTATTCATACGAACATTTTGGTGTATCACACTTATATCCTATCAGTTTTTTGTGGGGTTGCCCCATGAAAATGTGATTCACCACTGGTGGTCAGTAAACAAAATCTGAATTTCTGGAATACCTGGACTAGTCGCCGCATTTCTAAGTATGGACGCAAATAGGCCTTATTCATACGAACATTTTGGTGTATCACACTTATATCCTATCAGTTTTTTGTGGGGTTGCTCCATGAAAATGTGATTCACCACTGGTGGTCAGTAAACAAAATCTGAATTTCTGGAATACCTGGACTAGTCGCCGCATTTCTAAGTATGGATGTAAATAGGTCTTATTCATACGAACATTTTGGTGTATCAGACTTATATCCTATCAGTTTTTTGTGGGGTTGCTCCATGAAAATGTGATTCACCACTGGTGGTCAGTAAACAAAATCTGAATTTCTGGAATACCTGGACTACTCGCCACATTTCTAAGTATGGACGCAAATAGGCCTTATTCATACGAACATTTTGCTGTATCAGACTTATATCCTATCAGTTTTTTGTGGGGTTGCTCCATGAAAATGTGATTCACCACTGGTGGTCAGTAAACAAAATCTGAATTTCTGGAATACCTGGACTACTCGCCACATTTCTAAGTATGGACGCAAATAGGCCTTATTCATACGAACATTTTGCTGTATCAGACTTATATCCTATCAGTTTTTTGTGGGGTTGCTCCATGAAAATGTGATTCACCACTGGTGGTCAGTAAACAAAATCTGAATTTCTGGAATACCTGGACTAGTCGCCGCATTTCTAAGTATGGACGCAAATAGGCCTTTTCCCTACGAACATTTTGGTGTATCACACTTATATCCTATCAGTTTTTTGTGGGGTTGCCCCATGAAAATGTGATTCACCACTGGTGGTCAGTAAACAAAATCTGAATTTCTGGAATACCTGGACTAGTCGCCGCATTTCTAAGTATGGACGCAAATAGGCTTATTCATACGAACATTTTGGTGTATCACACTTATATCCTATCAGTTTTTTGTGGGGTTGCCCCATGAAAATGTGATTCACCACTGGTGGTCAGTAAACAAAATCTGAATTTCTGGAATACCTGGCCTAGTCGCCGCATTTCTAAGTATGGACGCAAATAGGCCTTATTCATAAGAACATTTTGGTGTATCACACTTATATCCTATCAGTTTTTTGTGGGGTTGCTCCATGAAAATGTGATTCACCACTGGTGGTCAGTAAACAAAATCTGAATTTCTGGAATACCTGGACTAGTCGCCGCATTTCTAAGTATGGACGCAAATAGGCTTATTCATACGAACATTTTGGTGTATCACACTTATATCCTATCAGTTTTTTGTGGGGTTGCCCCATGAAAATGTGATTCACCACTGGTGGTCAGTAAACAAAATCTGAATTTCTGGAATACCTGGACTAGTCGCCGCATTTCTAAGTATGGACGCAAATAGGCCTTATTCATACGAACATTTTGGTGTATCACACTTATATCCTATCAGTTTTTTGTGGGGTTGCTCCATGAAAATGTGATTCACCACTGGTGGTCAGTAAACAAAATCTGAATTTCTGGAATACCTGGACTAGTCGCCGCATTTCTAGGTATGGACGCAAATAGGCCTTATTCATACGAACATTTTGGTGTATCACACTTATATCCTATCAGTTTTTTGTGGGGTTGCTCCATGAATATGTGATTCACCACTGGTGGTCAGTAAACAAAATCTTAATTTCTGGAATACCTGGACTAGTCGCCGCATTTCTAAGTATGGATGTAAAGAGGTCTTACTCATACGAACATTTTAGTGTATCACACTTATATCCTATCAGTTTTTTGTGGGGTTGCTCCATGAAAATGTGATTCACCACTGGTGGTCAGTAAACAAAATCTGAATTTCTGGAATACCTGGCCTAGTCGCCGCATTTCTAAGTATGGACGCAAATAGGCCTTATTCATAAGAACATTTTGGTGTATCACACTTATATCCTATCAGTTTTTTGTGGGGTTGCTCCATGAAAATGTGATTCACCACTGGTGGTCAGTAAACAAAATCTGAATTTCTGGAATACCTGGACTAGTCGCCGCATTTCTAAGTATGGACGCAAATAGGCTTATTCATACGAACATTTTGGTGTATCACTCTTATATCCTATCAGTTTTTTGTGGGGTTGCTCCATGAAAATGTGATTCACCACTGGTGGTCAGTAAACAAAATCTGAATTTCTGGAATACCTGGACTAGTCGCCGCATTTCTAGGTATATACGCAAATAGGCCTTATTCATACGAACATTTTGGTGTATCACACTTATATCCTATCAGTTTTTTGTGGGGTTGCTCCATGAAAATGTGATTCACCACTGGTGGTCAGTAAACAAAATCTGAATTTCTGGGATACCTGGACTAGTCACCGCATTTCTAAGTATGGACGTAAATAGGCCTTATTCATACGAACAATTTGGTGTATCACACTTATATCCTATCTGTTTTTTGTGGGGTTGCTCCATGAAAATGTGATTCACCACTGGTGGTCAGTAAACAAAATCTGAATTTCTGGAATACCTGGACTAGTCGCCGCATTTCTAAGTATGGGCGCAAATAGGCCTTATTCATACGAACATTTTTGTGTATCACACTTATATCCTATCAGTTTTTTGTGGGGTTGCTCCATGAAAATGTGATTCACCACTGGTGGTCAGTAAACAAAATCTGAATTTCTGGAATACCTGGACTAGTCGCCGCATTTCTAAGTATGGACACAAATAGGCCTTATTCATACGAACATTTTGGTGTATCACTCTTATATCCTATCAGTTTTTTGTGGGGTTGCCCCATGAAAATGTGATTCACCACTGGTGGTCAGTAAACAAAATCTGAATTTCTGGAATACCTGGACGAGTCGCCGCATTTCTAAGTATGGACGCAAATAGGCCTTATTCATACGAACATTTTGGTGTATCAGACTTATATCCTATCAGTTTTTTGTGGGGTTGCTCCATGAAAATGTGATTCACCACTGGTGGTCAGTAAACAAAATCTGAATTTCTGGAATACCTGGACTACTCGCCATATTTCTAAGTATGGATGCAAATAGGCCTTATTCATACGAACATTTTGCTGTATCAGACTTATATCCTATCAGTTTTTTGTGGGGTTGCTCCATGAAAATGTGATTCACCACTGGTGGTCAGTAAACAAAATCTGAATTTCTGGAATACCTGGACTAGTCGCCGCATTTCTAAGTATGGACGCAAATAGGCCTTATTCATACGAACATTTTGGTGTATCACTCTTATATCCTATCAGTTTTTTGTGGGGTTGCTCCATGAAAATGTGATTCACCACTGGTGGTCAGTAAACAAAATCTGAATTTCTGGAATACGTAGACTACTCGCCGCATTTCTAAGTATGGGCGCAAATAGGCCTTATTCATACGAACATTTTGGTGTATCACACTTATATCCTATCAGTTTTTTGTGGGGTTGCTCCATGAAAATGTGATTCACCACTGGTGGTCAGGAAACAAAATCTGAATTTCTGGAATACCTGGACTAGTCGCCGCATTTCTAAGTATGGATGTAAATAGGTCTTATTCATACGAACATTTTGGTGTATCACACTTATATCCTATCAGTTTTTTGTGGGGTTGCCCCATGAAAATGTGATTCACCACTGGTGGTCAGTAAACAAAATCTGAATTTCTGGAATACCTGGCCTAGTCGCCGCATTTCTAAGTATGGACGCAAATAGGCCTTATTCATAAGAACATTTTGGTGTATCACACTTATATCCTATCAGTTTTTTGTGGGGTTGCTCCATGAAAATGTGATTCACCACTGGTGGTCAGTAAACAAAATCTGAATTTCTGGAATACCTGGACTAGTCGCCGCATTTCTAAGTATGGACGCAAATAGGCTTATTCATACGAACATTTTGGTGTATCACTCTTATATCCTATCAGTTTTTTGTGGGGTTGCTCCATGAAAATGTGATTCACCACTGGTGGTCAGTAAACAAAATCTGAATTTCTGGAATACCTGGACTAGTCGCCGCATTTCTAAGTATGGACGCAAATAGGCCTTATTCATAAGAACATTTTGGTGTATCACACTTATATCCTATCAGTTTTTTGTGGGGTTGCTCCATGAAAATGTGATTCACCACTGGTGGTCAGTAAACAAAATCTGAATTTCTGGAATACCTGGACGAGTCGCCGCATTTCTAAGTATGGACGCAAATAGGCCTTATTCCTACGAACATTTTGGTGTATCACACTTATATCCTATCAGTTTTTTGTGGGGTTGCCCCATGAAAATGTGATTCACCACTGGTGGTCAGTAAACAAAATCTGAATTTCTGGAATACCTGGACTAGTCGCGGCATTTCTAGGTATGGACGCAAATAGGCCTTATTCATACGAACATTTTGGTGTATCACACTTATATCCTATCAGGTTTTTGTGGGGTTGCTCCATGAAAATGTGATTCACCACTGGTGGTCAGTAAACAAAATCTGAATTTCTGGAATACCTGGACTAGTCGCCGCATTTCTAGGTATATACGCAAATAGGCCTTATTCATACGAACATTTTGGTGTATCACACTTATATCCTATCAGTTTTTTGTGGGGTTGCTCCATGAAAATGTGATTCACCACTGGTGGTCAGTAAACAAAATCTGAATTTCTGGGATACCTGGACTAGTCACCGCATTTCTAAGTATGGACGTAAATAGGCCTTATTCATACGAACATTTTGGTGTATCACACTTATATCCTATCAGGTTTTTGTGGGGTTGCTCCATGAAAATGTGATTCACCACTGGTGGTCAGTAAACAAAATCTGAATTTCTGGAATACCTGGACTAGTCGCCGCATTTCTAGGTATATACGCAAATAGGCCTTATTCATACGAACATTTTGGTGTATCACACTTATATCCTATCAGTTTTTTGTGGGGTTGCTCCATGAAAATGTGATTCACCACTGGTGGTCAGTAAACAAAATCTGAATTTCTGGGATACCTGGACTAGTCACCGCATTTCTAAGTATGGACGTAAATAGGCCTTATTCATACGAACAATTTGGTGTATCACACTTATATCCTATCTGTTTTTTGTGGGGTTGCTCCATGAAAATGTGATTCACCACTGGTGGTCAGTAAACAAAATCTGAATTTCTGGAATACCTGGACTAGTCGCCGCATTTCTAAGTATGGGCGCAAATAGGCCTTATTCATACGAACATTTTTGTGTATCACACTTATATCCTATCAGTTTTTTGTGGGGTTGCTCCATGAAAATGTGATTCACCACTGGTGGTCAGTAAACAAAATCTGAATTTCTGGAATACCTGGACTAGTCGCCGCATTTCTAAGTATGGACACAAATAGGCCTTATTCATACGAACATTTTGGTGTATCACTCTTATATCCTATCAGTTTTTTGTGGGGTTGCCCCATGAAAATGTGATTCACCACTGGTGGTCAGTAAACAAAATCTGAATTTCTGGAATACCTGGACGAGTCGCCGCATTTCTAAGTATGGACGCAAATAGGCCTTATTCATACGAACATTTTGGTGTATCACACTTATATCCTATCAGTTTTTTCTGGGGTTGCTCCATGAAAATGTGATTCACCACTGGTGGTCAGTAAACAAAAACTGAATTTCTGGAATACGTAGACTGCTCGCCGCATTTCTAAGTATGGACGCAAATAGGCCTTACTCATACGAACATTTTGGTGTATCACACTTATATCCTATCAGTTTTTTGTGGGGTTGCTCCATGAAAATGTGATTCACCACTGGTGGTCAGTAAACAAAATCTGAATTTCTGGAATACCTGGACTAGTCGCCGCATTTCTAAGTATGGATGCAAATAGGCCTTATTCATACGAACATTTTGGTGTATCACACTTATATCCTATCAGTTTTTTGTGGGGTTGCTCCATGAAAATGTGATTCACCACTGGTGGTCAGTAAACAAAATCTGAATTTCTGGAATACCTGGACCAGTCGCCGCATTTCTAAGTACGGACGCAAATAGGCCTTATTCATACGAACATTTTGGTGTATCACACTTATATCCTATCAGGTTTTTGTGGGGTTGCTCCATGAAAATGTGATTCACCACTGGTGGTCAGTAAACAAAATCTGAATTTCTGGAATACCTGGACTAGTCGCCGCATTTCTAGGTATGGACGCAAATAGGCCTTATTCATACGAACATTTTGGTGTATCACACTTATATCCTATCAGTTTTTTGTGGGGTTGCTCCATGAATATGTGATTCACCACTGGTGGTCAGTAAACAAAATCTTAATTTCTGGAATACCTGGACTAGTCGCCGCATTTCTAAGTATGGATGTAAAGAGGTCTTACTCATACGAACATTTTAGTGTATCACACTTATATCCTATCAGTTTTTTGTGGGGTTGCTCCATGAAAATGTGATTCACCACTGGTGGTCAGTAAACAAAATCTGAATTTCTGGAATACCTGGACTAGTCGCCGCATTTCTAAGTATGGATGTAAAGAGGTCTTATTCATACGAACATTTTAGTGTATCACACTTATATCCTATCAGTTTTTTGTGGGGTTGCTCCATGAAAATGTGATTCACCACTGGTGGTCAGTAAACAAAATCTGAATTTCTGGAATACGTAGACTACTCGCCGCATTTCTAAGTATGGACGCAAATAGGCCTTATTCATACGAACAATTTGGTGTATCACACTTATCTCCTATCAGTTTTTTGTGGGGTTGCTCCATGAAAATGTGATTCACCACTGGTGGTCAGTAAACAAAATCTGAATTTCTGGAATACCTGGACTAGTCGCCGCATTTCTAAGTATGGACGCAAATAGGCCTTATTCATACGAACATTTTGGTGTATCACACTTATATCCTATCAGGTTTTTGTGGGGTTGCTCCATGAAAATGTGATTCACCACTGGTGGTCAGTAAACAAAATCTGAATTTCTGGAATACCTGGACTAGACGCCGCATTTCTAGGTATGGACGCAAATAGGCCTTATTCATACGAACATTTTGGTGTATCAAACTTATATCCTATCAGTTTTTTGTGGGGTTGCTCCATGAAAATGTGATTCACAACTGGTGGTCAGTAAACAAAATCTGAATTTCTGGAATACCTGGACCAGTCGCCGCATTTCTAAGTACGGACGCAAATAGGCCTTATTCATACGAACATTTTGGTGTATCACACTTATATCCTATCAGGTTTTTGTGGGGTTGCTCCATGAAAATGTGATTCACCACTGGTGGTCAGTAAACAAAATCTGAATTTCTGGAATACCTGGACTAGTCGCCGCATTTCTAGGTATGGACGCAAATAGGCCTTATTCATACGAACATTTTGGTGTATCACACTTATATCCTATCAGTTTTTTGTGCGGTTGCTCCATGAATATGTGATTCACCACTGGTGGTCAGTAAACAAAATCTTAATTTCTGGAATACCTGGACTAGTCGCCGCATTTCTAAGTATGGATGTAAAGAGGTCTTACTCATACGAACATTTTAGAGTATCACACTTATATCCTATCAGTTTTTTGTGGGGTTGCTCCATGAAAATGTGATTCACCACTGGTGGTCAGTAAACAAAATCTGAATTTCTGGAATACCTGGACTAGTCGCCGCATTTCTAAGTATGGATGTAAAGAGGTCTTATTCATACGAACATTTTAGTGTATCACACTTATATCCTATCAGTTTTTTGTGGGGTTGCTCCATGAAAATGTGATTCACCACTGGTGGTCAGTAAACAAAATCTGAATTTCTGGGATACCTGGACTAGTCACCGCATTTCTAAGTATGGACGCAAATAGGCCTTATTCATACGAACAATTTGGTGTATCACACTTATATCCTATCAGTTTTTTGTGGGGTTGCTCCATGAAAATGTGATTCACCACTGGTGGTCAGTAAACAAAATCTGAATTTCTGGAATACCTGGACTAGTCGCCGCATTTCTAAGTATGGACACAAATAGGCCTTATTCATACGAACATTTTGGTGTATCACTCTTATATCCTATCAGTTTTTTGTGGGGTTGCTCCATGAAAATGTGATTCACCACAGGTGGTCAGTAAACAAAATCTGAATTTCTGGAATACCTGGACCAGTCGCCGCATTTCTAAGTACGGACGCAAATAGGCCTTATTCATACGAACATTTTGGTGTATCACACTTATATCCTATCAGTTTTTTGTGGGGTTGCTCCATGAAAATGTGATTCACCACTGGTGGTCAGTAAACAAAATCTGAATTTCTGGAATACCTGGACCAGTCGCCGCATTTCTAAGTACGGACGCAAATAGGCCTTATTCATACGAACATTTTGGTGTATCACACTTATATCCTATCAGGTTTTTGTGGGGTTGCTCCATGAAAATGTGATTCACCACTGGTGGTCAGTAAACAAAATCTGAATTTCTGGAATACCTGGACTAGTCGCCGCATTTCTAGGTATGGACGCAAATAGGCCTTATTCATACGAACATTTTGGTGTATCACACTTATATCCTATCAGTTTTTTGTGGGGTTGCTCCATGAATATGTGATTCACCACTGGTGGTCAGTAAACAAAATCTTAATTTCTGGAATACCTGGACTAGTCGCCGCATTTCTAAGTATGGATGTAAAGAGGTCTTACTCATACGAACATTTTAGTGTATCACACTTATATCCTATCAGTTTTTTGTGGGGTTGCTCCATGAAAATGTGATTCACCACTGGTGGTCAGTAAACAAAATCTGAATTTCTGGAATACCTGGACTAGTCGCCGCATTTCTAAGTATGGATGTAAAGAGGTCTTATTCATACGAACATTTTAGTGTATCACACTTATATCCTATCAGTTTTTTGTGGGGTTGCTCCATGAAAATGTGATTCACCACTGGTGGTCAGTAAACAAAATCTGAATTTCTGGAATACGTAGACTACTCGCCGCATTTCTAAGTATGGACGCAAATAGGCCTTATTCATACGAACATTTTGGTGTATCACACTTATATCCTATCAGGTTTTTGTGGGGTTGCTCCATGAAAATGTGATTCACCACTGGTGGTCAGTAAACAAAATCTGAATTTCTGGAATACCTGGACTAGTCGCCGCATTTCTAGGTATGGACGCAAATAGGCCTTATTCATACGAACATTTTGGTGTATCACACTTATATCCTATCAGTTTTTTGTGCGGTTGCTCCATGAATATGTGATTCACCACTGGTGGTCAGTAAACAAAATCTTAATTTCTGGAATACCTGGACTAGTCGCCGCATTTCTAAGTATGGATGTAAAGAGGTCTTACTCATACGAACATTTTAGAGTATCACACTTATATCCTATCAGTTTTTTGTGGGGTTGCTCCATGAAAATGTGATTCACCACTGGTGGTCAGTAAACAAAATCTGAATTTCTGGGATACCTGGACTAGTCACCGCATTTCTAAGTATGGACGTAAATAGGCCTTATTCATACGAACAATTTGGTGTATCACACTTATATCCTATCTGTTTTTTGTGGGGTTGCTCCATGAAAATGTGATTCACCACTGGTGGTCAGTAAACAAAATCTGAATTTCTGGAATACCTGGACTAGTCGCCGCATTTCTAAGTATGGGCGCAAATAGGCCTTATTCATACGAACATTTTTGTGTATCACACTTATATCCTATCAGTTTTTTGTGGGGTTGCTCCATGAAAATGTGATTCACCACTGGTGGTCAGTAAACAAAATCTGAATTTCTGGAATACCTGGACTAGTCGCCGCATTTCTAAGTATGGACACAAATAGGCCTTATTCATACGAACATTTTGGTGTATCACTCTTATATCCTATCAGTTTTTTGTGGGGTTGCCCCATGAAAATGTGATTCACCACTGGTGGTCAGTAAACAAAATCTGAATTTCTGGAATACCTGGACGAGTCGCCGCATTTCTAAGTATGGACGCAAATAGGCCTTATTCATACGAACATTTTGGTGTATCAGACTTATATCCTATCAGTTTTTTGTGGGGTTGCTCCATGAAAATGTGATTCACCACTGGTGGTCAGTAAACAAAATCTGAATTTCTGGAATACCTGGACTACTCGCCATATTTCTAAGTATGGATGCAAATAGGCCTTATTCATACGAACATTTTGCTGTATCAGACTTATATCCTATCAGTTTTTTGTGGGGTTGCTCCATGAAAATGTGATTCACCACTGGTGGTCAGTAAACAAAATCTGAATTTCTGGAATACCTGGACTAGTCGCCGCATTTCTAAGTATGGACGCAAATAGGCCTTATTCATACGAACATTTTGGTGTATCACTCTTATATCCTATCAGTTTTTTGTGGGGTTGCTCCATGAAAATGTGATTCACCACTGGTGGTCAGTAAACAAAATCTGAATTTCTGGAATACGTAGACTACTCGCCGCATTTCTAAGTATGGGCGCAAATAGGCCTTATTCATACGAACATTTTGGTGTATCACACTTATATCCTATCAGTTTTTTGTGGGGTTGCTCCATGAAAATGTGATTCACCACTGGTGGTCAGGAAACAAAATCTGAATTTCTGGAATACCTGGACTAGTCGCCGCATTTCTAAGTATGGATGTAAATAGGTCTTATTCATACGAACATTTTGGTGTATCACACTTATATCCTATCAGTTTTTTGTGGGGTTGCCCCATGAAAATGTGATTCACCACTGGTGGTCAGTAAACAAAATCTGAATTTCTGGAATACCTGGCCTAGTCGCCGCATTTCTAAGTATGGACGCAAATAGGCCTTATTCATAAGAACATTTTGGTGTATCACACTTATATCCTATCAGTTTTTTGTGGGGTTGCTCCATGAAAATGTGATTCACCACTGGTGGTCAGTAAACAAAATCTGAATTTCTGGAATACCTGGACTAGTCGCCGCATTTCTAAGTATGGACGCAAATAGGCTTATTCATACGAACATTTTGGTGTATCACTCTTATATCCTATCAGTTTTTTGTGGGGTTGCTCCATGAAAATGTGATTCACCACTGGTGGTCAGTAAACAAAATCTGAATTTCTGGAATACCTGGACTAGTCGCCGCATTTCTAAGTATGGACGCAAATAGGCCTTATTCATAAGAACATTTTGGTGTATCACACTTATATCCTATCAGTTTTTTGTGGGGTTGCTCCATGAAAATGTGATTCACCACTGGTGGTCAGTAAACAAAATCTGAATTTCTGGAATACCTGGACGAGTCGCCGCATTTCTAAGTATGGACGCAAATAGGCCTTATTCCTACGAACATTTTGGTGTATCACACTTATATCCTATCAGTTTTTTGTGGGGTTGCCCCATGAAAATGTGATTCACCACTGGTGGTCAGTAAACAAAATCTGAATTTCTGGAATACCTGGACTAGTCGCGGCATTTCTAGGTATGGACGCAAATAGGCCTTATTCATACGAACATTTTGGTGTATCACACTTATATCCTATCAGGTTTTTGTGGGGTTGCTCCATGAAAATGTGATTCACCACTGGTGGTCAGTAAACAAAATCTGAATTTCTGGAATACCTGGACTAGTCGCCGCATTTCTAGGTATATACGCAAATAGCCCTTATTCATACGAACATTTTGGTGTATCACACTTATATCCTATCAGTTTTTTGTGGGGTTGCTCCATGAAAATGTGATTCACCACTGGTGGTCAGTAAACAAAATCTGAATTTCTGGGATACCTGGACTAGTCACCGCATTTCTAAGTATGGACGTAAATAGGCCTTATTCATACGAACATTTTGGTGTATCACACTTATATCCTATCAGGTTTTTGTGGGGTTGCTCCATGAAAATGTGATTCACCACTGGTGGTCAGTAAACAAAATCTGAATTTCTGGAATACCTGGACTAGTCGCCGCATTTCTAGGTATATACGCAAATAGGCCTTATTCATACGAACATTTTGGTGTATCACACTTATATCCTATCAGTTTTTTGTGGGGTTGCTCCATGAAAATGTGATTCACCACTGGTGGTCAGTAAACAAAATCTGAATTTCTGGGATACCTGGACTAGTCACCGCATTTCTAAGTATGGACGTAAATAGGCCTTATTCATACGAACAATTTGGTGTATCACACTTATATCCTATCTGTTTTTTGTGGGGTTGCTCCATGAAAATGTGATTCACCACTGGTGGTCAGTAAACAAAATCTGAATTTCTGGAATACCTGGACTAGTCGCCGCATTTCTAAGTATGGGCGCAAATAGGCCTTATTCATACGAACATTTTTGTGTATCACACTTATATCCTATCAGTTTTTTGTGGGGTTGCTCCATGAAAATGTGATTCACCACTGGTGGTCAGTAAACAAAATCTGAATTTCTGGAATACCTGGACTAGTCGCCGCATTTCTAAGTATGGACACAAATAGGCCTTATTCATACGAACATTTTGGTGTATCACTCTTATATCCTATCAGTTTTTTGTGGGGTTGCCCCATGAAAATGTGATTCACCACTGGTGGTCAGTAAACAAAATCTGAATTTCTGGAATACCTGGACGAGTCGCCGCATTTCTAAGTATGGACGCAAATAGGCCTTATTCATACGAACATTTTGGTGTATCACACTTATATCCTATCAGTTTTTTCTGGGGTTGCTCCATGAAAATGTGATTCACCACTGGTGGTCAGTAAACAAAAACTGAATTTCTGGAATACGTAGACTGCTCGCCGCATTTCTAAGTATGGACGCAAATAGGCCTTACTCATACGAACATTTTGGTGTATCACACTTATATCCTATCAGTTTTTTGTGGGGTTGCTCCATGAAAATGTGATTCACCACTGGTGGTCAGTAAACAAAATCTGAATTTCTGGAATACCTGGACTAGTCGCCGCATTTCTAAGTATGGATGCAAATAGGCCTTATTCATACGAACATTTTGGTGTATCACACTTATATCCTATCAGTTTTTTGTGGGGTTGCTCCATGAAAATGTGATTCACCACTGGTGGTCAGTAAACAAAATCTGAATTTCTGGAATACCTGGACCAGTCGCCGCATTTCTAAGTACGGACGCAAATAGGCCTTATTCATACGAACATTTTGGTGTATCACACTTATATCCTTTCAGGTTTTTGTGGGGTTGCTCCATGAAAATGTGATTCACCACTGGTGGTCAGTAAACAAAATCTGAATTTCTGGAATACCTGGACTAGTCGCCGCATTTCTAGGTATGGACGCAAATAGGCCTTATTCATACGAACATTTTGGTGTATCACACTTATATCCTATCAGTTTTTTGTGCGGTTGCTCCATGAATATGTGATTCACCACTGGTGGTCAGTAAACAAAATCTTAATTTCTGGAATACCTGGACTAGTCGCCGCATTTCTAAGTATGGATGTAAAGAGGTCTTACTCATACGAACATTTTAGAGTATCACACTTATATCCTATCAGTTTTTTGTGGGGTTGCTCCATGAAAATGTGATTCACCACTGGTGGTCAGTAAACAAAATCTGAATTTCTGGAATACCTGGACTAGTCGCCGCATTTCTAAGTATGGATGTAAAGAGGTCTTATTCATACGAACATTTTAGTGTATCACACTTATATCCTATCAGTTTTTTGTGGGGTTGCTCCATGAAAATGTGATTCACCACTGGTGGTCAGTAAACAAAATCTGAATTTCTGGGATACCTGGACTAGTCACCGCATTTCTAAGTATGGACGCAAATAGGCCTTATTCATACGAACAATTTGGTGTATCACACTTATATCCTATCAGTTTTTTGTGGGGTTGCTCCATGAAAATGTGATTCACCACTGGTGGTCAGTAAACAAAATCTGAATTTCTGGAATACCTGGACTAGTCGCCGCATTTCTAAGTATGGACACAAATAGGCCTTATTCATACGAACATTTTGGTGTATCACTCTTATATCCTATCAGTTTTTTGTGGGGTTGCTCCATGAAAATGTGATTCACCACAGGTGGTCAGTAAACAAAATCTGAATTTCTGGAATACCTGGACCAGTCGCCGCATTTCTAAGTACGGACGCAAATAGGCCTTATTCATACGAACATTTTGGTGTATCACACTTATATCCTATCAGGTTTTTGTGTGGTTGCTCCATGAAAATGTGATTCACCACTGGTGGTCAGTAAACAAAATCTGAATTTCTGGAATACCTGGACGAGTCGCCGCATTTCTAAGTATGGACGCAAATAGGCCTTATTCATACGAACATTTTGGTGTATCACACTTATATCCTATCAGTTTTTTGTGGGGTTGCTCCATGAAAATGTGATTCACCACTGGTGGTCAGTAAACAAAAACTGAATTTCTGGAATACGTAGACTACTCGCCGCATTTCTAAGTATGGACGCAAATAGGCCTTACTCATACGAACATTTTGGTGTATCACACTTATATCCTATCAGTTTTTTGTGGGGTTGCTCCATGAAAATGTGATTCACCACTGGTGGTCAGTAAACAAAATCTGAATTTCTGGAATACCTGGACGAGTCGCCGCATTTCTAAGTATGGATGTAAATAGGTCTTATTCATACGAACATTTTGGTGTATCAGACTTATATCCTATCAGTTTTTTGTGGGGTTGCTCCATGAAAATGTGATTCACCACTGGTGGTCAGTAAACAAAATCTGAATTTCTGGAATACCTGGACTACTCGCCATATTTCTAAGTATGGATGCAAATAGGCCTTATTCATACGAACATTTTGCTGTATCAGACTTATATCCTATCAGTTTTTTGTGGGGTTGCTCCATGAAAATGTGATTCACCACTGGTGGTCAGTAAACAAAATCTGAATTTCTGGAATACCTGGACTAGTCGCGGCATTTCTAAGTATGGACGCAAATAGGCCTTATTCATACGAACATTTTGGTGTATCACACTTATATCCTATCAGTTTTTTGTGGGGTTGCTCCATGAAAATGTGATTCACCACTGGTGGTCAGTAAACAAAATCTGAATTTCTGGAATACCTGGACTAGTCGCCGCATTTCTAGGTATGGACGCAAATAGGCCTTATTCATACGAACATTTTGGTGTATCACACTTATATCCTATCAGTTTTTTGTGGGGTTGCTCCATGAATATGTGATTCACCACTGGTGGTCAGTAAACAAAATCTTAATTTCTGGAATACCTGGACTAGTCGCCGCATTTCTAAGTATGGATGTAAAGAGGTCTTACTCATACGAACATTTTAGTGTATCACACTTATATCCTATCAGTTTTTTGTGGGGTTGCTCCATGAAAATGTGATTCACCACTGGTGGTCAGTAAACAAAATCTGAATTTCTGGAATACCTGGACTAGTCGCCGCATTTCTAAGTATGGATGTAAAGAGGTCTTATTCATACGAACATTTTAGTGTATCACACTTATATCCTATCAGTTTTTTGTGGGGTTGCTCCATGAAAATGTGATTCACCACTGGTGGTCAGTAAACAAAATCTGAATTTCTGGAATACGTAGACTACTCGCCGCATTTCTAAGTATGGACGCAAATAGGCCTTATTCATACGAACAATTTGGTGTATAACACTTATCTCCTATCAGTTTTTTGTGGGGTTGCTCCATGAAAATGTGATTCACCACTGGTGGTCAGTAAACAAAATCTGAATTTCTGGAATACCTGGACTAGTCGCCGCATTTCTAAGTATGGACGCAAATAGGCCTTATTCATACGAACATTTTGGTGTATCACACTTATATCCTATCAGGTTTTTGTGGGGTTGCTCCATGAAAATGTGATTCACCACTGGTGGTCAGTAAACAAAATCTGAATTTCTGGAATACCTGGACTAGTCGCCGCATTTCTAGGTATGGACGCAAATAGGCCTTATTCATACGAACAATTTGGTGTATCACACTTATATCCTATCTGTTTTTTGTGGGGTTGCTCCATGAAAATGTGATTCACCACTGGTGGTCAGTAAACAAAATCTGAATTTCTGGAATACCTGGACTAGTCGCCGCATTTCTAAGTATGGGCGCAAATAGGCCTTATTCATACGAACATTTTTGTGTATCACACTTATATCCTATCAGTTTTTTGTGGGGTTGCTCCATGAAAATGTGATTCACCACTGGTGGTCAGTAAACAAAATCTGAATTTCTGGAATACCTGGACTAGTCGCCGCATTTCTAAGTATGGACACAAATAGGCCTTATTCATACGAACATTTTGGTGTATCACTCTTATATCCTATCAGTTTTTTGTGGGGTTGCCCCATGAAAATGTGATTCACCACTGGTGGTCAGTAAACAAAATCTGAATTTCTGGAATACCTGGACGAGTCGCCGCATTTCTAAGTATGGACGCAAATAGGCCTTATTCATACGAACATTTTGGTGTATCACACTTATATCCTATCAGTTTTTTCTGGGGTTGCTCCATGAAAATGTGATTCACCACTGGTGGTCAGTAAACAAAAACTGAATTTCTGGAATACGTAGACTGCTCGCCGCATTTCTAAGTATGGACGCAAATAGGCCTTACTCATACGAACATTTTGGTGTATCACACTTATATCCTATCAGTTTTTTGTGGGGTTGCTCCATGAAAATGTGATTCACCACTGGTGGTCAGTAAACAAAATCTGAATTTCTGGAATACCTGGACTAGTCGCCGCATTTCTAAGTATGGATGCAAATAGGCCTTATTCATACGAACATTTTGGTGTATCACACTTATATCCTATCAGTTTTTTGTGGGGTTGCTCCATGAAAATGTGATTCACCACTGGTGGTCAGTAAACAAAATCTGAATTTCTGGAATACCTGGACCAGTCGCCGCATTTCTAAGTACGGACGCAAATAGGCCTTATTCATACGAACATTTTGGTGTATCACACTTATATCCTATCAGGTTTTTGTGGGGTTGCTCCATGAAAATGTGATTCACCACTGGTGGTCAGTAAACAAAATCTGAATTTCTGGAATACCTGGACTAGTCGCCGCATTTCTAGGTATGGACGCAAATAGGCCTTATTCATACGAACATTTTGGTGTATCACACTTATATCCTATCAGTTTTTTGTGGGGTTGCTCCATGAATATGTGATTCACCACTGGTGGTCAGTAAACAAAATCTTAATTTCTGGAATACCTGGACTAGTCGCCGCATTTCTAAGTATGGATGTAAAGAGGTCTTACTCATACGAACATTTTAGTGTATCACACTTATATCCTATCAGTTTTTTGTGGGGTTGCTCCATGAAAATGTGATTCACCACTGGTGGTCAGTAAACAAAATCTGAATTTCTGGAATACCTGGACTAGTCGCCGCATTTCTAAGTATGGATGTAAAGAGGTCTTATTCATACGAACATTTTAGTGTATCACACTTATATCCTATCAGTTTTTTGTGGGGTTGCTCCATGAAAATGTGATTCACCACTGGTGGTCAGTAAACAAAATCTGAATTTCTGGAATACGTAGACTACTCGCCGCATTTCTAAGTATGGACGCAAATAGGCCTTATTCATACGAACAATTTGGTGTATCACACTTATCTCCTATCAGTTTTTTGTGGGGTTGCTCCATGAAAATGTGATTCACCACTGGTGGTCAGTAAACAAAATCTGAATTTCTGGAATACCTGGACTAGTCGCCGCATTTCTAAGTATGGACGCAAATAGGCCTTATTCATACGAACATTTTGGTGTATCACACTTATATCCTATCAGGTTTTTGTGGGGTTGCTCCATGAAAATGTGATTCACCACTGGTGGTCAGTAAACAAAATCTGAATTTCTGGAATACCTGGACTAGACGCCGCATTTCTAGGTATGGACGCAAATAGGCCTTATTCATACGAACATTTTGGTGTATCAAACTTATATCCTATCAGTTTTTTGTGGGGTTGCTCCATGAAAATGTGATTCACAACTGGTGGTCAGTAAACAAAATCTGAATTTCTGGAATACCTGGACCAGTCGCCGCATTTCTAAGTACGGACGCAAATAGGCCTTATTCATACGAACATTTTGGTGTATCACACTTATATCCTATCAGGTTTTTGTGGGGTTGCTCCATGAAAATGTGATTCACCACTGGTGGTCAGTAAACAAAATCTGAATTTCTGGAATACCTGGACTAGTCGCCGCATTTCTAGGTATGGACGCAAATAGGCCTTATTCATACGAACATTTTGGTGTATCACACTTATATCCTATCAGTTTTTTGTGCGGTTGCTCCATGAATATGTGATTCACCACTGGTGGTCAGTAAACAAAATCTTAATTTCTGGAATACCTGGACTAGTCGCCGCATTTCTAAGTATGGATGTAAAGAGGTCTTACTCATACGAACATTTTAGAGTATCACACTTATATCCTATCAGTTTTTTGTGGGGTTGCTCCATGAAAATGTGATTCACCACTGGTGGTCAGTAAACAAAATCTGAATTTCTGGAATACCTGGACTAGTCGCCGCATTTCTAAGTATGGATGTAAAGAGGTCTTATTCATACGAACATTTTAGTGTATCACACTTATATCCTATCAGTTTTTTGTGGGGTTGCTCCATGAAAATGTGATTCACCACTGGTGGTCAGTAAACAAAATCTGAATTTCTGGGATACCTGGACTAGTCACCGCATTTCTAAGTATGGACGCAAATAGGCCTTATTCATACGAACAATTTGGTGTATCACACTTATATCCTATCAGTTTTTTGTGGGGTTGCTCCATGAAAATGTGATTCACCACTGGTGGTCAGTAAACAAAATCTGAATTTCTGGAATACCTGGACTAGTCGCCGCATTTCTAAGTATGGACACAAATAGGCCTTATTCATACGAACATTTTGGTGTATCACTCTTATATCCTATCAGTTTTTTGTGGGGTTGCTCCATGAAAATGTGATTCACCACAGGTGGTCAGTAAACAAAATCTGAATTTCTGGAATACCTGGACCAGTCGCCGCATTTCTAAGTACGGACGCAAATAGGCCTTATTCATACGAACATTTTGGTGTATCACACTTATATCCTATCAGGTTTTTGTGGGGTTGCTCCATGAAAATGTGATTCACCACTGGTGGTCAGTAAACAAAATCTGAATTTCTGGAATACCTGGACGAGTCGCCGCATTTCTAAGTATGGACGCAAATAGGCCTTATTCATACGAACATTTTGGTGTATCACACTTATATCCTATCAGTTTTTTGTGGGGTTGCTCCATGAAAATGTGATTCACCACTGGTGGTCAGTAAACAAAAACTGAATTTCTGGAATACGTAGACTACTCGCCGCATTTCTAAGTATGGACGCAAATAGGCCTTACTCATACGAACATTTTGGTGTATCACACTTATATCCTATCAGTTTTTTGTGGGGTTGCTCCATGAAAATGTGATTCACCACTGGTGGTCAGTAAACAAAATCTGAATTTCTGGAATACCTGGACTAGTCGCCGCATTTCTAAGTATGGATGCAAATAGGCCTTATTCATACGAACATTTTGGTGTATCACACTTATATCCTATCAGTTTTTTGTGGGGTTGCTCCATGAAAATGTGATTCACCACAGGTGGTCAGTAAAAAAAATCTGAATTTCTGGAATACCTGGACCAGTCGCCGCATTTCTAAGTACGGACGCAAATAGGCCTTATTCATACGAACATTTTGGTGTATCACACTTATATCCTATCAGGTTTTTGTGGGGTTGCTCCATGAAAATGTGATTCACCACTGGTGGTCAGTAAACAAAATCTGAATTTCTGGAATACCTGGACTAGTCGCCGCATTTCTAGGTATGGACGCAAATAGGCCTTATTCATACGAACATTTTGGTGTATCACACTTATATCCTATCAGTTTTTTGTGGGGTTGCTCCATGAATATGTGATTCACCACTGGTGGTCAGTAAACAAAATCTTAATTTCTGGAATACCTGGACTAGTCGCCGCATTTCTAAGTATGGATGTAAAGAGGTCTTACTCATACGAACATTTTAGTGTATCACACTTATATCCTATCAGTTTTTTGTGGGGTTGCTCCATGAAAATGTGATTCACCACTGGTGGTCAGTAAACAAAATCTGAATTTCTGGAATACCTGGACTAGTCGCCGCATTTCTAAGTATGGATGTAAAGAGGTCTTATTCATACGAACATTTTAGTGTATCACACTTATATCCTATCAGTTTTTTGTGGGGTTGCTCCATGAAAATGTGATTCACCACTGGTGGTCAGTAAACAAAATCTGAATTTCTGGAATACGTAGACTACTCGCCGCATTTCTAAGTATGGACGCAAATAGGCCTTATTCATACGAACAATTTGGTGTATAACACTTATCTCCTATCAGTTTTTTGTGGGGTTGCTCCATGAAAATGTGATTCACCACTGGTGGTCAGTAAACAAAATCTGAATTTCTGGAATACCTGGACTAGTCGCCGCATTTCTAAGTATGGACGCAAATAGGCCTTATTCATACGAACATTTTGGTGTATCACACTTATATCCTATCAGGTTTTTGTGGGGTTGCTCCATGAAAATGTGATTCACCACTGGTGGTCAGTAAACAAAATCTGAATTTCTGGAATACCTGGACTAGTCGCCGCATTTCTAGGTATGGACGCAAATAGGCCTTATTCATACGAACATTTTGGTGTATCAAACTTATATCCTATCAGTTTTTTGTGGGGTTGCTCCATGAAAATGTGATTCACCACTGGTGGTCAGTAAACAAAATCTGAATTTCTGGAATACCTGGACCAGTCGCCGCATTTCTAAGTACGGACGCAAATAGGCCTTATTCATACGAACATTTTGGTGTATCACACTTATATCCTATCAGGTTTTTGTGGGGTTGCTCCATGAAAATGTGATTCACCACTGGTGGTCAGTAAACAAAATCTGAATTTCTGGAATACCTGGACTAGTCGCCGCATTTCTAGGTATGGACGCAAATAGGCCTTATTCATACGAACATTTTGGTGTATCACACTTATATCCTATCAGTTTTTTGTGGGGTTGCTCCATGAATATGTGATTCACCACTGGTGGTCAGTAAACAAAATCTTAATTTCTGGAATACCTGGACTAGTCGCCGCATTTCTAAGTATGGATGTAAAGAGGTCTTACTCATACGAACATTTTAGTGTATCACACTTATATCCTATCAGTTTTTTGTGGGGTTGCTCCATGAAAATGTGATTCACCACTGGTGGTCAGTAAACAAAATCTGAATTTCTGGAATACCTGGACCAGTCGCCGCATTTCTAAGTACGGACGCAAATAGGCCTTATTCATACAAACATTTTGGTGTATCACACTTATATCCTATCAGGTTTTTGTGGGGTTGCTCCATGAAAATGTGATTCACCACTGGTGGTCAGTAAACAAAATCTGAATTTCTGGAATACCTGGACTAGTCGCCGCATTTCTAGGTATGGACGCAAATAGGCCTTATTCATACGAACATTTTGGTGTATCACACTTATATCCTATCAGTTTTTTGTGGGGTTGCTCCATGAATATGTGATTCACCACTGGTGGTCAGTAAACAAAATCTTAATTTCTGGAATACCTGGACTAGTCGCCGCATTTCTAAGTATGGATGTAAAGAGGTCTTACTCATACGAACATTTTAGTGTATCACACTTATATCCTATCAGTTTTTTGTGGGGTTGCTCCATGAAAATGTGATTCACCACTGGTGGTCAGTAAACAAAATCTGAATTTCTGGAATACCTGGACCAGTCGCCGCATTTCTAAGTACGGACGCAAATAGGCCTTATTCATACGAACATTTTGGTGTATCACACTTATATCCTATCAGTTTTTTGTGGGGTTGCTCCTTGAAAATGTGATTCACAACTGGTGGTCAGTAAACAAAATCTGAATTTCTAGAATACGTAGACTACTACCCGCATTTCTAAGTATGGACGCAAATAGGCCTTATTCATACGAACATTTTGGTGTATCAAACTTATATCCTATCAGTTTTTTGTGGGGTTGCTCCATGAAAATGTGATTCACCACTGGTGGTCAGTAAACAAAATCTGAATTTCTGGAATACCTGGACCAGTCGCCGCATTTCTAAGTACGGACGCAAATAGGCCTTATTCATACGAACATTTTGGTGTATCACACTTATATCCTATCAGGTTTTTGTGGGGTTGCTCCATGAAAATGTGATTCACCACTGGTGGTCAGTAAACAAAATCTGAATTTCTGGAATACCTGGACTAGTCGCCGCATTTCTAGGTATGGACGCAAATAGGCCTTATTCATACGAACATTTTGGTGTATCACACTTATATCCTATCAGTTTTTTGTGGGGTTGCTCCATGAATATGTGATTCACCACTGGTGGTCAGTAAACAAAATCTTAATTTCTGGAATACCTGGACTAGTCGCCGCATTTCTAAGTATGGATGTAAAGAGGTCTTACTCATACGAACATTTTAGTGTATCACACTTATATCCTATCAGTTTTTTGTGGGGTTGCTCCATGAAAATGTGATTCACCACTGGTGGTCAGTAAACAAAATCTGAATTTCTGGAATACGTGGACTAGTCGCCGCATTTCTAAGTATGGATGTAAAGAGGTCTTATTCATACGAACATTTTAGTGTATCACACTTATATCCTATCAGTTTTTTGTGGGGTTGCTCCATGAAAATGTGATTCACCACTGGTGGTCAGTAAACAAAATCTGAATTTCTGGAATACGTAGACTACTCGCCGCATTTCTAAGTATGGACGCAAATAGGCCTTATTCATACGAACAATTTGGTGTATCACACTTATATCCTATCAGTTTTTGGTGGGGTTGCTCCATGAAAATGTGATTCACCACTGGTGGCCAGTAAACAAAATCTGAATTTCTGGAATACCTGGACTAGTCACCGCATTTCTAAGTATGGACGTAAATAGGCCTTATTCATACGAACATTTTGGTGTATCACACTTATATCCTATCAGTTTTTTGTGGGGTTGCTCCATGAAAATGTGATTCAACACTGGTGGTCAGTAAACAAAATCTGAATTTCTGGAATACCTGGACTAGTCGCCGCATTTCTAAGTATGGGCGCAAATAGGCCTTATTTATACGAACATTTTGGTGTATCACACTTATATCCTGTCAGTTTTTTGTGGGGTTGCTCCATGAAAATGTGATTCACCACTGGTGGTCAGTAAACAAAATCTGAATTTCTGGAATACCTGGACTAGTCGCCGCATTTCTAAGTATGGACACAAATAGGCCTTATTCATACGAACATTTTGGTGTATCACTCTTATATCCTATCAGTTTTTTGTGGGGTTGCCCCATGAAAATGTGATTCACCACTGGTGGTCAGTAAACAAAATCTGAATTTCTGGAATACCTGGACTAGTCGCCGCATTTCTAGGTATGGACGCAAATAGGCCTTATTCATACGAACATTTTGGTGTATCACACTTATATCCTATCAGGTTTTTGTGGGGTTGCTTCATGAAAATGTGATTCACCACTGGTGGTCAGTAAACAAAATCTGAATTTCTGGAATACCTGGACTAGTCGCCGCATTTCTAGGTATGGACGCAAATAGGCCTTATTCATACGAACATTTTGGTGTATCACACTTATATCCTATCAGGTTTTTGTGGGGTTGCTTCATGAAAATGTGATTCACCACTGGTGGTCAGTAAACAAAATCTGAATTTCTGGAATACCTGGACTAGTCGAGGCATTTCTAGGTATGGACGCAAATAGGCCTTATTCATACGAACATTTTGGTGTATCACACTTATATCCTATCAGGTTTTTGTGGGGTTGCTCCATGAAAATGTTATTCACCACTGGTGGTCAGTAAACAAAATCTGAATTTCTGGAATACCTGGACTAGTCGCCGCATTTCTAGGTATGGACGCAAATAGGCCTTATTCATACGAACATTTTGGTGTATCACACTTATATCCTATCAGGTTTTTGTGGGGTTGCTTCATGAAAATGTGATTCACCACTGGTGGTCAGTAAACAAAATCTTAATTTCTGGAATACCTGGACTAGTCGCCGCATTTCTAAGTATGGATGTAAAGAGGTCTTATTCATACGAACATTTTAGTGTATCACACTTATATCCTATCAGTTTTTTGTGGGGTTGCTCCATGAAAATGTGATTCACCACTGGTGGTCAGTAAACAAAATCTGAATTTCTGGAATACCTGGACCAGTCGCCGCATTTCTAAGTACGGACGCAAATAGGCCTTATTCATACGAACATTTTGGTGTATCACACTTATATCCTATCAGGTTTTTGTGGGGTTGCTCCATGAAAATGTGATTCACCACTGGTGGTCAGTAAACAAAATCTGAATTTCTGGAATACCTGGACTAGTCGCCGCATTTCTAGGTATGGACGCAAATAGGCCTTATTCATACGAACATTTTGGTGTATCACACTTATATCCTATCAGTTTTTTGTGGGGTTGCTCCATGAATATGTGATTCACCACTGGTGGTCAGTAAACAAAATCTGAATTTCTGGAATACCTGGACTAGTCGGCGCATTTCTAAGTATGGACACAAATAGGCCTTATTCATACGAACATTTTGGTGTATCACTCTTATATCCTATCAGTTTTTTGTGGGGTTGCCCCATGAAAATGTGATTCACCACAGGTGGTCAGTAACCAAAATCTGAATTTCTGGAATACCTGGACTAGTCGCCGCATTTCTAAGTATGGACACAAATAGGCCTTATTCATACGAACATTTTGGTGTATCACTCTTATATCCTATCAGTTTTTTGTGGGGTTGCCCCATGAAAATGTGATTCAACACTGGTGGTCAGTAAACAAAATCTGAATTTCTGGAATACCTGGACTAGTCGCCGCATTTCTAAGTGTGGACACAAATAGGCCTTATTCATACGAACATTTTGGTGTATCACTCTTATATCCTATCAGTTTTTTGTGGGGTTGCCCCATGAAAATGTGATTCACCACTGGTGGTCAGTAAACAAAATCTGAATTTCTGGAATACCTGGACTAGTCGCCGCATTTTCATGGAGCAACTCCACAAAAAACTGATAGGATATAAGTGTGATACAACAAAATGTTCGAATGAATAAGGCCTATTTGCGTCCATACTTAGAAATGCGGCGACTAGTCCAGGTATTCCAGAAATTCAGATTTTGTTTACTGACCACCAGTGGTGAATCTTTTGACATTTCTATTCAGAAAAGTTTGCCATTTCATGATGGAAAGATATACGAGCCAACAACGAGTCGAAATTATTAAAATTTACTACCGACATTCGGAGTCAGTGGCCTCAACGTTAAGAGCGCTACGTCCAATTTATGGTCGTCATAATGAATGGCTTCGTTAATAAACAAAATATGCGTTATTGGTCAGACAGCAATCAACACGTACTCCATGAGTCATCATTGCATCCCGAAAAAATTACGGTTTGGTGCGGTTTATGGGCCGGCGGCGTCATTAGGCCGTACTTCTTCCATGATGATCAGTACCGGCACGTTACTGTGAATGGGAATCGCTACCGTTCAATGATAACCGAATATTTTTGGCCCCACTTGGATGATATGGACTTGGAGGACATGTGGTTCCAACAGGACGGCGCCACAAGCCACACAGCGAATGTCACAATCAATTTATTGCAAACCAAGTTTAAAGAACGTGTTATCTCACGAAATGGTCCAGTCGATTGGCCGCCTCGGTCGTGCGATTTGACGCCGTTGGACTATTTCATGTGGGGGTACCTCAAATCTATGGTCTATGCCAACAAGCCAGCGACGATTGATGAACTTCGTACGAATATCGGCCGATTTATGCTTGAAAACCGTCGAAAATTGGGTTCAGAGTCTGGACAGAAGTCCAGCGTGCCCGCTAGACCGTACCTCAAAAAAAAAGTTCGCCGTACACCCTCCAATACGAAGTATTTTTGCAAGGTAATTTCAAAAAAAAAATTTTTTTTGGCCGAACGTACGGGTCGCTTTTTTCAATTTTTCGTTATAGCTTCTGCACTTAAAATCGGATTTTAAAGTGTGATATATCGATTTTTTTGCCTCGAGGAGACCAGTGTTTTGATATAAAGGAAAACTCCAATTAAAAAAAATTTAAAAAGGCGACCCCTACGTTCGGCAACCAATATATAAAAAAAATTTCTACTGGGTTTATCAAAAAACTTCCTTAGCAAAAGTTTAATAATTTTTTCCAAGCTTTAATTTTCTGACATTACGGTGGTAGATTAGGGTGGTAGCAACTGAGTTCTGGTAGGTAACTACTAGAACGGGATACTTCAGGTCAATGACCCTTAAACCAAAAACACTGGTCTCCTCGAGAGAAAAACATCGATGTATCATACTTTAAGATCCGACTGTAAATGCCAAAGATATAACGAAAAATGTAAAATGGCGACCCCTACATTGGGCAAAAAAAAAAATAAAAAATTTTTTTTGAAACCTCCTTGCAAAAATACTTCATATTGGAGGGTGTGCGGCGAACTTTTTTTTTTTTTGCTTGTAAGGTGGTACGCTCTAGTGCCCGTGGTAGCCATGCAAAAGAGATCGATTTCCATACATAATGGCATCGAGCGTACTTTCACAGGAATAAAGAATTTCATTGATATCCAAAACCGTTTTTGTTTTATTTAAAAAAACTTTTGTAGCGCTCTTATTGAACAACCCTTTATTAAAATGTTCTACCAATATATTCTGCGAATATCTTTGACCCCTAATTGTGAGAATGCGAGCCTAAACAAATATATGTATATGTCTATAATTATTTTACCCTCTACAATATATCCCGGTTTCCTTGAGATATGCGGGTTACACCACTATACAATTTCCTTGTAAGTAACTTTTGTTGTTTTAACACCAAAAATAAAATTCGATGAGAATTTTGTGGGTTATATTTTGCCGTTTTTTTTTTAAATGGGAATGGGTATTCGAATGGGTTATCTCCGATTTTAATGATTTTTGGTTATGTGATGGAGTATAAGAAAGATAAGAAACACGGCCCAATCTCACTTTCAATTAGAGATAGGCGCGTGAGTGAATTCTGACTCACGCTCACGCACGCTCACGAAAGAAAAATAATAATCACGCAGGACTCACGCACGAACATTTTTTTATAATCACGCTCGCTCACGTGATTAATTTTAATTTGAATCACGCCCACGAAGTACTCACGCTCACGAAATACTCACGAAAAATATGAAATTTGTTTTTATCCATGGATGGTAACCAAAACGATGCGGTTATCGGTAAGGGTAACGCTATTTTAGATTATTTTGGTAATGGTATTTTAAGGGTAACGCTATTTCATTTATTTCGGTATCGGTATTTTATGGATAACGGTTTTTTAGTTATTTCGGTAATGGTATTTTAAGTATAACGGTTTTTTGATTATTTCGGTAGTCAGTTACGGTAGTCAGTTTTTTCGATGCAACCCTCAATTTTTTTTACGAAAAACAAACGAGATTAAAAACCGAACCAATTTACCAACTTAATTTACGAAAAATACTCAATAATCCAGTGCAATTGCCAAAAACAGAAAATCAAAAATATCGGTAACGGTATTGTAGGGGTAACGGTATTTCATTTATATCGGTAAGGGTATTTTAAGGGTATCGATATTTAATTTATTTCGGTATCGGTATTTTAAGGGTAACGGCATTTCAGTTATTTCGGTAACGGTATTTTAAAAAAGGGGTATTTTGGTTATTTCGGGGTAACGGTAGTCAGTTGAAAGGGTTTTGAATCGATAACGGTTTTTTAGCGTATTGCCTGCCAACCCTATTTTTATCATAATTATTTAAGGAAACTTTCTTTATTGAATATAAGTTTTATTTATTTAGGGCCATTAACAATAAAAAATTAACCTAAAATTTGAGCTAACTTAAAGTTACAGATGTCAAATTCCATACAAATTTGAAATTTTTAATTAAACTTCAGGTTTGTGTTAACTTCAGGTTATTTGTTTATTGTTGATAGGGGTTTAGAATTAAAATTAGCTTAACTATAAAAAAAATGTTGTTAAAAATTTAACTAACAAGCAAGTGCATGTGCAAATATAAATATTACTGACACTTTAGAAAAACTTTTATTTTCTATTGTTGATTATACTTGAGTGGATGTCACTACATTGCTAGATCTGTCAAAACAACAGAGCAGTATATTGGAAGATGACAAAGCAAATTGTGGTATTTTTTTTTTGTTTTTTCTTTGATATTTTAAATGTTTAGAATCGTTCCTAGACGAGAAGAAGAAATTCTCATTGAGTTTGCACTTTAACTTAACAAATATATCTAGAAATACTAAAAACGTCGCCCCCTGATGATTGCCTTATTCAAGAATAAAATTTGGATAGGGACATGCTTTTAACAGATTATTTTTCATAATTTGTTAATTAGGTTTTGGGATTTTAGCGCATGTAATTCCTTTAATTTAATTTTATATTTAAAATTTTTAAATAACTTAAAAAATTCACTGTAAATCTTTAAATGTTATTTCAAATTTTTGTGGAGGAACAAAATTTTTCAATGTTTTGTACAAGAAGTCGATTTCTTCTTTACATAAGAATTCTGGCAGAAGTAGAAAACACCCGTTCGCTAGTATCTGAACTGACTGGAATACACATTGTTTGAAGGAAGGGAAGATCTCTGGAATTTTTCCAAAATTGTAAATTATCGCAATCTGGTATTTTCAAGAGTTTAAATTTTAGCAAATTGTTTAAAACAATATGAAGATAAAATTTCATAAATGGAGCAACTCCACAAAAAACTGATAGGATATAAGTGTGATACAACAAAATGTTCGAATGAATAAGGCCTATTTGCGTCCATACTTAGAAATGCGGCGACTAGTCCAGGTATTCCAGAAATTCAGATTTTGTTTACTGACCACCAGTGGTGAATCTTTTGACATTTCTATTCAGAAAAGTTTGCCATTTCATGATGGAAAGATATACGAGCCAACAACGAGTCGAAATTATTAAAATTTACTACCGACATTCGGAGTCAGTGGCCTCAACGTTAAGAGCGCTACGTCCAATTTATGGTCGTCATAATGAATGGCTTCGTTAATAAACAAAATATGCGTTATTGGTCAGACAGCAATCAACACGTACTCCATGAGTCATCATTGCATCCCGAAAAAATTACGGTTTGGTGCGGTTTATGGGCCGGCGGCGTCATTAGGCCGTACTTCTTCCATGATGATCAGTACCGGCACGTTACTGTGAATGGGAATCGCTACCGTTCAATGATAACCGAATATTTTTGGCCCCACTTGGATGATATGGACTTGGAGGACATGTGGTTCCAACAGGACGGCGCCACAAGCCACACAGCGAATGTCACAATCAATTTATTGCAAACCAAGTTTACAGAACGTGTTATCTCACGAAATGGTCCAGTCGATTGGCCGCCTCGGTCGTGCGATTTGACGCCGTTGGACTATTTCATGTGGGGGTACCTCAAATCTATGGTCTATGCCAACAAGCCAGCGACGATTGATGAACTTCGTACGAATATCGGCCGATTTATGCTTGAAAACCGTCGAAAATTGGGTTCAGAGTCTGGACAGAAGTCCAGCGTGCCCGCTAGACCGTACCTCAAAAAAAAAGTTCGCCGTACACCCTCCAATACGAAGTATTTTTGCAAGGTAATTTCAAAAAAAAAATTTTTTTTGGCCGAACGTACGGGTCGCTTTTTTCAATTTTTCGTTATAGCTTCTGCACTTAAAATCGGATTTTAAAGTGTGATATATCGATTTTTTTGCCTCGAGGAGACCAGTGTTTTGATATAAAGGAAAACTCCAATTAAAAAAAATTTAAAAAGGCGACCCCTACGTTCGGCAACCAATATATAAAAAAAATTTCTACTGGGTTTATCAAAAAACTTCCTTAGCAAAAGTTTAATAATTTTTTCCAAGCTTTAATTTTCTGACATTACGGTGGTAGATTAGGGTGGTAGCAACTGAGTTCTGGTAGGTAACTACTAGAACGGGATACTTCAGGTCAATGACCCTTAAACCAAAAACACTGGTCTCCTCGAGAGAAAAACATCGATGTATCATACTTTAAGATCCGACTGTAAATGCCAAAGATATAACGAAAAATGTAAAATGGCGACCCCTACATTGGGCAAAAAAAAAATAAAAAATTTTTTTTGAAACCTCCTTGCAAAAATACTTCATATTGGAGGGTGTGCGGCGAACTTTTTTTTTTTTTGCTTGTAAGGTGGTACGCTCTAGTGCCCGTGGTAGCCATGCAAAAGAGATCGATTTCCATACATAATGGCATCGAGCGTACTTTCACAGGAATAAAGAATTTCATTGATATCCAAAACCGTTTTTGTTTTATTTAAAAAAACTTTTGTAGCGCTCTTATTGAACAACCCTTTATTAAAATGTTCTACCAATATATTCTGCGAATATCTTTGACCCCTAATTGTGAGAATGCGAGCCTAAACAAATATATGTATATGTCTATAATTATTTTACCCTCTACAATATATCCCGGTTTCCTTGAGATATGCGGGTTACACCACTATACAATTTCCTTGTAAGTAACTTTTGTTGTTTTAACACCAAAAATAAAATTCGATGAGAATTTTGTGGGTTATATTTTGCCGTTTTTTTTTTAAATGGGAATGGGTATTCGAATGGGTTATCTCCGATTTTAATGATTTTTGGTTATGTGATGGAGTATAAGAAAGATAAGAAACACGGCCCAATCTCACTTTCAATTAGAGATAGGCGCGTGAGTGAATTCTGACTCACGCTCACGCACGCTCACGAAAGAAAAATAATAATCACGCAGGACTCACGCACGAACATTTTTTTATAATCACGCTCGCTCACGTGATTAATTTTAATTTGAATCACGCCCACGAAGTACTCACGCTCACGAAATACTCACGAAAAATATGAAATTTGTTTTTATCCATGGATGGTAACCAAAACGATGCGGTTATCGGTAAGGGTAACGCTATTTTAGATTATTTTGGTAATGGTATTTTAAGGGTAACGCTATTTCATTTATTTCGGTATCGGTATTTTATGGATAACGGTTTTTTAGTTATTTCGGTAATGGTATTTTAAGTATAACGGTTTTTTGATTATTTCGGTAGTCAGTTACGGTAGTCAGTTTTTTCGATGCAACCCTCAATTTTTTTTACGAAAAACAAACGAGATTAAAAACCGAACCAATTTACCAACTTAATTTACGAAAAATACTCAATAATCCAGTGCAATTGCCAAAAACAGAAAATCAAAAATATCGGTAACGGTATTGTAGGGGTAACGGTATTTCATTTATATCGGTAAGGGTATTTTAAGGGTATCGATATTTAATTTATTTCGGTATCGGTATTTTAAGGGTAACGGCATTTCAGTTATTTCGGTAACGGTATTTTAAAAAAGGGGTATTTTGGTTATTTCGGGGTAACGGTAGTCAGTTGAAAGGGTTTTGAATCGATAACGGTTTTTTAGCGTATTGCCTGCCAACCCTATTTTTATCATAATTATTTAAGGAAACTTTCTTTATTGAATATAAGTTTTATTTATTTAGGGCCATTAACAATAAAAAATTAACCTAAAATTTGAGCTAACTTAAAGTTACAGATGTCAAATTCCATACAAATTTGAAATTTTTAATTAAACTTCAGGTTTGTGTTAACTTCAGGTTATTTGTTTATTGTTGATAGGGGTTTAGAATTAAAATTAGCTTAACTATAAAAAAAATGTTGTTAAAAATTTAACTAACAAGCAAGTGCATGTGCAAATATAAATATTACTGACACTTTAGAAAAACTTTTATTTTCTATTGTTGATTATACTTGAGTGGATGTCACTACATTGCTAGATCTGTCAAAACAACAGAGCAGTATATTGGAAGATGACAAAGCAAATTGTGGTATTTTTTTTTTGTTTTTTCTTTGATATTTTAAATGTTTAGAATCGTTCCTAGACGAGAAGAAGAAATTCTCATTGAGTTTGCACTTTAACTTAACAAATATATCTAGAAATACTAAAAACGTCGCCCCCTGATGATTGCCTTATTCAAGAATAAAATTTGGATAGGGACATGCTTTTAACAGATTATTTTTCATAATTTGTTAATTAGGTTTTGGGATTTTAGCGCATGTAATTCCTTTAATTTAATTTTATATTTAAAATTTTTAAATAACTTAAAAAATTCACTGTAAATCTTTAAATGTTATTTCAAATTTTTGTGGAGGAACAAAATTTTTCAATGTTTTGTACAAGAAGTCGATTTCTTCTTTACATAAGAATTCTGGCAGAAGTAGAAAACACCCGTTCGCTAGTATCTGAACTGACTGGAATACACATTGTTTGAAGGAAGGGAAGATCTCTGGAATTTTTCCAAAATTGTAAATTATCGCAATCTGGTATTTTCAAGAGTTTAAATTTTAGCAAATTGTTTAAAACAATATGAAGATAAAATTTCATAAATTTCGCGAACTACGAAATAATATTTTTTTTTAATATGCTGTGAAAATCTGAACTGAATATATGAAACTCAATATCTGTTAAACTATCTGCCTTTTTGGTGACTTGACTTAACATATGTTATACATAATAACAAAAAATAAAATATTCTTTAAACTAATATTTAATGGAGAAAATGTTCATTACAGTCAAATACAAAATTTTGTAATATAGGAGCTGAGCCCTTTTCAAAATTCAAGATTCAATAAAACCGCAGTCAACATTTTTCTGAGTGCTCAGTAACTAGAGATTCTAAAATATGATCATTTTCAGAGTGCTGAAATTTACGAGTCATAAATGAAATAATGAAACATAATATACTCGTATTTATGGGTGTATTCGCCATTTTTTAAAATTCTTCCATTCTCCTAAATAACCCAAAAATTAAATGAAAAATTCTAAATTTTCCAGTAATGCTTATAATTCAGGTTCTTTTATGAGTCGTAAAAGTGCGCTCGGAAAGAGGCTTCATCGGTGAAGAAATACTCCCTCATATAGGTATAATTTCAGAACGTCTCTTTTATGAGCTTTTTCGGATTCCAATTGCACACTGGGATACAATCTAGTTAATTATTTTAATTGGTTAAAGTCATTGTTAAAAACCGACTTATTTTTGTCGGTTTTCGGTTTCCGTTTTGAGGATTGTAAAACCGCGGTTTCGGTTTCGAATAAACAGCAAACTCACAAAAATTTACTCGCACACGAAAACGCTCACGCACGACTCACGTGAGTGGTATCATTTTAACTCACCATCACGAGTGAATCACGTGTCCATCTCTACTTTCAATGGTTAAAAAGTGGGATCAAAATCTAACTTATTTTCTTCTGAAAATATGGCTGAAATTTTTGAAATTTCCAAATGGCCCATATCATGCACCCACAGTTGCAACTTTTTTGAAAAATTTTAAATATTGGTAAAAAAAAATCGCTACAGGAAAAGCCACCCTAAAGCCGAGAGATAATGAAAATCAAAATTCAATTAAACAGGCTCTATTTATAAATTTGAATTCTAAATTTGAATTAAGACCAACAAAAATTTCCCACATAAATATGCTATTTATTTAAAAAAAAACTAATAATTATAATTGAATTGAATAAAAATTGTCTATTTTTCTTTAAAATCATAAGAAATAAATTCAAAAAAACCAATAATTGGACCATTTCTTACCCCAATGTTTAACCCGTAAACATGGGAATATTTCGCAAAAAAAAAAAACAAAACGTGTACACAGAAAAAATTATTAACCTTAAATATCTAATTAAATATATGTTAAAAATAAAACTGTTGTTTAAACAAATATTTAATTCAATAAATTAATATTTTAATTAACTTTTAAATATTTCAATAAATATTGGTTATATAATTCTGTATTCCATAATTCCCATATTATTTTTTTCTTAAACTACTAAGAGTTAGTTATAAATAGTGCTGCAGAAAAATCTGCTAAAATTATCAGATTATTTTTCATATATATTACTAATATAGGAACAGCAAAAATAAAACTCTTAAATATACAGAATTTTAGTTATATTTCAGTTAAATTTTGTTAATAGAAAATAGCAAATTAACCTGCTAAAATCAGCAAAAAAAAATTTGCTAAATAATTTTTAGCATAATCACAAAAAATTTAAAATTTTAAAATTTTATTTTAGATATTTTTTTTTAGATATTTTTTTAAATGCAAATAATAATCGAGCTTTTCGAAAACAGCAGTTTACAATTTTTAGCAAATATTTCTGCTGATTTTAGCAGAATAGACTGCTATTTGCATTCAACTAAATTTGGCTTAAAAATAGAAAAAAATTTGTAGATATAACAATTTATTTTTGCTATTTTTGGTCCACTAATATTTACCAAAATTTTCTGCAGATCCTACAGTGCAATTTGTTATTTTCAATTAACTAAATTTAACTTAAATATAACTAAGTAAACATCTGTAAATTTAACAGTTTTAATTTTGCTGTTTATATTTTACTAATATGTAGCAAAAACTCAGCTAATTTCAGCAGCTTTTTCTGCAGCATAATTTTTAACTAATTTTTAGTAACTTTTTCTGCTATTTTTACAGATTTATTTCTATGAGTGTACGAATAAATTGAAAATCTGTTGTATAATAACCATATGCTTTGAAGTTTACAAACGAAACAAATACATATGCAGTACTTAATTTCGTAATTAAAACTCAATTTTACTATTATAGAAATTAAAAAAAAAGAAAAAATACTTAAATCTTTTCTTTCAGGATTTAAGTATACTCCAATGATCGCATCCGAGTACCAGGTGATACCATATCAACCATACCCTCACAAAATATAAGTAATTCTTTCACAACAAAGTAAATAATATTATAAATTGTGGAGTTTATTCGTTACAGAAATTTATATTTTTTTGTGAAAATATATGTGACAGCGCATAGAGAAAGGGACCTTAGGGTAAAAAAATCAATTTTTTTTTTTTGTGGACAACATCTGAGCATCCAATGAGAACGATCCCATGCTCTCCTGACCTTAGGTCCCTTTCTATCCTTAGGTCCCTTTCTATTTTGCGCGTCACATATGTATTTTAGATTTATCTTTTAGTTACGAGGTCTTTCATAGGTCTAAATTATATAGACCATCACATATCAGCTGTTATATATGTATGTATGTTCGTCTATAGTTATGCTACCGAGTATAGTACATTTTATGGTACTATTCGGACCTCAAATGTACTGCGGTACTTCTCTTTTTCATGCTCTTTTATACATTTACCCATTTTTTACTGCTCCTAAATCGTAATTACTACTGCACTTATATATATTGCACACATACAGACATACATAAAATCGTTATTTATTGAAGTCGAAAATGGACCTCAATTCAATCAAAGCCCTGAAAAGTTTTAAGAATATCAATACCACAGTAAATTTTTTATTAATAGCAGAAGCACTACATCGTAAATCTCCTTAAATTACCTTGAGTTTTAATTTCTGGATTTTGAAAATTTTTTTAAATGAAAATCATGAAAAGAAAACAAATTGTGTTTTTGATAACATTGAGGTTCAAAAAGTACTACACTCACAATATATTTTCCATAACCACCCAGTGTAGAAAATCATTACCAGATATGTGGTTATGTAACTACATACTTGGTAATGGTAACTAGTTACTTTTGTTATTACATTTCTTATTACCTTTATATGGCGATGTCGCGAAAAATAATGAGTTGTCGTTACACACCAGCATACGAAAAATCAAAAAATATATCGTTACCTATGTGCTTACCAGTACTGACAAAAATAATGAGTCTAAAAATAGATTTTCTAAAAAGTAAATTATATAAAAAAAATATTTTTTATTGTATTTTTTTTTTTAAATAAAATTTACTGGTGCGGGAATCGAACCTGGGTCTACAGATTCCCAGTCAACAGCTCTACCATCTGAGCTATATCGACATGTAATATTTAATAGATAAAAACACAATTGACCTGCTGCACACAAGTAAGCTTACTCGCCAACATACAAAAAATCAAAAAATATGTGGTTACATATATCCTTACCAGTATTTAAAAAATATTGAGTCTAAAAATAGATTTTAAAAAATTTTCAAAAAAATCTAAAAAATTATTTTCTATTTGAAATAATGATAAAAATAAGTCATTATCAGTAACTCATTATTATATGTTTTAAAATAATACAGAAGGTAAGTGGGTGTCATTACTGGTAGTCCAAAAAATAATGATATGCCATTACTGTTTATACACTGGGCAATTGAGGTTTATTTGAAAAGTAATAGGTAAAGTTTGTTTTCAAATGAAGAATCAATTAAAATACATTAAAATATATTGTTTAACTTTTTTTATCAGTCAATAAAAAACAAACCACAAAAAAATATGTATCGTCTGTAGGAGTTGATATTTTCAGTCAAATGTTCTATTTTTAATTTTGTATTTTCAGAAAAAATGATTTAAATAATTTCGCTGCTTTCTGTTTTAAAACAAAAAATTCAAATATTTTCGGTTTTATTATACCCTACACCACTATGTGGTCATTATACCCTACACCACTATGAGGTCAGTGTATTATAAGTTTGTGCTGATGTTTGTAACACCAAAAAATATTGGTCGTAGACCCACCTTATAGTATACCGATCGGTTCAGAATTTTTTTTTATTTCGATTTAACGATCTACGTCTGTCCGTCCGTCCGTCTGTCTGTCTGTCCATGCAATCTTGTGCGCACTCTACAGGTCGCAAATATTAAGATATTTTGATGAAATTTGGTACGCAGACCTATGTTGGCCCAAGGACGAACAATTTTGATTTTGGTGAACATCGGTCCATGTTTAGACCTAGTGCCTATATAAGGGTCCTACCAAAATTATATTGTTTATACGCTGCAGGTCGTAAATATTAAGATATTTTGACGAAATTTGGTACACAGACCTATGTTAGCCCAATAACGCAGCCTATTGATTTTGGTGAACATCGGTCCATGTTTATACCTAGTGCCCATATAAGGGTCCTACCAAAATTATACTGTTTATACGCTGCAGGTCGTAAATATTAAGATATTTTGATGAAATTTGGTACACAGACCTATATTGACCCAATAACGCAGCCTATTGATTTTGGTGAACATCGGTCCATGTTTAGACCTAGTGCCTATATAAGGGTCCTACCAAAATTATATTGTTTATACGCTGCTGGTCGCAAATATTAAGATTTTTTGATGAAATTTGGTACACAGACCTATGTTGGCCCAATAACGCAGCCTATTGATTTTGGTGAACATCGGTCCTTGTTTAGACCTAGTGCCCATATGCACCACTATGTGGTCATTATACCCTACACCACTATGAGGTCAGTGTATTATAAGTTTGTGCTGATGTTTGTAACACCAAAAAATATTGGTCGTAGACCCACCTTATAGTATACCGATCGGTTCAGAATTTTTTTTTATTTCGATTTAACGATCTACGTCTGTCCGTCCGTCCGTCCGTCCGTCTGTCTGTCTGTCCATGCAATCTTGTGCGCACTCTACAGGTCGCAAATATTAAGATATTTTGATGAAATTTGGTACGCAGACCTATGTTGGCCCAAGGACGAACAATTTTGATTTTGGTGAACATCGGTCCATGTTTAGACCTAGTGCCTATATAAGGGTCCTACCAAAATTATATTGTTTATACGCTGCAGGTCGTAAATATTAAGATATTTTGACGAAATTTGGTACACAGACCTATGTTAGCCCAATAACGCAGCCTATTGATTTTGGTGAACATCGGTCCATGTTTATACCTAGTGCCCATATAAGGGTCCTACCAAAATTATACTGTTTATACGCTGCAGGTCGTAAATATTACGATATTTTGATGAAATTTGGTACACAGACCTATATTGACCCAATAACGCAGCCTATTGATTTTGGTGAACATCGGTCCATGTTTAGACCTAGTGCCTATATAAGGGTCCTACCAAAATTATACTGTTTATACGCTGCAGGTCGCAAATATTAAGATATTTTGATAAAATTTGGTACATAGACCTATGTTGGCCCAAGGACGAAGCCTATTGATTTTGGTGAACATCGGTCCATGTTTAGAACTCAAGGGTCCCCCCAAAATTGGCTTGGTTACAAACTGCAGGTCGCAAATATTAAGATATTTTAATGAAATTTGGTGCGCTGACTCACATTATAGAAAATTTTGACACAAGCCCCATTTTAACCCATTCGAATTTCGGATCCAAACAATACACCAGACTGGTGTAGGGTATTGTATAGTCGGCATGCCCGACTTTAACCTTTTTACTAGTTTTTTGTTAGAATTGTTTTCTTTACAAAATTATTTCAATCCAAATTTCAAGAAATTCTTTGCTTATACACACAAACATAGTAATTAAAAATATGAACTTGTGTGTTGTGTTTTGAAAATTCAAATATAAAAAAATTTCAAATATGAAAAAACAAACCACAAAATCGTTTTTTTCTATCATTTTGTCAGTTAAAAATTTGAAGATGGTTTTAACAGACTTTTAAATTATTTTTATTTCTTTTACCGATTGTTTAAACAATGTTTGAAAATAAATAGCAAAATGGTTTGAATATAATGAGAAATCGGCAGTCATTTTTTTAATTGTGTTTTCAATTAATTTAATATGTATTTTAGGTTGTTTTAACGACAAAGTATTGTGAGTGTATTTGTATTGTTCGGCACCCAATTGCAATTTCCATTTATCATCCTTGACGCCAGTTATTTACTGCAAATATATTTACAAACAGGTTTAAGAGTTTGCTACAATAAATAGGGTGCACAAATGTATCAACTACATACAGAAATATTAATTTTGTAAGGATTGTGAAAAAGTTATTAATAAAAGTTCTATACTAAAGTATTAAAAGCCTACATTTAAACAATACCCTGTTGTTTATATTGTCTGCAATGTAGCTTTAATGCTTTTTAGTTTTGAAAGTTATAAAGCAGCCAAAAGCTCATTACCAGTTTAGTTATGCTTTTGCTAGTTTTTATGATTGTTGTATTTGCTGGTAGTTATTAAAGAGCTTACACATTAAAAACGGATTTTTTCTATATCAACACATATCGTTATCACGGTTTTGCCATAAGATTATATTTCTGGAACTTTAACATTTGGATTTTTAAATATTTTATTTAGTTTGTGTAAATCTGTTGTGCTAAAAAATTGGTGGGATATTTGATTAAATGTTTTGTTTTGCCTTAGACATAAATTGTACTTGGGTATAAACAATTGAGGCATTATTTTTTCATTTATACGGAAAAAGTGATGCCTCAATATTTTTATAATAAAAAAGATTTGTTTCGAACAGTTTCGAAGGCCAGACGTAATATCTAATCAAATATTGACTTGTTATAAGACCTCTTAAAAGCACGAATGGCTGGCAATACCGTTAAAATACCATATCGACTTAAAACACTTTAAACCAACTATCGTTAACCTTAAAATACCGTTACAGAAAATAAAGTACTAAATGAAGTAAATGAAATATCGATACCCTTAAAATACCGTTTCGAAATAAATGAAATAGCGCTATCTCTAACCCATTTCCGTCGTCTGTTCGCTCTTGCGAACAAAAAACTTAGTCATTTTGAGCGGTCAATAACTGAATAGTTATTTTTAAATTTATGATGCAAAAATATTTTACATAGTCTTAGCTTAAATAAACGAGAAATAAAAATTTTATTAACAAATTTGTTTTTTATATTATTCGGCATTTTTCTACACCCCTTTTTTTAGAGAGTTTTAATTTAACTTTTCATATATAATTATTATACAAAAATATAATCTGTAAGTATGCAGTTTTTTCAGCAACAAATGAAAGAATTCAAATCAAGCACAAAATAATAAAAAAAATCCAACAAAATTGTTAAGACAACGGTAAACATTGCCGTTCGCAAGCGCGAACATTGGCTGCGAACAATAATTTGTTTTTTGTCCCACGCAGAGTTACTAAATAAAGGGTTCTGCAACAGGGACGCTACAAAAGTAGAAAGACAGGGACAGCAAACGACGCCATATTTCTTGCCGCTCTTTTGACATTTCTCTTCAGAAAGGTTTGCCATTTCATGATGGAAAGATAAATCGATATATCTCGATACATACAATTGGATGGTATGGACTTGGAGGACATGTGGTTCCAACAGGACTTCGCAACAAGCCACACAGCGAATGTCACAATCAATTTATTGCAAACCAAGTTTGGAGAATGTGTTGTCTCACGAAATGATCCAGTAGATTGGCCGCCTCGGTCGTGCGATTTGACGCCGTTGGACTATTTCCTGTGGGGCTATGTCAAATCTATGGTCTATACCAACAAGCCAGCGACGATTGATGAACTTCGTACGAATATCGGCCGATTTATGCTTGGAAACCGTCGAAAATTGGGTTCAGCGTCTGGACTTCTGCAAGCGTGCCCGTGGTAGCCATGCAAAAGAGGTCGATTTCCATACATAATGGCATCGAAAGTACTTTCACAGGAATAAAGAATTTCATTGATATCCAAAACCGTTTTTGTTTTATTTAAAAAAAACTTTTGTAGCGCTCTTATTGAAGAACCCTTTATATATTTTTTTAGAAAAACTACAAAAAAACTGTTTCTTTACAGGAAAACAGTTTTTGGAAAAAAATTTTAAAAATCAGAAGAAATTCTGGAATCTTGAAGTATCCTGAGACTAAAATATTATCCGAGGGTCTCAATTTTCAAAATATCGAGATTTGAATAATTTAATAGTCTTGGGCATTTATAATAATCGACTTTTTCACAGCCTCCTAATAAAACTTTTTTTTAAGAATTTTGGTCTCCTAGGCCCGAATCTGAAGTTAAAAAAAGTTCACCGAATCAGCCTTCCGAGATGTGAACCCCTGACTTAAGATAGAATACTTTACTGGTCAATGTTGTACTTCAAAATATTATTTATGCATTTGCATTCCAAATAGAATCATCTTTCATTTCATTGAGTACACTGTGAGACAAATGGTAGGGGTCAGTGATCGGGAAGGGTTCAAACTACCGGGGAAAGTTATATCGGTAAAAAAGAAGTTATACGTGTCCCGTCGTTTCGCTGGGTCAACTCTAGGAATCGAGATATATCGATTTGACCTTTGGTGGTATTTTTTTTTGACATAACTCGAGAACCACTAGTCCGATTTAGCTCAAAGAATTTTTAAAAAATTAAAAATTACAATTCCTTTAATCTGTTCATATAACATTTTTCTATATACTCAACAGTTTTGCCGGTAAAAATAAATGTATGAAGAAAACAATATTTTTTGCCTAAAATATTAAAAAAAAGTAATAAACAAAAGGTTATTGATTTTTATGATAGCGGTAACAAACATTTATTTTTACCGGCAAAACTGTTGAGTATATAGAAAAACGTTATATGAACAGATTAAAGGAATTGTAATTTTTAATTTTTTTTAAATTTTTTGAGCAAAATCGGACTAGTTTTTCTGGAGTTATGTCAAGAAAAAAGATATATCTCGATTCCTAGGGTTGACCCAGCGAAACGCCGGGACACGAATAACTTGTTTTTGACCGATATAACATTTCCCGTTGGTTTCATCCCATTCCGATTTTGACTGTCGCATAGTGGTATTATTATGTTGAAAATTGTTTGACGGTGTGTAAAAAAATTAGGTTTTTTGGAATTGTCCTTGATCATAATTAAAAAATGTTAATAAATTGTTATCCAGAATTGGCAAATATTTATTTAAAAAAATAAAAATTCAATTTCGGCCTTTTTTGATCAGATATACATAGTTTAAAAAATTTGTTCAAATAAAATATAAATATCTAAATTATCCGTCATTTGGAAATGCCGCTAAAAATGTCCGTCGGATCTATACGTGTCAGATATGGTTTAGCCAATTTTATTCCGTGCTAATTTGTGACGAAATTTGTTATAAAAATGCTTCGTTTTTCATGTAAGCATATTTTGTAGTATTAAGCCTCATTCATAGTGAACCCAAGACTAGAAGTTATCGTTTTTTTAAGTTTTCGATTTCAAATTTGTGTGGGATTTGACAATCGAAAACGAAATAAATTTGAAAACGAGTAAAAAGGTTAAAGTCGGGCATGCCGACTATACAATACCCTACACCAGTCTGGTGTATTGTTTGGATCCGAAATTCGAATGGGTTAAAATGGGGCTTGTGTCAAAATTTTCTATAATGTGAGTCAGCGCACCAAATTTCATTAAAATATCTTAATATTTGCGAACTGCAGTTTGTAACCAAGCCAATTTTGGGGGGACCCTTATATGGGCACTAGTTCTAAACATGGACCGATGTTCACCAAAATCAATAGGCTGCGTTATTGGGCCAACATAGGTCTGTGTACCAAATTTCATCAAAAAATCTTAATATTTGCGACCTGCAGCGTATAAACAGTATAATTTTGGTAGGACCCTTATATGGGCACTAGGTCTAAACATGGACCGATGTTCACCAAAATCAATAGGCTGCGTTATTGGGACAATATAGGTCTGTGTACCAAATTTCATCAAAATATCTTAATATTTGCGACCTGCAGCGAATAAACAGTATAATTTTGGTAGGACCCTAATATGGGCACTAGGTTTAAACATGCACCGATGTTCACCAAAATCAATAGGCTGCGTTATTGGGTCAATATAGGTCTGTGTACCAAATTTCATCAAAATATCTTAATATTTACGACCTGCAGCGTATAAACAGTATAATTTTGGTAGGACCCTTATATGGCCACTAGGTCTAAACATGGACCGATGTTCACCAAAATCAATAGGCTGCGTTATTGGGCTAACATAGGTCTGTGTGCCAAATTTCGTCAAAATATCTTAATATTTACGACCTGCAGCGTATAAACAATATAATTTTGGTAGGACCCTTATATGGGCACTAGGTCTAAACATGGACCGATGTTCACCAAAATCAAACTTGTTCGTCATAGGTCTGCGTACCAAATTTCATCAAAATATCTTAATATTTGCGACCTGTAGAGTGCGCACAAGATTGCATGGACAGACAGACAGACGGACGGACAGACGGAAATCGTTAAATCGAAATAAAAAAAAATTCTCAACCGATCGGTATACTATAAGGTGGGTCTACGACCAATATTTTTTGGTGTCACAAACATCAGCACAAACTTATAATACCCTGACCATATAGTGGTGTAGGGTACAACTACTAGTTTCGGGTTCAGTATGAATGAGGTAAGTATTATATTGGCATTTTTATTAAATTTATTTATGTTTCGATTTGTACCTAATTTCTTAAAATATGAAAGCTTCATTGTAATTCTTGGTTCATATGCATAATCACTTTCTAGGTTTATGAATTTACATATCGAAAATCTGAAAGAACATAATATCACTTTTTTAATTTTACAGGAAAAGTAAAAAACGTATAAAATAAAAAATATTTCAGATATAAAAACAATTTATCGAATATGCACCTTCAAAAATATTTGTTGTCCCAACCGAATTTGGTTCCAACTGAATCGTTCAGTTGCTGCAACTGAAAATTCGGTTGTTTCAACCATATTGAAACCAAATTCAGTTGGGACAACAACATTTTTTTGTAGGTGTGGACTTAAAATACAACAATTTTTAGACTTGGTCACAGAAGTCTAAAAATTGGTTGAGGCATGTAATTAACCCTAATGGATCAGAATCAATAAAAAAAGATTTCGATTTCTTGATGATACGTTCTTTTGGATTTTCGACGAGATAAATATGTACTCGAATCATTACTGAGTTGCGTTCAATTTTGTATTCATTTTAATGTATCATATTGACAAACATGAAAAAGAAAATTATTTAAAAGTTTTTAAAGCAATAAATAATAATGCTGAATGTTCGTGCTTGCGGACACCATTTTCTGGCGATCCTAAAAGGGATAGGTGAATTTTAACCGCGTATTTTTATTCAGGAGTCCCAAATTAGTTAAGAACTCGAATTTCTTTTAAATCCGACAATTTTTATGTTGGAAATGGGTTAAAATACCGTTACCGTTATTTTTAGTTCTTTGCTCTTACACTTAAAATAATATGTCGGTAGAAAAATCTGTCAAACGGGTTTCAAACCAATTTGACTAATTTTTAACAAATTTTTAGTTGAAATACTGATTTAAAGAAAGATTTCAGTTATCTTCATTTAACACTATACTAAAAAGCCTCAGTGCTTTAACTACCCAGTGTAGAAACGGTAATGACATGTCATTATTTTTTGGACAACCAGTAATGACACCGACTTACTTTCTGCATTATTTTAAAAGATATAATAATGAGTTACTAATAAATACTTACTTTTTTAATTACTTCAAAATAAATAAAAAAAAATGTATTACCATAATGACTTTATTTCCAAAATAAAATAATGTTATAGATTTTTTGTAAATTTTTTTGGAATCTATTTTTAGACTCAATATTTTTCAACACTGGTAATGATATATGTAACCACATATTTTTTGATTTTTTGTATGTTGGCGAGAAAGCTGACTTGTGCGCAGCAAGTCAATTATTTTTTATCTATCAAATATTACATGTCGAGATAGCTTAGATAGTAATGGACTACCAGCCTTGAGTCCCAGGTTTGATTCCCGCACGAGAAAAATTTTATTAAAAAAATGTTTACATTAAAAAAATATTTTTTTTTTATAAAACTCATTTTTTTGAAAATCTATTTTTAGAATCATTATTTTAGTCAATACTGGTAAGCACATAGCTAACGACATATTTTTTGATTTCTCGTATGCTGGTGTGTAACTCATTATTTTTCGCGACATCGCCATATAAAGGTAATAATAAAAGTAACTAGTTACCATTAACAGGTATGTAGTTACATAACCACATACCTGGTAATGATTTTCTACACTGGGTAGTTTTGAATGGTAATTTTCAAAACTACTTATAACTAATTTTTAAGAACCCATTCTTTAAATTTTACAAAATTTATTGTTAAAATATCTTTTCTCATGCTTCTGATATTACCCGGTAAATGGCGCCACCTATTTATCCAAATTTTAAAGATGGTGCTATTTCTTTCGCTCCCGATTTTTTAATATGGCCCATATCTCTAAAACTAAGAGAGATTGAGAAAAATTGAGGAAAATTTCGACTACCCCTAACCGTATAGTACCCCAGCGAAAGGGGTTATCTCTATCCAAAAATGGAAAATAGTACTGGGGGTTTAAATTTATATTAGGGTGTCCCTTAAAAATCGATTTTTCATTACACCCCAACTTTTATTGCAAACGGTTCCAAATGGAGGAAATCGATTTTTATTTTTTGAAAACGTTAACCCGTGCCTAATGTTGGCCAAAATGGTCCATTTTGAAAAAAATTTATTATTACTAAAAATTTCCAAAATTTGAAATTTTGAAAAAAAAAATATTTTTTATTAAATTTATGCATTTAAATAGTCGAAGTTATGCAGATATGGAATACTGACTTCATCAGATATCATTAACCCACTTTAGCCTGGAATCCAAAATGATAAAATTGAAAAAATGATAATTCGAGTTTGTGTTTGGAGCAATTCCTTTCCAGCAAATTGCTTATTTTGTCAATAATTGGAAACATTCGAATATTGTCACCAACGTTTGCATAATTTTCAGAAAAGTATCACTTAAATTTGATTAGAAAAAATTTTTAACCCTTAGCGACCTTGGGACAAAAAAAAAACCTGAAACTTAATTTTAATTATAAAAACAAGTTTGCAAAGCTTTTAAATTGATCAAAAAAAATCTGGACTTCATAAAAATAATTATTTTATGTAACTTGATCTATATAGGGTTAATTTTTACAATTTTGGCCAAAAAAAGTCCACTAGGAAATAACACTTTTCATAAATTTTGGAAAAATATCAATTAAATTTGACTAGACTATAATTATATTTATTTTATTAAAAAAAATCGTTAACCTTTAGTGGCCGAGGGACAAAAAAGACCCACGAAACTTAATTTTAAATATGACTACGAGATTATGAAGCCTTTAAATGATTCAAAAAAATTTTTTTTTCAACTTGATAAAAATTATTATTTTGTGCAACTTGATCATATAGGGTTAATGTTTTCACTTTTCACCAAAAAGCACCCACTAAGAAATTTACAGAACAACGTCTTTCAGATTTTTATTAAACAAGCAAATTCAGTGTTGTTCTCAAGTTCCTTTCAAGGTTGGTTACCGTTATCCTTATAATGCCGTTATTGCTAAAATACCGTTGCAAATTGAATACCGTTACCAATACCTATAAAAAAGTTTCCAAATACCGTTATCGTTACCGATACCGTTATTTTTATGGTTAGTTACCGGTATTTTACTGGTATTTATTAATTTATATAAAACATGCCAAATCTTCAAGTTTTTTATAATAGTTCTTTTTATCAATAAAATTTATAGATAATAATTTCACATATTGAAACTACCAGCATTGAATTTAGAACTTATAATCTGGGATTCTAACGCCTAAAATGATAAATATGCTAAGTTTTTCATTGTTTTTATACGTTTTTAACGCAATACCGGTACGTACCAGTATTTCTGTTTTGATAATGGCATACCGTTACCAAAACAGTCTTAAATACCGTTACCTTTACCGTTACCGTAATAAACACAATTCGATACCTTTACCGTTATTCGTTTCGGTAACCAACCTTGGCTCTTTTCCATTATTTTTATTTTATATATTTTTAAAAATTGAAAAATTAAAAAAATATTGAATTTGTACAAATTAATTATAAATATTAAAAAAAAAAAAAATAAAATAAAAAAAAATAAAAATATATTGGTCTCACCAGGAATCGAACCCGCGACCATTTGTTTAAAAATACTAAATTATACCAAAATCATTTTTAGGATCACTTTTAGAGCAATTATGCTTTAAAAATATATTAACGGGTACTTTGGAAGCAACGAAAGAAACTATTTTTTTGGAGTTGTTCAGCATTAGTTCTAGAAACGTAAAAATACATTAACGAATACCTGCGAAGCAGTGAAAAATTAAGTTTGTATAGCATTACTTTAATTTTTTTTGCTGGGATGATGAGTAAGTTAATTAAACTCCAAATTTGTAAATTTACATTTAAAATGGGTAAAAAAATTTTAGAAATTATATAAAATTTTATCATTCTTGTGTGTTAATCTACCAAATAAATTACATTATGAGACCCAAAAATAAAAGGATAAACACATTTTTTAAGCCTTATTTCCGCTTGGAAAAATCTCGGATTCTGAGAACTTTTTGTTATAAAAAACGCCTCAATATTTTGTCATATAGGAAAAGCCTTAGATTTTGACGACTTTTTTCTAAGAAAACATCAGGTTATTCTATAGAAAAAAACGACTTTCTCTAGAAAATACCTAGGGTTCTTTCGAAGGAATCTGCTGGGTTTCTATTGGAAAATGTCCTCGGAAGCAGATGGTTTTTATAGGGAAAATTTATCAGAATATTTCTATTGTTGGCTATGCTTTGCAGAAGACTTCAAAAACATATTTTATTGTTTGGTCTTTTCCCATTTTGTTAATGTAGCAGACTACGTTTAATATGAGATTTTAATGCTTCAAATTGCATTGCACTACTGCCACCACTTTCTAAAGAAAACTGATGAAGGGGACCTGAAAAATCCCCGAAACGATCGTCGTTTCATTCCTGAAAGTGTAGAGGTTTTTGAAAGCAAAAACTCTGTGAGGTATTTGTCAGGAGAGTATCCTGATGAAGAAAAATATCATTTTTTTGAAAAAGTCCTTATTATGTTAATTCATAATTAGGAAATTGGCCTCAAACTGAATTAATAAATTTCTAATTAATCAATTAAAAATGCCGAAAACCAATTTTTATTTTTTAAATAAAAATTAAAAACCAACACTTTGGAAAAATTTATCTCTGGGAGGAAGTTCTCAGAATCTGACAGTTTTATCAGAAATGTGTTCAGAATTTATAAGTTTTTCTTTACAAAAACGACCTTAGAATCTAAGAATTTTTCTATAGCAAGAAGTCCTGAGTACCTTAGAGGATTTTTTTTTACAGTAAAGATAGATTTTTATCTAGAAAAAGTTCTCAAAATGCAATAGCTTTTCTGTAGGAAAAAATACTCACAATTCCCAGTAACTTATGATAATTTTTTACTAAAGTCCATAAATAATTTACATTTTCTGACCACCTTTTCCTATTCGAAAATAACTTTGAGCTCTTTACTCTATAAAAAAAACACAGATTCAGAGCAAATTTTCCAATATGCAAGCATTCAGATTCTATAACTTTTAGTACAAGGGTTTCAAAAACACAGGACTTTTCCGATAAGAAAAATGTTATTGAGAGATCGACAGATATTAAGTAATTTGAATCAATATATTGTAAGCATTTGATGGGGTTAAATACTGCAAAAGCAGCATTTTCAAGGGCATATTTGAACGGTTGTCAATAATTTAAATAATAGTATTTTTTGCTGCTTTTGCAGTTTATTAGTTTTATTATTAGTTTTAAATTCTGCCACCCAAAGTCTACAGGGTTGCCAATTCATTATTTGCCTTTTTTTAAAAAAAGCCTAAATCGGCTACCACTGTGCAGATTTCATTAATTATCGGAAAATAAAAATGTAAAGTGATTCTTAATCCCAGATAAATTCTCTAGTCCTTAACGCGGCCTGATTTTTATTTTTAAATTTTTTTTAACAAAGTTCCCACACAAACTTAAAAATTCCAAAAAAAGGCAGAAAAAACATCTTTTCTCAAGGATATAAAATTTATTTGACGAAAATTCAAAAAAGGGCCACGATTTTTGTCGCCTGGATCGAACTCGGTTAACCCGCCTGGGCTGTACAGTGGCAGCTGATTTTTAACTCAGGGTTGTGGGAAAACGCGTTTAAAGTTTAAAATTAATTTTACGCTAAGAAATCAGCAAAATTTCAAAAAACCGTGTATGAACGAAATTTATATCTCGCAGTTTTCTAAACGTGCACCAAATTCGAGAAGAATCGGAAAAAGAGTATTTTATATATTAACCAATATATTTTTAAAAACGATGATAGAGAATTTATTAGACATTTCATTTCCGTCAAAATGCTTTTATTTCGTATATTTTTTATATTGTTTTGTATTTGTTTTTTATTTTTTATATACATTTATTACTTTTTTGGCTTATAAAAAGCTATCAGTACCTGCATCAATAAACGTGCCTTCGACAACCATCGAGGAATCGCCATTGGCTTTTCTTTAAAGACTGCGTGCAATCCTTGCATCTTTGGAAGTTGGTTTTATCTTTTTGTTATTGTAAATAAAATAATTAAATAAAAATAAAGTAATAAAAAAAAAAAATTAAATAAAACTGCAAAAAATGTTACATACATATTTAACGCTTGGAATATTACTTGAGACTAAAACATATTTTACAAATAAATATGTGGAAATTTAATTTCCCCGAATTAAATATAAAAAAGATCGAAAAAAATATTCTTCTATACTCGATACCGTCCTTTAAAACAACCTAAAATATAAATTAAATTATTTGAAAACAAAGTCAAAAAGAGGGCTACTGATTTTTCATTATATTCAAACCATTTCGGTATCTATTTTCAAACATTGCTTAAACAATCCATAAAAGAAATAAAAATAATTGGAAAGTCTGTTAAAACAATCTTTGATTTTTAACTGACAAAACGATAGAAGAAAACGATTTTGTGGTTTGGTTTTTCATATTTGAAAGTTTTTTTTTTTTTTTTTAATTTTCAAAACACTACACACACAACACACACGTTCATATTTTTATTGACTATGTTTGTGTGTAAGAGTAAAGAATTTCTTGTAATTTGAATTGAAATAATTTTGTATATAAATAAATTATTTTAGCAAAAAAGAAAACCGAAAATGTTTGAGTTTTTTGTTTTAAAACAGAAAACAACGAAATTATTTAAATTATTTTTTATAAAAATAGAAAACTAAAAATAGAACATTTGTCTGAAAATATCAACTCCTACAGACGACACATATTTTTTTGCAGTTTGTTTTTTATTGACTGATAAAAAAGTTAAACAATATGTTTAACTGTATTTTAATTGATTCTTCTATTGAAAACAAACCTTACCTATTACTTTTCAAGTGAACCTCAATCGGTTATGGAAAATATGTATATTTTGAGTGTTCTATTCTCAGATTCTGTATTTTTTAAACTTAAATTTTAAAAAGCAGTTTTTTCTTACGACGATACAATGATACAACAAATAGCATACCCCTTATGAACAACCGTATTATGATTCGTCAATTGAAAACAAACTTTACTTATTAGTTTTTAAATAAACTTTATTCGGTTATGGGAAATATATTGTGAGTTTATGAGCAATTTAACATAAGTTCAATTCTAAGCAAAGACATTTTAGTTTTTTTTTTAATTTTTTATTGATTCAAATTAAAAAAACACAATTAATTTTCTATTGTTGATATAACGTTATTCATAAACAAAATATTAAAATTTCCCGTTTTAAAAAATTCAAATTTGAAATTTGAGTCAAAAAATTTAAATTGAGTTTAGCCTAGAGGTAAAGCAATAGACTGACAAACTGAAGGTGGCCGGTTCTATCACAGAAGAAATGTTGTGTGGTAACATAAAAGAAGCACTGGGAAAGCATAATAAAATCGCGGGTAAAAAAAAAGGTACTGCAAACCACTAGTGCTGGCCCCTTTTCAAGTTTATACCTGGGAAATTTTGTGGAACGTGTTATTCTATTTACAGAATTTAAATCCATAAACATTAAACCTTTTAATTAATACAATATTTTCCAACTGTCCATGGTTAGATTTAGTGCCCATATAAAGGCTCCCACAAAAATACGATGATATTTTGATGAAATTTGGTACGCGAATTCACATGGGCCCTCATGAACAAAACCTATGGGTTTCGTCAACAACACTCGAACGTACACCAACCGCGAAGAGTACTAAATATTATAGATTCAAACAAAAGAAATCGTAAAAGTACAGGCATTGTTTTCTTTGACATCGAAAAAGCCTTCGATTCTATTTGGCACGACGGGCTAATATATAAACGAGTAAAAAGGTTAAAGTCGGGCATGCCGACTATACAATACCCTACACCAGTCTGGTTAAAAGCCAACTAATGTTTGGATCCGAAATTCGAATGGGTTAAAATCAGAGACTATTAATTATAGAGATAGGAAATCAGAACTTACACTACTCACCGGTAGGGGGCGTTGAAATTTAGTATCACTTGAGCAACTATTTAGTATCACTTTAGTATCAGCTGAGCCTATATTTAAAAACTCAAAAATTGCTGAAAACTGCGTAAAATAAGAAAAAATCAAGCGCAAAATATATTTAAATAATAAAATTTGAGAATTATTTTTTTTTTCTTTGCTTTTTTGTTTGTTATTATTTCAATTTAAATAAAAACAGAAAATTGTAAATTTTTTTAACAAAGTGCCATCTAGTGATAACGATGTCGTTATAACTTTTGTTTTTGGTGATGCCATACCCCTGGGTTAAAATGGGGCTTGTGTCAAAATTTTCTATAATATGAGTCAGCGCACCAAATTTCATTAAAATATCTTAATATTTGCGACCTGCAGTTTGTAACCAAGCCATAGGGTCTGTGTACCAAATTTCATCAAAATATCTTAATATTTGCGACCTGCAGCGTATAAACAATATAATTTTGGGGGGACCCTTATATGGGCACTAGGTCTAAACATGGACCGCTGTTAACCAAAATCAATCTCTGTACCAAATTTCATCAAAATATCTTAATATTTGCGACCTGCAGCGTATAAACAATATAATTTTGGGGGGACCCTTATATGGGCACTATGTCTAAACATGGACCGCTGTTAACCAAAATCAATAGGCTTCGTCCTTGGGCTGATATATGTCGGTGTACCAAATTTCATCAAAATATCTTAATATTTGCGACCAGCAGCGTATAAAAAATATAAATTTGGGGGGACCCTTATTTGGGCACTAGGTCTAAACATGGACCGATGTTTACCAAAATCAATAGGCTGCGTTATTGGGCCAATATAGGACTGTGTACCAAGTTTCATCAAAATATCTTAATATTTGCGACCTGCAGCGTATAAACAGTATAATTTTGGTAGAACCCTTATATGGGCACTAGGTCTAAACATGGATCGATGTTTAGCAAAATCAATAGGCGTTGTCCGTGGACCGACATAAGTCGGTGTACCAAGTTTCATCAAAATATCTTGATATTTACGACCTGTAGAGTGCGCACAAGAATGCATGGACAGACAGACAGACTGACGGACGGACGGACAGACGGACATCGTTAAATCGAAATAAAAAAAATTCTGAGCCGATCGGTATACTATAAGGTGGGTCTAGGACCAATATTTTTTGGTGTTACAAACATCAGCACAAACTTATAATACCCTGACCACATAGTGGTGTAGGGTATAATTAAATAATTTTGGTTACCCTATTTATCTTCAAAAATTTATCAAAAGCTTTTTATCTGAACGTAAATTCGTGGTTAGTGTGGATAATTGTCATTCTTCTACTAGAAATATTCCTGCAGGTCTTCCTCAAGGCTCCGTGTTATCTCCTTCACTGTACTCAATATTGACTTTAGACTTTGATGTCCTTAGAAATCAAAATGCTGCTTTTTATGCCGACGACAGTGCACTCATGTGCCATGGAAAAGTCTCAAATGCTATAATAAAAAAGTTACAGAAATCGTTAAATTCTGCTCAAAAATTCTTTGATAAATGGAAAATTAAGTTGAGCCAAGAAAAAACAAAAGCTATTATATTTCCCTTCAATAAATCTCCTAAGCGAATTTTTACATTTGCACTTGTATTCCAAGGCAACATTATCCATATAGATGATGATATTAAATATCTGGGATTAATATTAGATAAAAAATTAACGTTTGCAAAGCACGTTAATACAATTTGTGAAAAAGCCATTAGATGCGGAAGAGCATTATTTCCTTTACACAATAGAAAATCCACTTTAAATAGACGAAACAAGACATTACTATATCAAATGTGTACTCTACCCATAATGACTTATGCCTGTCAAGTATGGTTCAATAGAACTGCTAGATCTCATACTAAAAAGCTACGAATTATCCAAAACAAAAACCTGAAAATCATCCACAATCTGAGACCGAGATATTCTACGTCACGCCTTCATAATCGTTTTGGCCATAAAACTGTTAACAACTTCATACAGGGTTTGAAAAAGTCATTTAATGAACGATGCATGCTGTCTAACTTTGAAATCATAAGAAATCTACTTTAACAAATACCCAAAAAGAGTCCATTAAAGTACTGATTGTGCTTAATCTTAGTGTATATATACATTTTTTTTTTTTTTTTTTAATTTTAAAAGGTTTTTTTTAACTCCACCACTTTTTCCTTAACCTGTGATAATGACTAGTTTTTATATTTAAATACATTTGATCTCTATTGCTGTAATACATTTTGTAAAATCTCATATCTTGTAAAAATTTAAACGAATAAAGGATCCCAGTGTAGAAAATCATTACCAGATATGTGATTATGTAACTACATACTTGGTAATGGTAACTAGTTACTTTTGTTATTACATTTCTTATTACCTTTCTATGGCGATGTCGCGAAAAATATATCGTTACCTATGTGCTACCAGTACTGACAAAAATAATGAGTCTAAAAATAGATTTTCAAAATAATAAATTATATAAAAAAAAATATTTTTATAGTATTTTTTTTAAATAAAATTTCCTGGTGCTGGAATCGAACCTGGGTCTACAGATTGCCAGTTAATAGCTCCACCATCTGAGCTATATCGACATGTAATATTTAATAGATAAAAACATAAATGACCTGCTGCACACAAGTAAGCTTACTCGCCGACATACAAAAACTCAAAAAATATGTGGTTACATATATCGTTACCAGTGTTTAAAAAATATTGAGTCTAAAAATAGATTTCAAAAATTTTCAAAAAAATATAGAAAATTATTTTTTATTTGAAATAATGATAAAAATAAGTCATTATCAGTAAGTCATTATTATATGTTTTAAAATAATGAAGAAGGTAAGTGGGTGTCATTACTGGTAGTCCAAAAAATAATGATATTTCATTACCGTTTCTACACCGGGATATTATATAAAAAAAAAAAAAATTCTACAGATTGCAAATATTAACATATTTTGAAGAATTTTGGTACTCAGACTTATGTAGGCCCAAGTACGAAGTCTGTTTATTCTTGTTGAAATCGACAAATAATTAGACCATTTGCATTTTTCGCACTCTACTTGAGGCAAGTATGAAGATATTTCAATGAAATTTGGTACACTGATCCATATGGGCCCTTGAAAAAGTCTGTTTATTTGGTTTATAATCAGGCATGTGTCGTATGAATATCCTCTATAAATAGACAACTTCCTACGCTTCAGGTCACAAATATTAAGATATTTTGATAAAATTTCGTACACTTATTTTTACTGGCCCAAGAACGAAGCCCATGGGCTTTGGTTAAGATCAGTCAATGTTTAAACATAGTCCCCATATAAAAGTCCCCAAAAATTGGATTCTGGTCGTAAATATTAAGGTATTTTAATGAAAATTTGCACACTGATGCACATGGACTCATGAACAAAGTCTATCGATTTTTTTAGAATCGGTCCATGGGTAAACCTAGTGTCCACATAAAGGTTACAAAAATGGTATTATGCGCTCGCTACAGGTCGGAAGTACGTAGATACTTTATGAAATTTGGTAAACTGACTCACATGGGTCCAAGGATGAGACCTGCGGATTTCAATTATATTTCAATTACAATTAATTGAAATTAAAAAAAAAAACTTAATTACATCTCATGCAATTGTAATTGCAAATTTTCAATTACAAATTAAAAGCAATTGTAATTGAAAGTGATTTCAATTACAAGGTGTTTTTTTTAAATTTTGTATAAAAAGTTTACTGGGTTAGGTGGGCTAGGCGTGGCTAAGTATAAAAAGAATAAGTCATGTTGGGTTGATCCCTAATTTGTGCTTTTTGTCATTATTTCTTTTCCCAAAAAAATGTAATTGCAATTGACATTTTTTTAATTACAATTACATGTAATGTGTGATTGAAAATTTTCAATTACAAATTACATGTGCAATTAATTACAAAATGTAATGACTAACCCACTGGTCTGCCAAGGATAAAGCCAATTGATTTTAAACAGGATCGGTCTATACACACAGGAAAACGATAGGTTGGAATTCGATCAAAACCATAAAACTTAATTTGCCAGGACGTTAATTTATTTGGAGTTACCTATAATAAAGTGCTAAACTGTTGAATAGGAAGTTTTTCTTTTTCGGGTTTTTCACCGATAAATTTAACATTGGATTGTCATAGGAAGGAAGTTGTTATTTTTATAAACCAATTATGTGTATTTGAACCTATGATAAGGAAGTTCTTTTTCTCTTCTTGTTATTTTAATTTAATTAGAAAAAAAATCATCTTACAGAGTGTGGGGCTTAAACCCACACTTGTTGGTATTTCAAGCAAATGCTCTACCCCCTGTGCTATTGCTTGTTATACATGATACCTGACTTTTAGCGGTCTTGTTCTGTAAAGTGTTGTTATCTTCATTCTTTTAATTTTTTATTAACGAAAATATATAACATATTGGAAAAATAAATAAAGTGTTATTTTTTTATAAAAAAATAATATTAGCACACTCATAGAAAGAAATAAAGCTGTAAAAATAGGAGAAATCTCTACTAAAAATTAATTAAAAATTACCTTCCATATCGTTAATTGAGTAAACTTTTGCAAATGCCAACTGTTTTGCTTGAAATTTTGCAAGTTTTTAGAGGTGATTTCATATTATACTAAAAGTTGGACTTTGGGACATCTTGGAAAGCTATACTGCCATATAAAATTTTTTAAAAGTCGCGATTTTTTAAGTCGATCTTTTAATTGCTTCTTTACTAAACCATATTAAGGCCGATTTTTCTTTCAGCGATTCAATTGGTTAAAACCTTAAAAAACCGTAAAAATCCATATAAAATGCGAACAGTGCTTTTAATATCAAGTTTTAAGCCTGTATATGAATACACTCAGATAAAAAAATTTTGTAAACAGTTCCCAATCGGATCTTTACTATTTCTATATTGATTTTTAATACATTTTTTTATTTTAGTAATCACTTTTGTTATTCTCTTATTACAAATTTCTGATTTTTTTTTTTACTAATTTTCGCTGCTGAGTTCAGCAAAACATTTTACTAGTTTTTGAAAACCGAGTGCTAAATTTTAGAAAATATACTAATTTAAGAAATTTTATTTACGAGAATTCATTAATTTTTTACAATTCTTGTTTAGTTTATATTTGTAACTATTGATGTATTCTTAGTTTGGAAATAACACTCAGAAAATTGTATTGTATCTCCAATGAATAAAAAGCTAATAACTGAAGAATAGTTTGCAATTTTGACTCCAAATTTCAAGTATGGTGAAGTAATTATACGCTTGTTATAATCGAAAGAAAAAAAAAATTTTTTGTAAATGTTTTTTTTTAGATTTTACAGTTTATTTATTTTTTAGTACACTTTTTGCTAATTTCAGCAGATTGATTTCAAATTAAATTTTAACTGCAACTAATTATATATACTAATTTCATTGTACTAAAATTATTAATATTTAGTAAGTTTTTTAATTGATTTTAGCAAATCGATTTTGAATTGCAGTTTGCAACTATTTTGCTAAAATTTAGTAGCGACTACTAATTTTTTTCTACTAATTTTGTTGTACTACAGATCAGCAGACATGTGTTGCTAAGATTACCAAAAACTAACGCTGGGCTCAAAACACTTAAATTTCCCGTAACAACAACAATTTTCAGTAGCCATTACAGGCTTTTTTGGTTCAGTGTACATTTCACCATAAAAAATTTATATTGATTACATTTTAAAATTTTTGTATACAAGAAACTAAATGGAAAACCGCCAAATTTTAAAGACATTTAACAAAAAGTCTGTACCTTAGATCGAAAAATAAAGTACGCCATTATAATCAGCATGTCCGAGTTATATAGAACTGATGGTCAGATCTCCATTAATTTTTTGAGTGTCATGCAGTGTTATTGGTATTTCGAAAAAGTTTTAAAATTAAAATTCCTTTGGTAATTTAGTACAGTGGATGCAACCATGTATTGGGAGGAAATACTAGAAAACTTGTGCCATTTATTATATTAATTTACAAATTATAAAGTGCTACTACAAATATTAGAGCTTCAGCAGAAATACCCGAATTGTGGATTGTATTAATAACAGTCGAAACTAATGACCAGTATTGGTAAACGAATTTTGTGCTGTATTTTTTCATACCAAAATAGATAACTTCAAAATCAGACATTAAAATTAATAAGTGTTTGTGGTGTGGTGGGTGGAGAGAATTTCCAAGTTCGAATGTGGGAAAAATCATAAATTTAGATTTTTTTTTAATTAAAATAAAATATTCATATGTTTAAAGATGCATTTACAATGATGGAGTGCTCCAATCTGTAGCAAATTTAGTTTCTTTCTCTTTCGTATTAATATATTTTTGTATTTTACTATCTCTTTTTATTCCACTCCATAGCAAAACTTGTTTGACTCTGGAGTACAGATTTGCTCCACTCCAGAATTAACATTGCTCTGTTAACTGTTTAACATGACAAATATACCTAAAAAAACACATCACTAATTTGTTCACATCTCTAATTGTCAACAAATTAAAAACAATTTTTTTAAAATGCAAAAAATAAAACGAAATTTTTTTAATAAACAATATAAAAGTAATAAGAAAAAAATTAAATACGAAAATAAATTGCGGTGGTGGCATAGACTATGCGAAAATAAAATGTAAGTATTGATGTGTCATAAATTTTTGAAGTAACTGTACTCTGCATTTTGAACAGATAACATTTTAATCTGTGCTGCAGAGTAGAGTCACTCTACCATTGTGAAAGCACCTTAAAGAATAAATATGGCAAAGAAAATTAAAAGTAAATAGTTGTTATGCATTGGGTAGGAGTGTGAACTATGAATCTGAATGGCCGGGGTCAATACCAGAAAACTCAAAAAAGTTTTTGATTTCAATAAAATTGTGTGGAATATAAAAAGCGTGTTCGTTTACGAGTTATTACTTTTACTACAGCTGGAAAAATTCAATACAAAAATTAAACAAAACTTTCCAATTGTAGTAAAAGTAGTAAGAATGTCGAGTGATCGAACACACTGAATAATGCTTATGTGGAATATAATATTGAATTCGACAACTGAATATTGGTTTTCACGACCAACAATTTAATTTAATATAAAGACAATTGTTATAACCGCATGAATTCGATTGGCATTTCGGTGTATTTGTACCTATCGCCCATGTGAACTTTATTTCCGATTTTCTCTTAAAGACAACTAACGCTACACTCAAAAAAATAAGTTAGTAGAAAAATTTGTAAAACTTCTTGTATATCAAGTGTACTAGTTTTCAGCAATTTTTTTGCTGAAATTCCGTTTTCAGCAAAAAATTTAGTTGTATTTTTTTAGCACTAAACTAATTTGGAACTAATGTTTTACTAATTTATTTTGCTACAAAAATTGTGCTGATAACCGCATGCATAGCGTGGACGACAACCAGATAGACATCTTGATGTCGCAGCTTGTCTGGAAACGGAAATGACAAAAAAAAGAAAAACAACTCTACACATATTCTATATTTAAATTTTCAGCAAATAAATTAACTAAAGTAAAATTTCGCTACAACTTTTTTGAATTTTTTTCAGTCTACTAATATTCAGCAAAAAGTTTAGTGATTTTAGCAAGGATTTTTTTCATTTGCAGTCGACTAAATGTTAGCAAAACTTTTGCTGAAGATTACTAATTTTTTGGTAAAAATCAGCTCGCTGATTTTCAGCAAACCTTTTGCTGAAATTACCAACTTTTTTGCAAGCACGCTCCTGACTAAAAATTTGCTGACACAGTAACATTTTTTGCTGACTTTACTGACTTTTTTTTTTGAGTGTAGGTAAAATCAAAATTTCTTATTATTCGAGTTTCAGATCGAAATATTAGTTGGCTTTTAACCAGACCGGTGTAAGGTATCATATATTTGGCATGCCCGACTTTAAGCTTTTACTCGTTTCAACAATCGAATTTATTTTTAACATTTTATTTTTATCTTAATTAGTTAAAAAACCCAATTATCATTGCGCAAAATACCATTATTAAGTCATATTTTAAAATTTTTAGATATTTACGCCGACTTTCACACATTCGGTTCGATTGCAACAATTTTTCTAATTTTTCTGTTGTGACTACAGAATTGCTGTTAAGCCATAATCGATTGACTCTTACCCTGAATTGTTTTTCAGTTGTCACAACCGAAAAATTCGGTCACTACAACCGAAATATTCCATTGGATACAAATTGGGATATCAGCTAGAATTTATTTTTTCTTTATTTTGTAGAGTTTAAATTAAAATTCCATAATAATAGTAAATCGTCTTAAACTTACACTTGATTGAGTAAGACGCGTTTATAATGTCGGATCTAGATTTGATTTGTTCGTTCTGTTTTCATAATATTTCACAGCAAGAATTAATTAAAGCTGCTGCTGCTGTTAATGATACTGCTATTAAAGCTTCTGTTGTTAATGCTTCTGATGTAATTGAAGCAACGAGCATATAATTAAAAGAGCTACCAACTCACATAACTTCTGTTAAATCACTCTCTTCTTATTTTGTATCGAAAAATGTTACCATATGAATTACACATGTCTGTAAAGGCAACAAGTATAAACCTATAGAGAGACTACCGTCCTCACCAAATTTTGTTGTTATGTGGCGAACTTGGCAAAGGCTAAGAAAACATGCTGATAATGTTGTTAAGAGGAAAAATGAGTCGGAAGAGCATTTTGAGAAACAGTTTTTCGTTTTTTGCTTTTGAAAAAAACTTCTTTGATCAGTGTTGTCAAGTTTGATTTTCCATTTAGGGGTTTTTTAATGAATGTAGTAAATTTTTTTCAACTACTGTTTTTAATAATTTTTTTTTTTCATATTAACCCACTCAAAGGCGAAAGGCACTGATGATGCCTTTGTTGCGAAAGCCGAAAATGCGCATTCTGCCTAGCTGGTCTTATCGAATTTTTTCAATAATTTTTATTCTTTGTAATTTACTTGTAAAAATTGTATCATCTTTCTTTGATTTGAAAATAATTTAAACAGAAAGTGATATTAATTTATGATCTTGAGTCAAACTAAAATAACATTCATTTAATTTTTGTTAATATTATTTTAAAATTTTTTAAATAATTTATTTTATTATACAAATAATATATAATTCAACTTATGTTTTTAATAATTTTTGTTAATATTATTTGAAAATTTTGTAAATTTTGTATTTTATTATACAAATAATATATAATTCATTTTCACCGTTCTTGTTAATTTAAATGTATATTATTTTTGTTAAAATAAACTATATTTTAAAAAATAAAACTATATTAACTATCAATATTAGTTTATAAAAAACCCAAAATTGACACTATTGACAAATGTTTGTTGGCACGTTAATTTTTTCCATGTTGAAGCAACATTGGAATCTCTTAAATCCTCTTAAAAATCTGAAAATTCTCTTAAAAATCTGAAAAAACTCACTCAACCTCAATGCTTATTAAATAGGGAAATGTGTAAAAAAAAACACTCAATCTCTCATTTTTTACAATGTTTACCAACATGTTTTGTTTTCTTTCCCGACTTCACGAACAAAAATAAAGAGTAAAGGTTAACAGAGGAAGAGTGGTATAGAAACCCAAAGGCTAACATTTTTCGATACAAAATGTTAATGTTCGAAAGAGGCGATGAAAACCGGCTGATTGAAGTACCGGTTAACTCACATGCCTCTGTTAATTAAATGGACCTGTTAGTAACAGTATTGCTAATTTGGAGGTTTTTAATCTAAATAACGTAATTGATGCTCAAAGTTCATCAAATTGGAGTAATGTTACAAATAGGAAGAAAAAACCTAAAAAACATAATTTCATAACTGGTGATAGTGATAATTCTGAATTGGATGTGGTACACTCAAAAAAAAAAGTCAGTAAAGTCAGCAAAAAATGTTGCTGTGTCAGCAAATTTTTAGTCAGGAGCGTGCTTGCAAAAAAGTTGGTAATTTCAGCAAAAGGTTTGCTGAAAATCAGCGAGCTGATTTTTACCAAAAAAATAGTAATCTTCAGCAAAAGTTTTGCTAACATTTAGTCGACTGCAAATGAAAAAAATCCTTGCTAAAATCACTAAACTTTTTGCTGAATATTAGTAGACCGAAAAAAACTCAAAAAACTTGTAGCGAAATTTTACTTTAGTTAATTTATTTGCTGAAAATTTAAATATAGAATATGTGTAGAGTTGTTTTTCTTTTTTGTCATTTCCGTTTCCAGACAAGCTGCGACATCTACATCTTGTCTATCTGGTTGTCGTCCACGCTATGCATGCGGTTATCAGCACAATTTTTGTAGCAAAATAAATTAGTAAAACATTAGTTCAAAATTAGTTTAGTGCTAAAAAAATATAACTAAATTTTTTGCTGAAAACGGAATTTCAGCAAAAAAATTGCTGAAAACTAGTACACTTGATATACAAGAAGTTTTACTAATTTTTCTACTAACTTATTTTTTTGAGTGTACCAAAAATGAAACGGATCCACTTGTCGTCATTTAAGCCATCAGTTTCAGAAGAAAACATTTTATCATATGTGTCAAAACATCTTAATATTGCCAAGTCCCGCATGACATGTTATAAACTTGTAAAAAGATGCTTTGTTGTCTGATTTAAAATTTGTTAATTTTAAACTTGGAATTTCAGCTGAATTGTATGAAAATCTGTTTAAACCTGAGTTGTGGACCTCTGACATTAGAATACGTCCTTTTCAGTTTTTTCAGAAAAAGCCGATAGATCAACATCAAGTGTAACATTCAAACCGCAATTGCTTACAAATTTACTACCAAAATGTCTCTGGTATGAGGACTAAGTCATCATTATTTACTGCTTTTACATCATAATGTGAATAATACATATCTACGCTCCACCGAGAGCTTTTAGAAATAGTAATGAATTCTTTGATTTTAAAATTCTCTTAAATAATTTTCTAATAATATAATTTTAATATCCTAGTCTGTAGGGATTATTTTGTATCCATAGACTTAAATAAATAAAAAAATCACTGTAACGTTAAAAGATTTCGAACTGATTTATTTTCTTTGTGTACATTTCCAGCTGTAACCTTTTTTGCTTTGAAGACATTTTTAAAGATGGTTTGGGAATATTTGTTTAGAAAACAAATACCTCCTAAAGAAAGTTGTTTTCGTTTTGATTAAAATTGTATCTTGTTTTAAAGAGCTGCAGAAATATATCGATAATTTAATACACATGCCCTTGCAAGCAACAGGCTAGATTTTACTACCACAACGAAATTTCTTTTTAACTACCCATATTTGCAATTCAAATACAACTGTTCCCACTCACAAGGATATTTTCTCTGATACTTTTTTTTTTTTTTGCACAAAATAATTAACTCTCCTTGAACGCATGTGTGCTCTCGTATCATGTATTAGTTCTGGTAAGAAAAACTGGCGCTAGTTTCGTTTTATTTGAGAGAAAGAGCGTTAAGCAAAAAAATATACAATTTCCTTTGGAAATTTCTAATATGAAAATAACATAAATAGAATTTCTGGAAGTTTTTACAATTTTCATATCAGTTTATGTTCGATATTTGCGTTGATTGGTAACGGTTAAGCAAAAACGACGAGTGTAAAACAAAGTAAAATATACAATATAAAATAAATTATACGCGTTCAATCGGTCGGTCGGTATTAATTTTTTTTTAGTTATTTTAAAGAAAAAAAGAAGATATAAAATAAGGCAAGATGAGCAAATTTAAACAAAGAAGTTAAGAAAAAATAATAAAATTTTATGTGAAAATTGAATAAAAATATAAAAAATTTAGAAAATAAAAAAAATAAAAAATGTAAAAAAGCAACGCCCTTTATAACAGAAAATATTGCATAGTTAGACTACCACGAATATATTTTGTTGTATTTTATAAAATATACAAAAAAACAACAACAACAACAATTAAATAATTCGTTAAAAATAATTTTCATTCGTTACGCAGACGATGTAATATTGCGGTTTTTAACAGAGACATTGAAACGAATATAAATTCAGAGTTTGATTTTGTATAAACTCGCTTTGGTGTGGATTATTTTTCATGTATTTAACTGAAATATACAGTGATGATCTATGGTGGGTGAAAAAATTGATTAAAAATTTACATATAAATTAATTAAAATTTTATTATTATTTAATTAAAAAATTTTGCATATAATATACACTGTGTAATAAATGAATACATTTTGAAAAAAATATTCGTATGAAATGTCAGTTGAATACTAAGTTAATGACTGTGAAAAAAAATCATAAAGTTCAGTGTTTGTTTTTTTAAATCAAATTTTACATGAAACTGTCTTTACAGTGTATCAGAAGATAAAAGAGATTGAATTGAAATAGCAAATTTAAATCAAAATAAATATCTAAAGGAAAACTTAAAAAGTTTGTCACAAAAATATGAAAAGTATTTGATAAATAAAGATATTTTCAATCTCTTATTTAAAAAAAGTGTCTACAAAATGTATCTACTTAAACCTAAAAAGTCTATAAAATATTTTGTGTAGTTTATAGTGTAGTCAGCAGTTTTTTCCTTTTCTTATATTACAAAGAAGTCTTACAAAAACTTACTTTGAAGGTCCTACGAAAATAACAAAGATTAACAACAACACAAAAGGAAAAGTGAAAAATCATGTTATATCTCAAATAAAGGCCTACAAGAAAAGTGGCAATACCAACAAGAAAATATAAATTGAAAATAAAATATCAAGCAAATAAAGTGTTTTTTTTTTGTTTTTATACCCTCCATCCCACTGTGCAGGAGGGTATATATCATTTTGTCATTCCGTTTGTAACTCATCGAAAAAAAAATCTGGGACATACAAAAAATACATATTCCTGATCGTTATCAATAGCGAAACCGATATAGCCGTGTCCGTCTGTCTGTCTGTCTGTCTGTCTGTCTGTTGAAATCACGATCACGCTCAAAATAGTTGTGCTAGGATGTTAATTTTTAGTCAAAATTTTGGTCCAATTTCTTAAGCAGTTTGCTATTGAAAATGGGCATATTTGGTCCAGACGTTTAAAAGTTATGAAAGAAAATGTAGAAGCACCTCTAGAATTTTCCATATTAACATGAAAAATATATTAACTGTGTGTTGTTGTTGTTACTGAATAAGAAAAAAATACAAACATACACACCCAGACCTTGAAAGAGTTAATTCTTTTTTTGAATTTATATGCATAAAATTGGATTCATTTTATAAATTAATGAATAATTCATAATGCCTTTAAATCAATGATTGGACATTGAATAAAGTGAGATAAGATTTGTTCCTATTTGTGTTGATTTAATTTCGATTCTATTGAATAATTTGGACGTATGTTGGCTTTAGAGGCACCTCACCGATTGATTCTAAATTTTTATTACTGATATAACTCTCCTTTGGGGGCCCGAAGAATTTTTTTTTCAGCGAAAAGCCTGTATGGGGAGTTACTTCGGTTTAAAGTTTGTTCTTATTAGAATGTTATCAAGACGAAAAGCTTTTATTTGATATATAGATAGGCTTGACTTCTAATATCTTCGGTGTTTGAAGTGATAAAATTTGAACTACATCTTAAAAGTTTTTAATCTTGAGAATATATTAATAAGTAAAAAATTATGTGGTAGTATACGGTGGTTTTTATAAAAACGGTTTATTTTAAAAAATCTTAAAAATAAATCTAATTTGCCGGTAATGGGTAAGCAAACAAAAAAAAAATGTCGTCCATAAGATATTTTTACTATCTTTCAATGATATAATGACTTAGATATATGTAGCTAAGTCCATTTTCAAACTTTACACAGAAATAAACTCCCTACAGAGGTCTTTCCGCGGATTTTTTTTTTTTTTTAACAGCTTGAAAGTACTACATCGGGGTAAAAAAAAATTTATAGAGATCAACTTATTGCAAAATTGAGATTTAAGATACGAATAAAGGAATTATATTTTTAAAGGTCTGCATACATCTATATGAATAACATAAGCAGTGTTGCCACTTTATGGGTAGGGCATGGATGACAGCAATTATTAAATTGTTTAGTTTTTCACTTAAATTTCAATTCAAATGAATGAATTGAGAAAGTTATCAAATTATCAAAATATATTATACATAAAAAAAGAATTTAAATCATAAACTAGCCAATAGATAGTGGGTCTATGAATACAACTTAGCAATTACTCCAAAGCATTGTTGGTAGCAGAAACTGTGCGATTATCGGTGAGGGTAAGTAACGCTATCATAGATTATTTCGGTTACAGTATTTTAAGGATAATTGTATTTCGATAACGGTATTTTAAGGTTAACTGTATTGCAATTATTTCGATAATGATATTTTAACCCTCTAACCGGCAAGCCCGTCTCCAGGCGGGGTATATTAAATTGACCAGAAATTCGCCAAAGGGGTATTTTATAATAAGAAGTTATGCTTTTTCAACAGAAAACTAAATTTATAAAATTTTTTGTGAAGAATTTTTTTGTATACAATGCACGGTTTGGAAGCGAGAAAGTGTCAAAGATAAAATTTCGTAAAATTTCAAAAATTTAATATTTTAAAACAACCAAAAGTTTCAAAAATCTTAAAAACATATTTAAATTGACGAAAACAATTGATAGTGACCATGAAGTAAGATTGGAGCTTAAGCTATTCAAAAAGTTTCTTACTTTGGTCCAAGGACGCACAGGATTCCATAAGGATACCTTTAAAGACATCGCCTTAACTTCAAAACGAATGGACGGATTTTTTTGAAATTTGGTAAAAAGAATATATTTGGTATAGGTAGCAAATCTTATAAGTTTGAATAATATATATTGGAGTTTTGGTGCGTTTTCGCTCAATTTCGCATTTTTCGAAAAACGAAAATCGCTACATCCTCTTAAGTAACAGCACAAAAAATGTAATCTTTTCATTGCAATTATTTCTTGCTAAAAGAAATAATTTGTGCCTAAACCTAGTAATTTTTATGCGCTAGTTTTCAAGATTCATCCTTAAACTATTTTGGCCCATATCGCCTAAAGTAGGCAACGAAAAAAAATTTTGTAGAAGAACTTATTGTTTATTTTTCGTGAGGAACACATGGTATAAATTTCATTGCAAAAAAACTTAGGCCGGTTAGAGGGTTAAGATAAGCGGTATTTCGGTGCATTCCGCAAATTTTTTTTTATGAAAAAACAAAGTAAAGTAAAATAAATTTATTAACTAAGTGTATGTAAAATTAATTACGACGTGGAATTACAAAAATTTTAAACTAAAAAATAATGGTGTTGTAAGGATAATGGGATAATGGTATTTGATTAATTTCGGTACTGGTATTTTAAATGTATCGATATTTGAATCTATAACAGTATTTTAGCGATAGAGCCTACCAACCCTGCCTCAATGTATGTAATTACTTTTGGCTTATGAATGACTTAACATCTAATTGTGAAGTTTGCATACAAATTCCAATATCTATTTTTTATTCATACGAGTTAATAAATTGATTCACAGCGACTGATGATCCACGAATTAAACCGATACATCAGGAAAGTGTATTAATCTATACATGCTTTGAAATTCTTTCGTTATACAAATAAGCTATTAACGTACACAAAAAAAATCGTTACCAAGTAATTAAGCAAAGTTCAACTAATAAAGTTTTATCGAATAATTTATTATATTGTGTATGCCACAAAAACACAATTTTATTTGAAGTGCTCCCAATTGCTTGCCAAAGATTTTTTTGTGTGTATTTAAATACGCAAATAAAACTTGATTTTTGAAAGACTCTAAAATAAGATTATTTTTAAATCGTTTACATGTGATCATAAATGACTCTTATTTACAAGCTTTTTAAGTGTTTTGTTCTAAAGTGAAATGGCCAAATCACTTTTTTTTTAAGTTTACTGATGAGGTTATTACCTTTTTTCGGAGTTCAAATTGTAATAATATGTTAATTGAAGTCATTTATAATTTCATATTTTTGGGTAATTTTGTCTACACTTTTGGGAATTTTGAATCTTGCTTGTGGCAGCACTGAGATTAAACAAGATTAAACTGAAATATTTACTTGTAGTGGTGGAAAAAATCATACACATTTGTTGCACAGTGGATTGACCGAATACAAAATGGGTAATAATTCATACTTGTTTGTACTTAGTAGAATCCCCGAATAAAAACACCAGGATGGAGGGTATCTAAAGACTCGGCACAGCCGAATTTAATCTTTGGTTTGTATAAGTTCCCAGTCACCTGGGGACTTATACAAACCATCGAGCGGGCTTTAGCCCGCTTGTTTGTAATCAATATAGCATACATTTGTATACAAATTTCATTGATATACTAATTTCCATTGTGTGTGTAGTGAAGTGTTATAAATTGTACAACAATTAAATGTAATTAATTATTACTTTATTTTCATTGTGTATCGTTCCAAGCAATTGGACTTTAATAGCAAATAGAATAACATTGTATTAAACACCAGCTACGCTATCAACACCACCACCAGTTTGCCGAATTCTGTGTTGTTATATGGATAACATTTGCACATAATTTACGGTAATTGAAATGTCACTGTATTAAAGTAATTTATTTTGATTTAAATACAGCAATACTCGGTTAAGATGTACTTTATGGGCCCAGAAAAATGTATTTGTTATAAATTAGTTCGTTGTTAATCGTATTGACAATATTTTTAACTTTTTAATGGACGAATTTTAATATTCAATGAAATTCAAACTTTAACAATCCACAAATATGGCGGCTATGAAATAACAAGAGAGTCTACTTCTGAGTTTCTGGATATTTCGATGAGATTTGGATATTTCTTAGGGAGGAAAAAATTTATATTTAGGGGGTACAAATGAGTTGCAAACTTGTTTGAAACTGTTTTGTTTGCAGGGCAATTCTTAAGGAAATTGACACACCCATGGGATTCACATCTTCCAATTTTTTGTGAAAACATTCTCCTGGACATTATAAATTTTCAAAGTTCCTAGTTCTTCCTAAAGTCGTAGTTCGCATTTTATCGTAGCTAAAATTTGGGTGTGTTTAATAAAATTCTGTTGAACGCATCACGTACTTAGCCTCATATTAACCCTATAAACAGCCGCTAAACAGTGTTCTTCAGATCCCAGTGTAAAAACGGTAATGACATATCATTATATTTTGGACTACCAGTAATGACACCGACTTGCTTTCTGGATTATTTTAAAAGATATAATAATGAGCTACTTTTTCCACAAGTTCAAAATTAAAAATAATGCATTACCAATAACGACTTATTTTTATCATTATTTCAAACATAAAGTGATGTTCTAGAATTTTTTTATAAATTTTTTTGAAATCTATTTTTAGACTCAATATTTTTTTAACAATGGTAAGGTAACCACATATTTTTTTATTTTTTGTATGTTGGCGAGTAAGCTGCCTTGTGCGCGGCAGGTCAATTATTTTTTATCTATCAAATATAACATGTCGCGATAGCTCAGATGGTAGAGCTATAGACTGGCAATCTGGACTCCCAGGTTCGAGTCCTACACGAGAAAATTTTATTAAAAAAAAATTTTACAATAAAAAAATATTTTTTTTTATAAAACTTATTTTTTCAGAATCTATTTTTAGAATCATTATTTTTGTTAATACTGGTAAGAACATAGATAACGACATATTTTTTGATTTTTCGTATGCTGGTATGTAACTAATTATTTTTCGGGACATCGCCATATAAAGGTAATAAGAAATGTAGTAATAAAAGTAACTAGTTACCATTACCAGATATGTAGTTACATAACCACATATCTGGTAATGATTTTCTACACTGGGGAAGGATGTAAAGTGAAAATTTCGTAAATTTGAAAAAATTAACTTTTTAAAACAGAAATAAATATTTGAAAAATCGTTAAAAATACATTTATAATCTAGTATATATTATCGATTATAACCAAGCTAGATTGGAGTCTCAAGTTGTAAAATGAACCAGCAAAAACAGACATTACCAAGTAATTAAGCGTGTAAGTAGCACGTAAGTGTTTCACTGGTTACCAGGCTATTTACTCTCAACATTACTTTTGTTCGTGATGTCCAAAAATTCATGGGTGGTCATTACCCTCTCGCTTACAAAAAAAAATGAGAATAATGAGTTACCCATAGTGAAAGAATAATTAGTTAGGTAGTCACAAAGAAAGAATAAGTGGTTACTCAGAAGTAGGATATAAGTGGCTACCCTACATTGTGAAATTGTTGGTCATATTTGCAAAATAACTTTTTACCTTAGAAAATTTCCTATTTAGTTCAAACAAATAAAATATTAATATAAAAAAAACTAAATCGGAACTTATTTAATTAAGTACCAGTAAGTGATTACTTTGCAGGCATATAAAAGTACATCTATAACTTATTATCCGTAAGTCATTATTTTGTATTTTAAAGCATTATAGTAATTATCATTATCATATTAGTAATTATCATTATAGTAATGACCTATCATTATTTGGTAATTTGTAGGGTAATGACCAGCCATTACCATGTTTTTGCTGGGGAGTTACAATTTTTGCTCCAGGACTCATACATTCAACCAAAAAAGTCTGTAATGGCTAGTGGAAATTTTGCTGTTGTTACGGGAAATTTAACTGTTTTGAGTGCAGCGGTATTTTTTGATAATTTAAGCAACATATGTCTGCTGATCTGTAGTATAACAAAATTAAGAGAAAAATTAGTAGTCGCTACTAAATTTTAGCAAAATTGTTGTAAACTGCAATTCAAAATCGATTTGCTAAAATCAGTTAAAAAACAAACTAAATATCAATAATTTTAGTACAATGAAATTAGTATGAATATATAGTTACTAAATTTTAGTAAATTGTTGTAAACTGTAATTTAAAATCAATCTGCTAAAATTAGCAAAAAAGTGTACTAAAAAATAAAAAAAAACTGTAAACTCTAAAAAAAAAATATATAAAAATAACTTTTTTGTAACAAGCGTATAATTACTTCATCGTACTTGAAATTTGAAGTAAAAATTGCAAACGGTTCTCCAGTTATTACCTTTTTATGCACTGGAGATACAATAAAATTTTTTGAGTGTTATTCCCAAACTAAGAATATATCAATAGTAACAAATATAAACTAAACAAGAATTGTAAAAAATCAAAAAAAAATTTTTTTTAAATAAGTGTATTTTCTGCAAAATTTAGCACTCGGTTTTGTAAAATTAGTAAAATGTTTTGCTGAAATCAGCAGCGAGTATTAGAAAAAATCCGTAGGGTAGAGGGGGATCCTTCGCCACTTTTTTTTCAAAGCTGTGTCATTTCTTAACCCCTAATTATTTTTCAAAAATTACTTTTAAATTGAAAACCTACATATTTTGGCTTTAATTTCTATGATTTTTATTCTAATTATTTGCATATTTTCTATTATTTTTTTAATGATTTTCAAAGTAACTCAATTCGGCGTAACTGCCCCAAAGCTGGGGTATATTCGCCAAAAGAGCTGGATATAATTTCAACAAAAAAATTTGTTAATACAGCAAAGTCAATCTTTTAATGATTGAAATAAATAACTTATAATAAGTTCTTTAAGATATATGATTATTTTTAATACATTAAAAAAAAAAATATTTAAAACTATAATATAATGATTTTTCAAAATTACAAAAAACTGAATAATTAATATAAATTTAAGAATGAACACGATTGTTCTAATTTACTATTAAACATATAGAAAAGTCTTATAGAGCATTTTAGGCAGGGATGCACCAACTCTTTTAGCTCCAGGGGCCTAACATAAAATTAATATTTTTCACACTTTTGAAGCATTTATTAAAATTAAATTATTATTTTTCGAAACCTTAGGATCGTAGGTCTAACATAATGAAAAATTATTTTCTTATCACACGATTTGAGGAAGTTATTGCAAAATGTAGTTGCTTCAATAATAATACAAACAGCTTTTTTTAAATTGAAATCAAATTCCCACAATTATTTTTTGCTATGTTTGTAAATTGTTATTTTTCGTATAAAACTTTTTTCCCAAAAAAATTCTGGATTACAAAAAAAATAACAATTTTTTTTATCTCAAATTCTATTAAGGGTGTCTATTTATTTTAAAATGTTTTTTGTTTTTTTTTCTATTTATAAAAATGGTATTAGAAAAATTAACCTTGTAAATTATTTCTGTGTTCATACCCTATAAATAACTTCGCTGGAATTCAAGTTGATATCAAGTTGAACTCCAGTCTTGTTTTCCAATTTCAAGGTTTGAAATGTATACATTTTATTCCAATAGCATACTCCAGCAAAAGGGAAACAGAAATTCTAGTTTTTGTTAAATATACAAATGCTAGAATTTGAAATCTTCTTTACTTCAAGCAAAATTTAGAGCACTTGAATTTTTAAAACCTATGTGCTTATTAGATATTTTCAAAAAAGTTTTAAAACCAAAAAAAATAAAACTATTTAATTATTTACATTTCTAAGCAGCGTATGTTGTTTCGATTTCATGTGAAAAAAACTGTTAATACTACACATAAAAAACTGATTTTTTACGATAATGAATTTCACTTGGAAATTGTGTAGAGTTAGTTTTAACGCAAATTTAATGTACAAGACTATTATTTTTCTTGGGAAAAAGTGACATTATGTATTTATTGTGATTGTGTCTTTGTTATAAATTTAACAAATTATTAGTTTTTATAAATTAAATTGCAATTTGAGGCCTTTAAAGTTCGAGTGAAATTTTCCCACTTGAAAAACAACTTACGGTGCTTTAAGCATAATAAGTTGTTTTTCTTTGTTTGGTTTGTGAAAAAAATGTTATAGTCCATATAATAATTATATTCCATAAAAATATTATCTTAAAATTTCATGCTTAAGAAATATTAAGTAGAAATATATAAAACTTACTCTTATTCTTTTAAGCAATCTTTATAGTTTATTTAAATTTATTTTTCTATTAAGTACTTATCTTTGCTGTCATCACTTACTTATTCCTTGTTTGTAAGTATATCTGTTATAGAGCAGTTTGTTGCAGCCAATTAAATTTCTCTTGATAGGTCATTAGACTCTCAAAAGGATGTCAAATATTAACTTGTTTAAAAATTCCATTTACGTACACCACGTTGACTGTGTCGGCTTTTGGAGATTTTTAAAGCGAATGAAATGTGTTCTATATTTAATTATGCACAATCAAGTTATTAAAAATGAGGCATAAGAACTTAATGTTAATAATCTTTTTCTCAATATTTTTTGTAGCCTTTGTGCGCATTAAAATGTAACTACCACTTATATGAGGTCATAGGGATAATGTGTTGGAGAAGTTGTTTCTTGAACTACTTGCTAGTATAGAACGTAGTTTAAGTTTAAACGATTAGGTGCAGTAGTTGAAGTAAAGTTTATGCATTAAAAAGAAGTTTTTTAAAATTGAGAATAATTAATTGAAACTATAAAATAAAAATTAAAACCACTATATTCTAAATTTAAAAGTTAAGTAATTTCTTTATTAAAAAATTTGCAATCCAATTTACAATATTTAGTAAATTTGATGATACAAAGGTTTCCAGTGTACTGTGAGCGTCAAATAAAACTGCACATGTTGGTTTATTATGTTTGCAGTTCCATTTCACTGTTTTGAAATTCTACTTTATTTTTCCATTTTATGGTTTTTTTTAATTTATATATTTTCTTCCCCTCATAATATAAAAACACAACAACAATATTACAGCAACAAAAAACAAAAAATCTTCATACTCTTAGCGTCAAAAGAAATTGTACAACTTGTGCATCAATTATGATAAAGAATGTTAATAGTAAAAATTACCGCTGTTTTCAGTGATTTGTTTTATTATCGTATTCTAGATAATATTAACTATTTATAATAACGCACAGAAAAAAGATTGGTTGGAATTGGATCAAAATCATTAAAAGGAATTTGACAGCACGTTATTTAATTTGTAGTTACCTATAATTGAGTACTAAACCAAAAATATTACATTACACACAGAGAAAAAATATGCCATTTTCCAACTGAAATTCCTTTACATCTACTAAAATAGGTGGGTGCAACTGAATATTGGTTATCACAACAACAAAATTCGGTTTATACAACTGAATTTTAGTTGCAATTATTAGGAATCACATTCGAATATTGTTTCACCAACCGAATGTAATGGTTTTAGCAACCAAAATAGGCTAAGCAATACGGTTGGCAATTTTTTTCCTGTGTGTAGGTATTAAAAATAGGGAAAAGGAATAAAAACGCAATGCTATTATCCAATAATTGGCATTTGCAACAAACTTTAACATTAAAATTCGTTTAGTAATTATATACTGTAGATGCAAACACGTGTTTAGTGGATATACTAGAAAATTGGTGCTATTTATTACATTTGTTCAAAAACTATCAATATTCGAAGTTTTTAACTACACTCACAATATATTTTCCATAACCGATTGAGGTTTATTTAAAAAGTAATAGGTAAAGTTTGTTTTCAATTAAAGAATCAATTAAAATACATTGAAACATATTGTTTAATATATTTAGTTAGAATATTCTTCTACCTCAAGTCCAAATTCTAATATGATACTGTCATATTAGATTTTATTTGTTGTTTCAAAAAAGGTTGATCATTTTCCTGATAGACAATACAATTGTTTCGTAGCCATCACACTAACTCTTCAGTTGTCCGCATTTTCAAAAAAATATTTTTTTTTTGCCGAACGTAGGGGTCGCCTTTTTTAATTTTTCGTTATAGCTTCGGCATTTAAGGTCAGAGACCAGTGTTTTACTATAAAGGAAATATCCAGTGAAAAAGAATTTAAAAAGGCGACCCCTCTGTTCGGCAATTAAAAAAATAAAAAAAAAATTCTGCTGAGTTTATCGAAAAACTTCATTAGCAAAAGTTTAATAATTTTTTGCGAGCTTTAATTTTCTGACATTACTTAGCAGAAATTCGGAAGCGGTTAAAATGATTATTGCTTTTTTTCTGCTTCGTCTACTGCTTCTGAAGGTTTATAGCTTGCGGTAGTGTGTTAAAAAAAGGCAATAGAGTTTTGTTTGCCACACTTTATCGCTCTAACAAAGCACGAAAGAATGACAATGATAACCGAATTTACTAGGTAAAAGCTGTGATTTCGTGGCATTATTTGGAGATATGAAAGAAGCTCATATCGGATATCGAAACAAGTGCTTTCACGCGAGCTATCTCGAACAAAAATCATGCCTTATATCATCAGTAATGGAAGCGCTACACTATTTACTTTCCCTCACGAATCTGCTTCCAAGCAAGCAAAATTTTTTGCTGGGTAGGGTGGTAGCAACTCAAATCTGCTGGGTAAATACTAGAACGGGATACTTCAGGTCAATTGTCCTTTGAGCAAAACATTGGTCCCCTCGAGGGAAAAACATCGCTGTATCATAATTTAAAATCCGACCGTAAATGCCAAAGATATAACGAAAAATGTAAAATGGTAACCCTACGTTCGGAAAAAAAAATTGTTTTTTTCAAACCTCCTCCTAAAAAAAAAGTTCGCCGTACACCGACCAATGTAAATTATTTCTGCAAGAAAGTTGCAAAAAAATCTTTTTTTCGTCGTACGTACACTGAGAGAATTATCCTTCATGATATTAATGATATAATTTCATAGAATTTTTTTCGTAGAATCAATGAATAATTTTATTATGTATATAATATTTAATTAATATTATGAAATTTTTCATAACTTTTCTTTCATAAAATTTCATTAAAAAAATTCACTGAATTTCATAAATTAGATCTCCATAAATTTAATGAAAATGTTCTTTATATATATGAAATTGTTTAATAGTATTTACTTTTTTTAATTTTTTTTTATAAAATATCGACATTTCCTGAAAGAATAATCTTTTGTAATTTTTATTTTTTATACCCTACACCACTATGTGGTCAGAGTATTATAAGTTTGTGCTGATGTTTGTAACACCAAAAAATATTGGTCCTAGACCCACCTTATAGTATACCGATCGGCTCAGAATTTTTTTGATTTCGATTTAACGATGTCCGTCTGTCCGTCCCTCCGTCCGTCCGTCTGTCCATGCATTCTTGTGCGCACTCTACAGGTCGCAAATATTAAGATATTTTGATGAAACTTGGTACACCGACTTATGTCGGACCAAGGACAAAGCCTATTGATTTTGGTGAACATCGAGCGATGTTTAGACCTAGTGCTCATATAAGGGTCCCCGCAAAATTATATTGTTTATATGCTGCAGGTCGCAAATATTAAGATATTTCGATACAATTTGGTACACGGACCTATGTTAGCCCAAGGACGAAGCCTATTGATTTTGGTGAACATCGATCCATGTTTAGACCTAGTGCTCATATAAGGGTCCCCGCAAAATTATATTGTTTATACGCTGCACGTCGCAAATATTAAGATATTTCGATACAATTTGGTACACAGACCTATGTTGGCCCAAGGACGAAGCCTATTGATTTTGGTGCAAATCGGTCCATGTTTAGACCTAGTGCCCATATAAGGGTCCCCCCAAAATTGGCTTGGTTACAAACTGCAGGTCGCAAATATTAAGATATTTTAATGAAATTTGGTTCATTATAGAAAATTTTGACACATGTCCCATTTTAACCCATTCGAATTTCGGATCCAAACATTAGTTGGCTTTTAACGAGGCTGGTGTAGGGTATTGTATAGTCGGCATGCCCGACTTTAACCTTTTTAATCGTTTTTAATTCATTTTTTATTATCAATTTTGGACTATGAATTTTTTTTATAAATCATATTAATTTGTTCGAAATTTTTTTTTATGAAACTTTTTAATTTAATGAATTCTTTCTTTCGATATACTTTGTACATCCGTAAAATATGCTACGATTTTATTACTCCTTTTGCATTTGCTAAGTACTTTTTGTTTAGCAACGACAACAACCAATTATAATAAATAATAGTAAATGAAATTGCTTAATAGATTTTATGAAGCTCTTCATTGGCTGAATGAGTTATTCATTGGACGAGTGGCCTATTAATTTTAAGAGTTTCATTAATTTAATGAACTTTTCATAAACATTGACTTTAATGAAACCTGTTTCGTTGATTCTATGAAGGGTTTCAATGGATGAGTTCCAGTGATAATTTTCATTGAAACTATGAAGAAATTCATTACTGTAGTGCTGATAATTCTCTTAGTGTAGGGGTGGCCATTTTACATTTCTCGTTATATCTTTGGCATTTGCAGTCGGATCTTAAAGCTAAACGTTCAATGAAATCAAAAATTGTCAACTGTGCAGTTTTTTTTTTTTAATTTGGAATAATTAAATGTATTTTCTATAACAAAAGTATAAGACTTCATAATTTTTTGCAAAATGTATTTCTAATTACATTTGAAACTCGTGTGTATGGTGCAATTAGTAAGGGACGAGGAATTATGTAAATTTTTCATAATGCATATGAAAAACCACTTTTATGTTTAAATTTTATGAGATGAGTCATTTGTATAATTAATTAGTTTTAAACTGAATAGAAAAAGCTATTGTTTTTATAAAATATCTATCATTAATATTTCACTTTGATTATAAATTAATTAAAGCCTTAAAAAAAAAGAAAACAAAACAAAAAATAAATTCTACTTTTACACATTACATATCTAAAAGATTAATTAATTATTTAAAATTATTTATTGCTTTATAAATTGTAATACGCAGCTCATCTACTTAAAATTTGACTTATATAATATAATTCATGCACGGGAAAGAATTAGTGTGACAATAACGGAATATTTGATGGGCAATCAACTCGGCTTTCAGCTTATCCAGAAGTTTTTATTAAAACCGACACTCGATTTTTGAGGTTTTTTTCATGTGGAAAAATCTTAAAAAATATAAATTTTAAACAGAGAAGACAGATTCGTGCTGACAACCGAATTTGAAGCCAATCGAATTATTCGGGTGAGAAAAAATACATATTGGCATTAAATGGAGCTATATTAAAAAAAAAAAAAACATTCACTGACAGGATTATCTGCATGACATAAGTGAATTTTTGCCCCAAAACCAATGAAGTTTCTCTGGAACTCATCCATTGAAGCATTTTATTGAAGTATTGTAATTTTTTATAAAATATTGTGAAAAATTTCATTTTATTTATTAAAAGCTTCATGCACTCAATGAAAAAGTGAAGCCTTTTCATCAAATATAAAAAAAAAAATTATTTACTTTTTGAAGAAAACTTCATTAACTTACTCAAAATTTTCATAAAAACTCGTCCAGCTAAATTATTTCTGTGTAGTTCGTAATTGAAATTAAAATGAAATTAATGATTAAAGTTCCTGTTGTCGAGCTAAGAAGACGGTTTTGTTATGCTGTGTTATTTGTGCCTAGCAAATACTGAACAATAAATTTATTGAAAAATAATATTGTGTTCTATAAAAAATGTTTAATTAAATTTTTAATAAAAAATTGTGTTTGGTATAACAATGTTTAATAACGTTATTATTTCAACTAAAATAAAAATGAACCCCCCCAAGGCGAATGAGTAATACAATATAACAAATGTTCAAATTAAAAGTAAGAACATACAATATGAAAATGAAATATACATTTTGTAAATGCTAAAGTTCATAAATTTCAACTAAACTAAAATTTTAAATGATGATAAATCACACTGCTATATATGCATGTTTAATAAACCTCAAAATTTATAATAGTGGTTTTTGTATGGCTTTACCCCGCCAAATATACAACGTTTTCGAAATTTTCGCATCACGGTTTTGACATATTTCTTTCGTGTTAAATATTGCGTTTTAATTAACAATTCATAATTTGGCAAACATTGTATTTTGGAAAAACTTGTCATAATATTGTTTATGGCATTGTGGTTTCTATTTAGAACACGATGACATTTATCATAATTAGGCTTTTTAATTAATTAGTCTGTACGTGCTGTTAAATACAAGTTATTAACAAATCCATCAGCTATGTATAATAAATACTACACGATGCTGTCTACGAATAACATTAGCTTAAGGGTTTGAATTTTATTATAAAGATTTATAAATGTTTAAAATAAAATAAGAAAATAATGACTTTTATACATTAAAAATAAAGAAGTTGATTCAGATGTGTGTGTATGAATTATAAAACTTTTAATTGTCTAAAGCGTAAAATGTTTATAGATGTACATATGAGGCTTTCCATAACAAATATCCAGCTAAAGAAAAGTTCAATATCAAACTTATAGTTCTTAGTGTGCTATATGATATGAATTAAGTGAACAACTGTTTTAATATTTCCAATAAGCGGATGAATTAGGCGTTACTAAATATTAAAAAGTTTAGGGTTTTTTTTTATATACTACGTAGGGCAGGGCTGGCAAAACTATGACACGCGTGTCAGTAGTGGCACGCGAGTGGATTTTAGGTGGCACGCGACGTTTTGTCGGATATTTTCAAAAAATTTAAACTATTACAAGACCAGCAAAAAATTCAGTTAAATGTTAAATTTCGCTACAAAAAAATGTGTGATTTAACTCCATAAGGGTGAAATTTTTCATAGAGCTTGTAAATCTTTTTTAAAATTAATAAAACTCTGTATTGCCACCATTTTTTTTAAAAAAATATGGTTAATACAGAACTCGCAAATTCGATTATCAGAAAGTTCTGGGAAAATTACTCAAATTCGAGATTGAAAGAAATTTAAATGTTTCGATGAGAAAATGCCTCATAATCGGAGAACTAAAAAGTATCAGAAAATTCACCAAAAATGAAAAACAACTTGTAATAAAATTGGATCTAAAAAATCAAGTTTTTTTTAAAGGGAAAATAGGTGAAATAAAACTGAAAATAAGTTTCATAATGAAATAACCCCGTTTGTTGGAATTTGAAATTGGGGTTTGATCGTGTTTCGCAAAGCCATTTCATCTGAAATAGAAATTTCTCAGTTCAAATCCATAATATTCGCTTTTTATTCATTATTATGATGACAAACACCGCGCGATTTTTTTAAACAAAATCAAATTTTTGCCCGAAGCACATTTTTCAACTAGTTTCTTACGTACTTAAATAATTAATGGCGCCCAATTATTTTTTTTTAACAATATGAAATAACAACCAAAAGTGGAATAACCAAAAAAATGAAAAGGCAATAATGTTCAAACTATTTTAATTTTATTTCATTAGGTATTTTTTCATAATGAAATAATCTCAATATTTAAAGTTTAAATAAACCACCAAAAATAAAATAACTGTCAAATATTATTACGTCATTTCTTGGATGTTATTTAATTTTTCCCTCTGGGGGTTATTTCATGGAAGTTATCCATAGCCAGAGCTTTGAACAATTAATTCCTTTTTGAATGAATTCACTACCAATCGAATTCAATTTTCTCTAGAATTGACTGAATTCCTTTTTGAATTCGTTCAATTTCATTTTCGTTCAGTGAATTAAAAAAAAATAAAATTACGTTCAGTGAATTAAAAAAAAAATAATAAGTTCACTGAATTGAAAAAAAATAAAATAAGTTCACTGAATTGAAAAAAATAAAATAAGTTCACTGAATTCAAAGCCCGTTTTCTGCCGTTCAGTAGAAGAAAACAATAATATACAAATAAAATTTTTAAATAAGCAATTTTACAGCGTGTGCTAGTAAAAATAAACAAATTAGAAACCGGATACTGTTTATCAACCTACATGATTCAAAAATAAAGCCTTTTACTATTAAAAATAAAAACTTTACAGATATAGATACATTTGGAAAAAAAATATAACTATACAACTAGTTTGAAAAATTAATAGTTATATTTTTTTCCAAATTTATCTACACACAAATTATTTTGAAGGCAAAATTAACTAAAAATACAATTTAAAACGAATAAAATTCAGTTAAAAACCGGTCTACTCACATTTTCGTTTAATTGAACAATTTTTTTGTTTGTTTTTGACTATCAATAATTGACTATAAGAAACCGTAAAATCAACTTAAAGTTAATTTATTTTTACTAAAAAAATAACAATCAAAATAGTGCGAAGAACTAAATTTTTATTTGATTTTACTAAAAAATTTAAAATAAAAACAATTCAAATAATTGTATTGTTGTTTTTTTATTTCATTTTTATTTTATTTTACTACAAAATACCTTTTTTTGGTTCATTTTTTTTTAGTTTTACTTTAAAACAATAAAAATTGACTAGAAAATTTGACTGCTACGAAATATTCGTATTTTCATTTCGTTAAATTTTTAAATAACTTGTGAAAAAAGTTGAAAATTATTTTTCTTCTACGAACAACTGTTATTATTTTTAAAAACAACTCAACGGAAAAACTTCAGAAACAACTAACAAAAAGTGACTGTATTTATTTTGTGAGTGTATTTCTGTAAAGTTTTTAATTTTAATAGTAAAAGGCTTTATTTTTTCAGTAAGGAATTAATTCAGTTTTTTCCGTTCGATTTATAAAATTGAACGTGTTCACCAGTGAATTAATTCATTTGATTTAATAAAAGAATTATTGCAATTGAATTAATTCGTAACAAAATAAATCGAACGAAAGCAAATATGAATTAATTCCATTCAATATATGTGACAGCGCATAGAGAAAGGGACCTAAGGGTAAAAAAATCAATTTTTTTTTTTTTTGTGGACAACATCTGAGCATCGAATGAGACCGATCCCATGCTCTCCTGACCTTAGGTCCCTTTCTATCCTTAGGTCCCTTTCTATTTTGCGCGTCACATATGGTGCTTAGTGAATTAATTCATCGAATTTTTAATTCAGAATTGAAAAATTGAATTAAGGAATTAATTCTTCAAAGCTCTGTCCAGCGTTAATAAATATGTATATCTGCGATGATATTTTTAATAAAAATTTTTCTAATTTTAAAAATTATTAAAAAGTCTTAAAAGACAACTAAAATTAAGGTGGCACGCGAGAAATTTTTATAAAAAAAAATTTTCCGTTTCTGGCACGCAGCGAAAAAGTCCAGTTTGTTCAAATTGGCTCTAGGTTTTGCACAATTCGCGATTTAAATTTTTTCAATTTTTCAGCCCATTATTTCAATAAAAAAAAAATTTATAATTTAGTAACTATAGCTTCGGAAAGAAAACACTTTACACAGTTTAAGCTTAATTCCGTGCCCTATTTTTCAAACTTATGTGTGTATCAATATCTTAATAATTTTTCTAAATATAGTCGCTCAAAATCAAAAGTTAAAACATTTAAAACGTATGTGTGGCATTTCAAGCAGGCGCTCTATCCCCTGTGCTATCGCTTCTTAAACATGATAGCTGACTTTTAGTAGTCTTGTTCAGTAAATTGTTGTTATCTTCTTTTCTTTCATTTTTTATTAACAAAAATATATAACATATTGGAAAAATATATAAAGTTGTTTTTTTAAGTGTTATTTTTTTATAAAAAATAATACATTCATAGAAAGAAATAAAGCTGTAAAAATTGGAGAAAAAAAAATTATGTAATTAAAAATGACCTTACAGAAAAACTGCTGATATTAGCAGATTTTTTTTTGCTAAATTCTAATAAGATAAGAACAGGAGAAATAAAACTGCAAAATTTACAAAATTTTAGCTAACTTTTAGTTAATTAAAAATAACAAATAACCTTGACAAAATTCGCAAAAAAATCTGTAGCATATTAGTAGACAAAAAATAGTTTTTTCTGTAAGGTAATTTTGAACTTATTTTTAGTAGTTCTAATTAAAATGTTTACAACATTTTTCTTTTTCAGTTAGTGTTAGGGTTTGGGATTTCCCGGACTTTTTTATTTCCCGAGAAACGGGAATGAAAAAATTTAATTCCCGGGATTCCCGGGAAATACTTTTGAACAAAATTGTTAATGAAAACCACCTATATAAGTAATTTTTGTTAAAACACTATTTCAGTACAAATGCAGTCTGTGTAGTGAGAATTCAAAGTAAAAAATATCAGAATGTTGAACATTTGATTTCACATAAATTACTCGCAGTAGGTACTGCCAAACGAATTGCATGATTCCAGCAGAAAGCACCTACTACTGTACTGTCGGAAACAAACAGTTTCATCACAGTTGGCCCATTAGATATGGTGGCCACAATGTTATTTTCCAAAGACAAATAAAACTCTTCTAGTCTTATTTCTACAATTCTTCTTATTTCATCAGCATTACATCTTCCTGATATATAAACCAACCCCAGGTTATAAAATGGATTATTTCCCTTTATACGTATGTTCAAATATCTCTTTTGTGATATTCTTGTCCATTCATCTAAGATTATAGTAAATCTCCTATTGTTAGAAATATTGCTCGATATTTGTTTTATCATGATATCTTTTACATGATTGTAGTAATTTAATATAATGTTCTTTACATCGGTTTCATTTTTTTTCAATGCCAGGTTTTTATTATAAAAACTTTCTCGAATAAACGAAGATCTAGTTATGGTGCGGATTGACTGCGGCAAATTTGGATACCATTTCAGGAAATGTTTGCCCTACCATAAAACCTTTAATGCCTATTCAGCTTACACTTTTTTCTTCGGGTACTTTGCTAATTTTAGCTGAAACGTTATTCTTGTTGTTGTTTTCTGACCATCAATTTTTTTTTTTTTTTTTTGTGAACCAAATTTAGATGTCGGATAACCAAATTTAGATTCCATCGTTAACCATTAGTCTTTTCTTTTCACATTTATTAATGAAAACGTTATTTATAAAATTATTGACCCTTATTATAAAGGAGTATTTTAAATTTAAAGTCGACTTTATTTTTAATCAAACGGTTTTGTTCATTTTGTTTATGAAAACCTTACAAAAATATTTAGATTTTAAAATATTTTGATTGGTTGAAAATAAATTAACCAATCAGAATGTTCCAAAAATAAACCAAGTCAAGGTATACTGCCACCCAATATTTTAATTAAAGTCGACTTTACCTAAATTATACATTTGAAAAATTTAGATAGTAAGGGCGATTATTTGTAAGAAACAAAGCTTTTTTTCATATTTCTTTTAAACATTTTAGCAAGGTTTTAGGTTTTACTAATTGAATTTTGAATAAGTTATGCGAAAAATTTTTATTAGTTGAAATGCTTCTAATTACTTGGCAAAGATTTTATTTGTGTGTCAAATAAATGTATTCCCTTTTAAAAGATTTAAACAATGACATTTTTGTTTTGGTATTTAAAATATTTTTTATGACTAAAATTAAAAAATCCTATTCGAAACAAAACAATTTAAAAAATTTAATATTTTTAAAATTTCCCGCTTTCCCGGGAAAAATATATTATTTTCCCGGGAATTCCCGACAAACTTTTCCCGGAATTTCCCTAGTTAGTGTAATAATAAATTTATTTCGTAAAAATTTTATTAAAATGAATTTTTAAGTTACAATTTTTTAAATACACACAATATTGACTTTTTGGTATTTAAAAAAAATATTTGAAGAATTACATTTTTATTTAGAATTTTTATATTTACATAAAATTTCATAAAAAATTAATAGCAAATTAAAAAAAAAAAATTTTAAATCATTTAAAAAATTAAATGAGTATACAAAAATAAAAAAAATTAGAATTTTACATTGAAAACTACAAAAAATTATTAATTTTGTAAAAAAAATTACAATAAATTTTTTCCGACCTGGTAGGATTCGAACCCGCAACCCTCTGATTTCTGTGCCAGCACGTTCCTATGCAACCCCCATACAAAATATCTCCTTCTTATCACCCATGAAAAAGGACTTCTGACTAGCATATATTTATTGCAGCATTAGATGTTGTTTGAAACCCATTCCTAAGGCAGTAATTCTTTGCGATGTAATACAGGAAGTGATTCATTTAGAAGTCATTCCATTTATTTTTGCTGGTTGCTTGGTAGTTAATCCAAAAATTTGTTTTTGTTTTTCTTAAAATTTTTTGATATTTTCTTTTGTTTAATAGTTAAGTTAAAGTTAACCCTGCTGTATGAGATCCACCGCTAGAAGTGTTGGAAAGCTATAAAAAAAAATTTTTATCATATAAGACAATAAGTAGTACTTTGACATTTGCTGAGATTCCTATTGCGAGGCAGTTGGTATAGAAATACTCATAGTTTTTTAATATAGAATACGTAGGCTGTTCACAAGGGGTGTCTATCTGTTGTATCGTTGTATCGTCCTAACAAAAAACAGAGTTGTTAAAGTTTTTATTTGATTTTAACAACGATTTTCTATTGGGTAATTGAAGATACGTAAAAATGTTGTATCGTGCTATTCTCAAATAATGTATTTTTTCAATTTTAATTCTAACAACTCTATTTTTTGTTCGGAAGATACAACGATACAACAAATATCACACCCCTTGTGAACGACCTTACTGTTAATATTAATATTTTAGAAATAATTTTTCTTTTCGTTTTCATCATTCATCACTCTGGAATATATTTTTGTGAGGCAATTAATTCAGAGAAAATATGTATCGATGGTCATAAATTGACTATGAACATGCCACTTGAAATAAGGATGCCAAATGGCTTCCATTTGATGGAAAAATGGTTAAGCATGCTTAACTCTAGTGGGATCTTAATTGTCAATTATAAGTTATCATTTAAAGACCATCAATATATAAAAAAGCTACACTATAAGCAAAGATTATTTTTTATATATTTACTCTTGTGATTAAATAACACCTTGCAACAAGTCTTGGGTCATCGCCATTATCTTCAATGGGGCCAACGAGAAATAGTGAGGAACACTTTCACTAAAATTAAACTGCCAAAGGGTTAAGCAAAGTAGTATTGAATTTTTATTTTATGACATATTCACATATATGTTTATTTGTATAGTGACTACGGCTCGAATTTGCTAAATTAGTTATTCCTTTTTATCCATATTTTTTCTTATTCTCCTAGGCGATTAATTATGTTTCAAAAACAATTAAAATAAATTCAGAAGTTGTGATAATGATTAGAATATACCAAAAAAAAAAAAAAATGTTTTTTTGTACAAAATTTTACTAAAGTGTGTCATTGTGTAACGAGATATTATAGTTGTGCTGACGTCCTAATTTACAACTTTTGAACTGTTAATAATTTCTATAATTTTTGACAACTGACTGCTTAAGAGAATAAGAAGTAAAACTGCGATTTTAATCAATATTTCATTAAAATAAAAAAATACTTTAAGTAGATAAAAAATAAAAATTTCGAGCCAACTTTCCAAAAGTTTTTTATTCCAACCACTATGTTTAAAATTTCTTGTTACACTGTGTAATTAAATAAAGCTTTAATTGTCTTGCGTTTTTCATGATGAAAACCATTTTTAATGATTAATTAAATTGGATTTTGTGTATTGCTTCACAAAAAAGGGCAACAAAACTCGTTAATTTTATTTTAACACATTTTAATTGTTGACTTAAACTTACACATGTTTCATATTAAAAAAAAAAATGGATAAATATATACTGAAAGATAATACTTTTGTACAACATAAATATGGACACAGACATGCAAAAAACCAAAATTAAAATTATATTTTTACATATACACTGCCTTATTTTTTATACGGGCCTTGCCTTATAGTCTGCTGTTGTTTTATTTGTTAATATTGTGATACATACAATGGCATGTTGAATAATGAGGCGCGATATAACATTTTTTTCTTGCCCCTATAAAACTACTGTGGACTAATTGTTGCCATTTTTTCTGTCGAATATTTGAATTTTATAATTTTTTTTTTGTTCTGCATAATGTTATTTGCTAGAAATGAAATAAAATGTTGGTTGTATAAAATTTTTTAGGTTTGCTTGAATTTTGTTTTATGAATTCAATTTTAAATGTAATTAAAATTTAATACCATAATATCTGACCTATTACACTAAGCTACAAAAGTGGATGATTTGTTTAACTTGAGCTAAAGCACTTGCTTCGAACGAGGGACGCTCGTCACGCTGCAAGTTTATTTTATGAGGGCAATAGACAAGCTCTGTTTCTCTGGTGCTAGATTATAATGAAATTTTTTTAACATATAATTTTTTTTACAAATAATCCCTATTAGCTACTGGGAATATTGTAACTCTGACTCTTAAAGAAAAAATTGGCTACGATAAGCAATGTCAACAAGACGAGTGGAGTTCCTCATTTATCACAGTTTTCTGTGCGATTTCATGATGTGCTTTTTACAAATCATCAAATCATTTAATATTTTGAAATATTTTTGAGAAATATTTTAAAAATACAGTGGCGTATCGCAGATATTATAAAATATCCTTCCAGATAAAATTCATAGTAAAATAAATTATGTATTCCCAGTGTAGAAACGGTAATGACATATCATTATTTTTTGGAGTACCAGTAATGACACCCACTTACCTTCTGCATTATTTTAAAACATATAATAATGAGTTACTGATAATGACTTATTTTTATCATTATTTCAAAAAGAAAATAATTGTTTAGATTTTTTTGAAAATTTTTTGAAATCCATTTTTAGACTCAATATTTTTTAAACACTGGTAAGGATATATGTAACCACATATTTTTTGATTTTTTGTATGTTGGCGAATAAGCTTACTTGTATGCAGCAAGTCAATTATGTTTTTATCTATTAAATATTACATGTCGATATAGCTCAGATGGTATAGCTGTTGACTGGTAATCTGTAGACCCAGGTTCGATTACCGCACCAGCAAATTTTATTTAAAAAAAAAAATACAATAAAAATATTTTTTGTTATATAATTTATTTTTTTGAAAATCTATTTTTAGACTCATTATTTTTGTCAGTACTGGTCAGCACATAGATAATGATATATTTTTTGATTTTTCGTATGCTAGTGTGTAACGACAACTCATTATTTTTCGCGACATCGCCATATAAAGGTAATAAGAAATGTAATAACAAAAGTAACTAGTTACAATTACCAAGTATGTAGTTACATAACCACATATCTGGTAATGATTTTCTACACTGGGATTCTATTTGAATTAACATGTTATTTTTTACGAAAACTTCCAAGTTGAATATGAATGATATTAAAGTAAAAATTCATAATTCATGATTTCAAATTTTAAATTTTCATTTCGCATTTTGCAAATAATTCGAAAATATATAAACTAAAATAAAAACAAATTTTTACGAATTTTTTACCATGTGATTTTGAAGAATTTCCAAAATGCAAATAGAAACTAACATTGTTAGAGAATCGGAAAACCTAACATTTTTCAAACTACTTCTTTTAGTGCTTCACAAGTATCCGTTAGTGTATTTTTACTGCTTTTTTAGAAGTTATTCTGAACAACTTCAAAAAATCACTTCTTTCATTGCTTCCCAAGTATCCGTTCTTACATTTTTACAGCTTATTTAGAATTACTTCTGAACAACTTCAAAAAATCACTTCTTTCATTGCTTTCCAAGTATCCGTTATTACATTTGTAAAGCTTTTCTAGAATTACTTCTGAACCACATCCAAAAAATCACTTAAGCATTGCTTCTGAGGAGTAATTGCTCTAAAAGTGATCGTAAAAAGTGATTTTGGTATCATTTGGCATTTCCGAACAGAGGGCCCCGGGTTCGATTCCCGGCGGGACCAATATTTTTTTATTTTTCTTTTTAATTTTTTTTTTATTCTATTAATTTTTTTTAATATTTATAATTTGTTTAAAATCAATATTCTTTTAATTTTTAAAAATATGTATACCCAGCGAAAAAAGAGATGCCGAAGCAGTAGAAAAAGCACTACAATTGATGATCTAGATGTACTTCTTTTTCAACATAAACACTAATGATTTTAACATTGAGTTGTCAGGAGAGGAGTACTCCGACTTTAACATTTTTTCAGTACTTTTTTCACCAATTAAAAGTTAAAAAAAAATTCTTCACAAAAAAAAAATTATATTTTTTAAATTTTACAAAAATTTTTTATTGCCGCCACCGGGTATCGAACTTGCAACCTCACGATTGCTAGTCGCTGAGCTCTACCGCTGAGGTATTCTTTGACATGAAAGTTGACTGGCATACAAACACCACTTTGTTAATGCGAGATATTTTTCCTTATTCTCTTCAATAAAAGTACTTATTAAACAAGTGCAAAAGGTGCACTCCAATTCAATATTGGTGTCAATACTATTTTTACAGGTACATAAAAATCAATTTCTCACCATTTTTTTTTTATATACATATTTTTAAAAATTAAAAAGATAATGAATTTAAACAAATTAATTATAAATATTAAAAAAAATTAAAAAAAGATAAAAAAATATTGGTCCCGCGGGAATCGAACCCAAGACCCTCTGTTTGCAATATGCCAAATGATACCAAAATCACTTTTTCCGATCACTTTTAGCAATTACTCTTTAAAAGCAACACTTAAGTGATTTTTTGGATGTGGTTCAGAAGTATTGCTAAAAAAGCTGTAAAAATGTAATAACGGATACTTGGGAAGCATTGAAAGAAGTGATTTTTTGAAGTTGTTCAGAAGTAATTCTAAAAAAGCTGTAAAAATGTAATAACGGATACTTGGGAAGTTGTTCAGAATAACTTCTAAAAAACAGCAAAAATACACTAACGGATACTTGTGAAGCATTAAAAGAAGTAGTTTGAAAAGCACTACTTGCAATTTTTTTTGCTGCGATGTAAACTCAAGAATATTCTAGAAAACATCCTGATATAACTATACAAAAAGACGTGTTATTTTATTCGGCATTCAAATTTATGAAAAGTTAAAAATTTTCAAATATATCTCTGCAATTTTCGAACATCGATCACCCAATCATGATTTTGATATCAAAAGACTTCCTAAATGTCAAAGACAGAACAAAGTGTTATAATTTTGAGGAATATAACAAGCGGAAAAAAGAGTATTTTTTCGAAAACTTCAACCTGGCACTCGGCAATGTCTTTGCTAAATAAATATAAAATTATTTTGTAAACAAAATCCAATTGTTTCTTTCCTTATTTAACCCACCAGTGAGTACAAATTTCCAAATATTACAAATTTCCAAATATATATGGGAATCTCTTCAGAAATATTGATTCACAAATTAGTTTTACCTTGGTAAAACCATTAAAAATAAAAATTCTATAACTCGTACAGGAGATTTGAAGGAATTTTTCGACTTTTGATTCATGATTACACCCAGGAAAAAGATTGGTTGGCTTTCGATCAAAACCATTAAAATGAATTTGCCAGTACTTTATTTTATTTGGAATTACCTATAATTGAATACTACATCAAAAATATTTTACTAGGTATTAAAAATAGGGAAAATGAACTAAAAAACAATCCTTTTAACAAATTATTGGTATCTCCAATCAATTTTAAAATTAGTATCAGTTTAGTAATTCTATGCAGTAGAAGCAGCCATTTATTTTGTGAATATACAAGAAAATTGGTGTTATCTATAACCTTTTTTAAAAAAATTTCAATATTCGAAAGTGGTAACTACAAATACGGGTATCCTAATCAAATATGACCTTAAATTCAAGTTTCTTTAGAACCAACCGAATTGTGGATTGTATTGATTACACACACAACTATTAATTGGTATTGATAAACGAATTTTATACTGTATTAATAAAACATATAAATTCAAAATTAGTCATTAAAAATATTAAGTGTTTGTGGTGTAGTGGGTGAGGAGTTGGCCTAGTACGCCGGATTTCCGGGTTCGAATCCCGGAAAAGACAAAAATTTAGATGTTTTTTTTTTAATTAAAATAAAATATTCATATGTATAAACAGTAAATATGGCTAAGAAATTTAAAAGTAGTTGTGGTGCAGTGGGTAAAAGTGTGAACTATTAACCTGAAGGGCCGGGTTCAATACCAGAAAATTCAAAAAAGTTTTTTAATTTCAATAAAATTTTGTAGAACATAATAATATTTATGTGGAACATAATATTGAATTAGACAACCGAATATTGGCGTTCACGACGAAAAATATAATTTAATATAGAGATAGTTGTCGTAACCGCACGAATTCGATTGGCAACAAATTCGGTGGCCACAACTGAGACTGTTTTCTGTGTGTAGGAGTCCAAAATACATTAGAAAGTTAAATATAAATCCGCGAAAAATATCGTGTAGACCGGTGTTGTTGCATGTTCCTTATTGTTTGTAAATTATTCCTTTTATAAGGGTTTTTTAATATGCCTTTTATTTGTTTACAAAAAAAAAAAAAAATCTTTTGTTAATTTATATTTTCTGACTTATTCTTTTGTTTTTCGAGGGCATTGTTTTTTTTTTTGCTTTCAACTAAAGAATGAAAAACATACAAAGAAATATAATTTTAAAAGAGATTTTCACAAAATAATTAAAAATTTTATAAAGAAAAAGGCAAAAACCGTCACTATCAGATGAATTTACTGTCTCTCATTATTCAAAATTAATATAAAACGGTTTCAAAATTGTAGACGGAACTTTTAAAATATGCGTAACATTAAAAAGATTGTAATGGTGTTAACAATTATTAAAAATAAACTGCAATATGTCATCGATCTTTTAAGTAATGTAAAAAATATTTTAATATAACACTATGACGTATGAGTGTTATTAATATCGAATTAAATATGAATCATACGCTACAGTTAGCAAAACAGATTTTTTGAATAATTAATACGTGTTACCAATGAGGGAACAAGAATACACTCAAAATAAAAAAATAAATTAAAATAAATAAATAAACAAAAAGTCAGCAAAAAGCTTGCGAGCTGAAAAAAAAAATAAAATAAGCGCGAAAAAATTTCTAAGTTAAGAGAAAAAAAATCATTATTGACAGTACCAGAAATTGATAAAGTGCAATAAATTATGAGTTATATGAAATTTTAGTATGCAATTTAAGTCTTAAGTTTTACTCAATTTTAAATTTTTTTTGTATTATCTTTTTTTCTTAATTACAATATTTTTTTTTTAAATTTTTATTGTCATTTTTAGTTTTTGTATTTTTAATTTTAATTTATCGGGATATACATTAATTGCATCAAAGGAATTAAATATGCTAAAAATCCCAAACGTATTTAACAAATTGTGAAAAATAATCCGCTGCATGCATGTCCCTATCCGGATTTCATTCTTGCCTAAGGAAATCGTCAGGGGACGACGTTTTTAGAATTTCTGGAAATATTTGTTAAGTTAAATTACAAACTCAATGAGAATTTTTTGTTCTCGTCTAGGAGCGTTATGAAACATTTAAAATATCAAAGAAAAAACAAAAACAATAACAGAAAATTTTCCATTAGTTAGTTTTTGCGTAATTTAAAATCTATATACAGAATACTCACCGTTTTTGTTTAACAAATTTCAGATTTTACGGAATTTTTTGAAAAGAAGACTTTGGGATCCGGAGTACTAATTAAAAATCAAGTAGATTTAATGAAGCTATCTTCAAAATTATAAAGAACTGTTTCGATTGAAGGATATTAGATTTGGAAACAGCTTTACTAGAAGCAATGTTATCATTTTTATTGTGCGGATTGCTTTTTAGATATTTAAAGTTTCTTTATATACAGAAAACTACTTACATTCAAAGTCTGAGAAGTTTTTTGTAAAGAAAAATTTCAATAGAAAACTTTTGTATCCTTGCAGTTTTCTTCTTTACAAAATAGTGTGAATTTTTTATCCAGATTTTCCGAAATTTTTATTTCTTTTCTGGCAATACTGCTGCTCTGGGAAAGCAGATTTTTGCTGACAAACGAATTTGTGCTCAATTGACTGTTTGAGTTTTCTTAACCGAATTTTTCAGCTCTTTAGCAAAGACAACAGTAAATTGCATATAATCATAGAACTCTAATTGTTCCAAAATAACATTCGGCAGTGCCAACTGAGAATTTTAATAAATGTAGTTGAACGACTGGCAACAAATAAGGTTGTCAGCACAAATCTGTTATTTATATATAAAATCACATATAAATGACTCATAAATACTTACAAAAATGTATTTGCTTTGCACAAAACACCCGTCGTCAATTAAATTGGTAAGCCTAAATGCCAGTAACTTATCTGTAATATAACCAGATTTAAATCTAACCACAGATATTTTCATATAAAACTGACATTCATAACGAGGCTTAATTACTAAACATTTTTATTTCGAGTTAACTTAGAAGGTCTAAAGTGCTAATTATAAAATGCTTTACCAGATATTCAACAAATTAATTATTTATAGTAAAATTTCAAATGCCTTTTTATTGTGAAATTTATTATTTATAAGATGAAATGTAACTAAATTTAAATGCTACTCAATTAATCGCACATAATTTGTCAATAAATATAACACTTAAACTCAACTAATTAAATATGTAATTTTATGGCTTTAGCTGCTTCTAATAAAGCTCTCTTCATAACATCTTATTCCGGTACTTATAAATATCTATAAAAAAAAGCAAAACTTTTAGATTTCAGTAATAAGTGTTTTATTGTTTTCGATTTTCTTGGAAAAATTGTTACTTAATTCAAAACAACACAACAATAAAACTTTATTTCAATTTTTTCCTCTACACTATTGTATTTTACTATGAAAACTAATTACTAAGAGTAGTTTAAGCAATAAAATAAAGACATGTCACTAAAAGACTTTCATAATTTATTTTCTAGATAAAAAAAAATTCTTTACGTATCTTTTGTTAATCTTTCTACTTAAAGGATGGGGAGGATTTAAAAAAAAAACCATAGAAATATTTATACAACAATGAATATATTTGAAGTCGCTACGGTAATAAAATAACAATCAACTTGTAGTTGTATAAGTGTAACGGATCATTTTACTGGTACTTCCAAAATCGATAAATATTTTTTTTTATAATTTAAGGAATCATATGACCAATATTGAATTGGAAATAAAATGTTAGTTCTTAGATAACAAAAAAGCTTATATAACATCCCTACGGGAAATTTTAACAAACTGTCACCGAACTGGCCCCTTTACATGAAATAGACTGGTCACTTTTACATGGCGTTGTCATAGGAGGGGGAAATTGACCCCTTGTGACATGTCACAAGACAAATCCCTGAACTTTGTTTTTTATGAGAGTTCAGTAACCTGTCCTGGGATTTGTCTTGTGACATGTCACAAGGGGTCAATTTTAAATTAAAAATTAAATTTTGCTTGAAGTAAAGTATATTTCAAATTCTAGCATTTGTATATTTAAAAAAAAATATTTCAAACTTGAATTTATGTTTCCCTTTTGCTGGAGTATGCTATTGAAACAAAATGTAATTAAAGTTGTATTCAAGCCTTGAAACTGGAAAACAGGGCTGGAATTGAACTTGTTTTCAACTTGAATTCCAGTGAAATTGTTTATAGGGTAGTTTTTGAATAAAATTATATTAACAGGAAATCAATTGTGTCTTTTAATATGAATCAATAAAAAATTTTAAAAACAAAAAAAAAACAATATAATGACTTGGTTGAAGTTTTAAACGTGTATGATAATGATATCAGACTGTGTCTCTACGAAAAAAAAATAATGCATTCCAAAATTTTATTATATTAAATCGAATTTCTATTCGTAGTCTCAATATATTAATATAATTAACAAAATAATGGAAATTAGTGGCTAATGGCACTAAAATTGACAAACAAAACAATTTTTGTAAAATGTCGCTCCAAACACAACTCGAATTATCATTTTTCCAATTTATTTTTTTCCTTTAATATGAGCTATTGCATGGTACAAATATCAATCGACATCTCCAAATTAGGCATTTTAAAAAATCTTTAAAATTAATTAAAAAAAACACGTTTTTGCATTTTTATTTAAATTCGTGTGTCATTTTTGATTACAGGCAAAAGTGGGTTAGTGATATCTGAATAATTTTGACTATATTAAATGAATAAGTGAAATAAAAAATAAACTTTTTCGAAATTTATAATTTTGGGAATTTTTGATAGTAGTATACTAATACTATACTATAGTAGTATAAATATATACCCTGAAATTGAGAGTTCAGTAACCTGTCCTAGGATTTGTCTTGTGACATGTCACAAGGGGTCAATTTCCACCTCCTATGACAACGCCATGTAAAAGTGACCAGTCTATTTCATATAAAGGGGCCAGTTCGGTGACAGTTTGTTAAAATTTCCCGTAGGGATATTTTGACCTTTCAAACCTTTAATTAAATCCAATACGACACGCTTACTAAGGCTGCCATACATAGCCGAATTTAGAGTCGCCATGTGTTGAGATAATATTCTCAGCAATAGTTGCAATGGGACAGGATAATAGAGTTGCACTCCATTGCATATTATTTTTTTCAATATACAATGGATCCATAGTCCCAGCTGCAGGCACATTTTTTTCATTTTCTGTATCAGAATCACTTGTTTCTGTATTTTTGTTTAGATATTTTCATCGAAATTGAAATATCCGAGTCACTTTCGTTTAGAGTTTTAGCAATAGCATTAGAGTCCAAATTAAGCCGATTTTCCATTTTATCAAAAAACAAAGAAAACACAAGCTGAACTGAAACTGAAGTGAAACTAATGCGAATAGTTGATATATGACTGCATGGAACTAGGTAAATCAGAAAAATATCACAAATAACTGAATAGCAGCAGTAATATGTATAAATTACTGATTTGATGGTACAACCAAATAAAATTAGGAGCACCCCAAATATAATTTTGAGTTTTGTAACAGTTTTGCAATTAGTTTTCAAATAAAATTGTTATGACAAGTACTATAGTAATAAACATTCAACGTTTAATGAATACCCAGCCAACAATTTCGGAGCGCTCATAAATAAGATTTTTAAATGGCTCATAGAAATGATTAATGTTTTTTTGAAAACACTATTTTTTTTGGTAGAAAATATGAACCCTCAGAAAACAATCCAATAAGTTGTCTCTACAATCTAAAAAGCTGTCTCAAAATGAGGGTTCATTTTTCGGTCTCAAAGAAGATTCCAAAATTATTTAAATTTATGAGGAAAATTTCGATTTTATACGTTCTTTTTTCTGAGTCATTTCTGAGTACACAGGGGGCTCTTTTGGACGGACCACTTTCATAGGAAAAAGTGGAAAAATGCTTATGTTTTTGGAGCTCATTTCTGAGCCATTAATGATCATCTTTGTTTGCTCGGTAGCCCAATATATTTCTTGAGCATAGAAATATATTTTTTAGAGTTAGTATTGCGTTCTCGAAATACTAAATAGAAATAGCTATAAAAAATGGGTTAATGGTCTTTTTTTTTCTGAAAAATTAGGTATGGACCAAAATGGTCCATCAACCTAAAATTCGTAAGTAGTTTTTAACCTAACAGCAGGGTTAAAGTAAATGTTTTACACAAAAATAATATATGGGCATATCTACAGGCAATGGATCCTCTCATACACACTTTTGATGTGTCAATGACGCATCATGGTGATTTAAGTGATTAAATTAAAAAGTTGTGTTTAACCACTTAGATTACCATTACGCGTCATCGATACGTCAAATAGGGGCCAAAAAGTCCGTCTAATTGAAGACTAAGGGGGCCAAATTGTTCCACAAAAATATTTCCCATGAAATTCTACTTTAACTCTCTGAAGACATTAAAGTTGCAAATTTAAGGTCAATGCCAGAAATACGTCAAAACTTAAAATGTGTTTAAGTGCCGTCCCACAAACCTGGATTTTAGGAGAAAACCATTTGAATTTTCCATTTTAGGTATAGCATATGTTCAGCGAAGTTATGTAAAATACTACGAACAACATTTCTGTGGAACATTTTAATCCTCTAACACTGCACTCGTTTGTCCCTTTCTAAAACGGGGCCAAAAAAGTCCCCTTAATTGAAGAGTTAGAGGGCTAAATAGTTCCATAAAAATTTACCTCATAGTGTTTTACAGAAGTTCACTGAACACATCCTATACCTAAAATGGAAGATTCGCATGGTTTTCTAGTACATATATGTAATAAATCTATAACCCAGAATCAGTTATTGGCCTAATCACTAAGTGGGTGAAATGTTTAAAAGAACGCAATCAGAAATCGCCAGTGGTACAAAAAATCAAGCACTTGCATACCACTGGGTAACCACGGTGTTGAAAACAAATGTCTGGGAGAGCAGTTATTTGGGACGCTTTGCCAGCGCTTGCAAAAAGCGTTTTTCCAGCATTTGTTTTACAAAAATTTCGGTGGTTTATAAAAAAACCACTGGCAAAGAATTGTCTAAGAGTGATATGCCAAGGTTTGCAACCAGTGGTTATCCAGTGCTACCTAGCCAATGCTACCAGTGGTAGAAAAACCAATTCACTGGTAGATCAATGATTTTATAAAAATGCTGATGCTTCGTTAATAAAGGTTTGTAGTTAGGAGGTTCCGAGTTCAAATCCGGTTGCAAGTAAAAAATTCTTTTCGGATTTTTTTTAATTTAAAATTTTTTTTTTGTTCTATAAACTAAATTTTTTTGTTTGTGGAAAAGCTTCTTTAAGACCAACTTTTTTTTTCTTCTCCCAACGCTGGCATATTAGTTCCAAAAAACTGTTTGCCAGTGATAGCTTTTTCGCACAGCCAGTAGTTGTCCAGCGATTATCACTCATTTATGTGTTTATCTAGCAAATATTATATGTCTCGTTAGCTCAGTGGGTAGAGCAATCGTCTTCCAATCTGACGGCCTGGGTTCAAATCATGGCAGGACCAAAATAATGCATATGAACTTTTTTTAAATTTTATTTTGGAAAATATATTTCCAGACCACCGATTTATTGGTTTTGCCAGCGTTTTGCCAAAGTTCAAAAATTTTGTTTCTCCAGTGCTCTTCCGTCGCTTTTTGAACAGCCGGTCCTTTTGTTTAATGATGTTATCATTTTGGGAATGGGAAAGCACTTTTTGCCAGTACTTGTACCACCTGTTAAAGTGCTTTGCCATCGCTTTCCCGTTTGTATTTTTCTGACTAGGAAGCTTACTTTGATTTTAATCTCCGCAAAATTTCCTATTACATCATAAAGAGTGTACGTTAGACCGTAGGTACCTCAAAAAAAAAAAAGTTCGCCGTACACCCTCCAATATGAAGTATTTTTGCAAGGCAATTTCAAAAAAAAATTTTTTGCCGAATTTTTCGATAGAGCTTCGGCATTTAAAGTTGGATTTTAAAGTGTGATATATCGATTTTTTTGCCTCAAGGAGACCAGTGTTTTGTTAAAGGAAAATTCCAATGAAAAAACGTTAAAAAGGCGACCCCTACGTTCGGCAACCAATATATAAAATACATTTCTACTGGGTTTAGCGAAAAACTTCCTTAGCAAAAGTTTAATGATTTCTTGCGAGCTTTAATTATCTGGCATTAGAGTGGTACTTTAGGGTGGTATTAATTGAGATCTGGTGGGTAACTACTAGAACGGGATACTTGAGGTCAATGGCCGTTAGAGCAAAACACTGGCCTCCTCGAGGGAAAAACATCGATGTATCACACTTTAAGAACCGACTGTAAATGCCAAAGATATAACGAAAAATGTAAAATGGGACCCTTACGCAAAAATACTTCATATTGGAGGATGTACGGCGCCCTTTTTTTCTGCCTGTAAGTTGTTACGCTCTAGTGTACGTACATAACAGATCTCCAAAATTAAATTAAGGGCATTCAAATTTTAGTTTTGACATAAATTTTGATGTTCTAAGCGGAGAAACACCATTAACAGTGATGATAGTTTTAAAAGTTTGTGTAAAGAAAATGTTTGCCTTTTCATTGTATAAAGAGCAGCTATGTAACTTATCACCAGAAGCTTCTAGTTTAAGAGTTTTAAATAGATAAATCTATGAACCTCTTTTAGGGTAATTTTGAGGACATAAATGTAAACGGCCTGGCCAGTTTACACCGAAGAAACCTAATTTTTGCACAGATGTTATTTTTTACTCTCAACCTACTGGAAAAATAACACTTGTGCACATATGGGTGCTCTAATGCTGGGTTAAGGATCAAATTCACATATATAATATTTAAGTGAAACATTGTACCTGCTCTTTTCGATATTAGGCCTACTTCGGGTTTGAAAAGAATTTTTCCGAAATCTTTAAAAATGATTTTGGAACTTCTGAGAAGTTAACAAAGGCAATATGGTTCAAGTTTTTTTTTTGAGAGTTTATTCCCGTTATGTGAAATAATTTTAAATTTCAAATATTTCACACAAATATCTTTTTTGTTTATATTATACAACCTGCCATGTCTTTCTGCATCAGCTATTGCAGTTTTCATCCCAACGGTGAGTTTTATTTCTTTATTGCAATCTGATTAACCGGTAAGAAGCGGCTGAATTATTACTTTGAAATGCCTCGCTAGCTGGTAGCTGTTACTTTAATGGAAATATTTGTTATTGTTTGTCATATAAAATTTAAATTAAATTTTTATAATAATTTATAATAAGACCTTGTAAAATTCATAAAAATTTTGTAGAATAAAATCTTTACAATATAAATTATATTTCCATATTTTCCTACCTAAACCTTAGCACCTTTTTATCATCAAGCCAACAAAATATTTGTCCATGTACTTAGCTTTAAGCAAACAATGTTTAAATATAAAATATGTATAGAAACATGTAAAAAAAAATCCAAAAATAAATGTAAATCATCAAAGGGCCAACGAAATTTTATATAAAATACACCCCCATTGAGCAATTACTGACAACCCAAGCATCATTATCATCAGTAGCAGCAAACACAATATTATATAGGTGGTTCACCAGGGCTGTGGTAAGAGTGTTGCAGTATCCTAACAAAAATATAGTTGTTGAAATTTTATTTTAAAGTACACAACACTGGAGGATACAACACTTATCTCTTTGTTAAGTGTGCTAACAAAGAAAACCCCAAACTGAAATAAAATTTTAACAAATTTGCCTGTTCTGGACATATATACAACACTTATTACAACTTGTGAACAACCTTCATAAGAAAAACATGGAAGCAGCTGTAAACATAAACAACTGTAATAGTCGACCACTAACCGTATATAATTTATCTTTCGTTGAGAGCTGTATTTTTTTTTTTTTTTGTTTTATATCAGGCCATTTTTCGAGCGTATCAAAACTCGTCAACGCTTTTATTAACACTCCTACTTATCCATAAATGATGGTAACAAAATTTTCAAATGAGAAAGGGAAAATTCAAAGTACGGACAATAAAACAGAAATAAAATAAGAGAGAAACCATAAAGTATAAAAAAAGCATTAAATTTTATGATGTTTTGCATAAATAACCCAGAAATTTGCAAAAAAAAAAAAAAATCCATATAGAAGTTTATAAAATGATAAGAATATAAATTATGAACAGTAAAAGCTTTCTAAGAGGCATACACTAAAATTAAACCAATTTTAATGAATGGTTTCATTACAGAAATTTTTATGGCAAACTTGAGAGTCAGTTTCATTTAATATTCACTGTCGAAATATGAGAAATTTGTTTTATGCACAGCGTTGCTATTATAAATTCATATTTTGTTAGTGAATTATAAATTTACTAGAATTTTTATATCAATATTTATGGTGTTTAATGTTAAAAAGAGTGGTTAAATTGATATTTATTTTAAAAATATATATTTTTGTATTTGTGCTACTACACTCAGAGTTTTTAACATAATTTCTTAATTTGATTTTGGTAAAATTCTGCTAGCTGATTTCTACAAAAAAAAAATATTAATCTCAGCAAAAGTTTTGCTAACACTAAGTCGACTGCAAGTGAAAAAAATCCTTGCTAAAATCTATAAAATTTTTTCTGAATATTAGTAAACTGAAAAAAAAAACTCAAAACAGTTATAAAGAGATAATATTTAAATTAATTTGTTCGTTGAAAATTTAAGTCTAAAAAGTGTATTTTTGTGATTCTTTTGGACATTATTTAGGAAACTTCGTAAAATAAAAAAAGGACAAAAAGTGCGCGGTACACCTTCAAATATAAAGTATTTTTGCGTGGCAATTCCAAAAAATTAAATTTTTTTTTGCCGAACGTAGGGGTTGCCTTTTTTAATTTTTCATTATAGTTTCAGCACGTACTCCAATGTATGAGGCATATGTAACTATATATAGGCCTATATATAATTGGATATTGTATTATGTTGCACTATATATTGTGCAATATATAACAATATACTCACTAAAAATAATACGTCTGTTGGCTGGACAGAAAAATTTGTTACTTTAACAAAATTTATTCCTGTTTTTTGGCATAAAATAAAATTTGTTGATTTTAAGAAATTCTTTTGTTAAATTTAACAAATCTAAATATAAGTACAAAATTTGTAAAACTACAGTTTTATCTGTAAGTATACTGAGTCGTAAAATTTATCCAAATTTATGGTCTCGGGACCCTCTCCGGGCCTAGTCCATATCATGTGAGGGCATATAAGGGCATTCCAAGGGAGCAAATATTTTGTCCGTTTTGTCCAATCTCGCTTAGTTTTCGAGATATGGTCCATTTTATGAAGTGAAAATTTTTATTAAAAATTTTCGAGCGTCCAAGTCCCTGCCAAGCTCCGGTTTTGGATAGAGATAACACCTTTCGCTTAGGTATTGCACGGTAAGGGGTAGTCGAAATTTTCATCAATTATGCTCTATCTCTCTTAGTTTTTGAGATATGGACCATTTTAAAAAATCTGGAGGGAAAGAAATAGCGCCATCTTTAAAGCTTCGGATACATTGGTGGCGTCATCTACTGGGTAATTAACGTAACATGAAAATATTATATTTCAACAATAAATTCTGTAAAATTTAACGAATGGGTTCTTAAAAATTACTTTTAAATAATTTGGAAATCAACATGTAATGTATCCGAATGCTCAACCGAGACTGTTTGTTTTTATTCAATGTGTGAGCGTATGTAGGTGTGAGTGAGTTGCACGCGTACATAGAAATGCCGATCTCTGTTCTAGAATTATCCAAAGTGTTGTAGAAATATGGCTGTTACTATATAAGGCGCGCGTTAACATTAGTGAAGAAGAAATTGATTATTAACAGTTGTGCTGTTAAGACCGCGAGTTAGTATCGTGTTCAAGTTAGCAGCGCTCTAGTAATGGTCATAATAGGGAGAGTTTGTAAATAAGTAATAGTGCACAAATAAATACGAGTGTCTAAGCTATTTCAAACTTAAGTGTGTTCGTGTTTTGGTTATTATAATTGGCGGCTATTATCGCTGTGACAGCACCAGGTACGAACGTTTTATAAGGTAAAACGTAACAATTGGCATCAGCATTGGAACTGGTTATTTTGATTGCAATAGAAAAGAATCCGGTTTATTTAAGGGAAATAAACCAACGTTTTTATACCCTACAACACTATGTGGTCAGGGTATTATAAGTTTGTGCTGATGTTTGTAACACCAAAAAATATTGTTCCTAGACCCACCTTATAGTATACCGATCGGCTTAGAATTTTTTTTTTATTTCGTTTTAACGATGTCCGTCTGTCCGTCCGTCCGTCTGTCTGTCTGTCCATTCATTCTTGTGCGCACTCTACAGGTCGCAAATATTAAGATATTGATGAAACTTGGTACACCGACTTATGTCGGCCCAAGGACGACGCCTATTGATTTTGGTAAACATCGGTCCATGGTTAGACCTAGTGCCTATATAAGGGTCCTACCAAAATTATACTGCTTATACGCTGTAGGTCGTAAATATTAAGATATTTTGATGAAATTAGGTACACAGACCTATATTGACCCAATAATGCATCCTATTGATTTTGGTGAACATCGGTCCATGTTTAGACCTAGTGCCCATATAAGGGTCCTACCAAAATTATACTGTTTATACGCTGCAGGTCGCAAATATTAAGATATTTTGATGAAATTTAGTACACCGACCTATGTCAGCCCAAGGATGAAGCCTATTGATTTTGGTTAACACCGGTCCATGTTTAGACCTAGTGCCCATATAAGGGTCCGACCAAAATTATATTGTTTATACGCTGCAGGTCGGAAATATTAAGATATTTTGATGAAATTTGGTACACAGACCTAAGTTGGCCCAAGGACGAAGCCTATTGATTTTGGTGAACATCGGTCCCTGTTTAGAACTAGTGCCCATATAAGGGTCCCCCCAAAATTGGCTTGGTTACAAACTGCAGGTCGCAAATATTAAGATATTTTAATGAAATTTGGTGCGCTGACTCACATTATATAAAATTTTGACACAAGCCCCATTTTAACCCATTCGAATTTCGAATCCAAACATTAGTTGGCTTTTAACCAGACTGGTGTAGGGTATTGTATAGCCGGCATGCCCGACTTTAACCTTTTTACTCGTTAAAAGGTAAAAACGTAACAATATAGTCAAGTGTGATATCATATCTTTACGAATATAATAATATGCAGCTTTTATTAAAGTACCCAAGTAAAAAAGTTTTGATATAGTCATATATTATCATATACCATTTTGTATAATTATATATTGGAACATAACTACCAAGATAGAATTATATAAAAATTTATGAAATTATATCCTAAATATATTACTGCATTTAAAATAATACGTCAGTAGAAAAATCTGTTAGCCCGGTTTCAAATCGATTTGACTAATTTTTAACAAATTTTTAGATGAAACACTGATTTTAGCAAAGATTTTAGTTATCTTCATTTAACACAATATTGAAAATCCTCAGTACTTTAACTAGTTTTGAGTGTTTCGTTACACTAAACAAAATGTTTGACGAAGAATGGGAATTCGATTTCTCGTTTACTGAAATTTTTTTCGGTAAACGAAAATAGGTTATTTTTGTTGAAAAAGGGACAATCGTTGTGTTTTGCAATCTATGAACCGAGTTTAACTATTTGTCACCAGCATGAATAGCACAATAAAATTAAAATTTTTAACTGCAACTTTGCCAAGAATTCTAAAACATGTTTTTCTTTCAAAATTTAATTTTAAAATTATTTTCTGTTTTGTCCTATTTTATTATTATAATTTAATTGCACATAAATAAGTATGAGAAAATTGTACAGAAATTTCTTTCAGTGCATTGAGAGAGGGAAATTTACATCTCAGTCATACAAGTACAAAAATAAGGTTGTATGTGTTTGCCGATCCCTGTTCTAGAATGCTATACTTAACTCTACATACGCTTAAAGACTATACACACAACCAAGCTGTTATAATAAACCTACATTACGCTTAAAGACTATACATACACACAAACACTTATAATTAACCAACTATACAATTCTAATGCGTAATTAATCATAGCATATACTTAGGTGTACAATTAAATATAGTACTACGTTGCCAGATTGATGTATTTTGTCCATCCCGTCTCTTGGGCTATTTTCTTCTAGAAAAGTCCAGAGTTTTCTATACTAGGCCAAGCCATTTTCATAACAATATATATAAACATACTAGTCCATGTTGAGTTATATAATTTTCTATATAACTCTTTTTACTCGGGCTGCATTTTATTTTTTCGAGCAAATATAAAAGTTATTTTATGACTTTTAGTTTTTCAAGCAAAAATTAAATTTATTTTATAATTTTTGTTTTTGGGGCCAAAACAAAAATTATTTTTTGACTTTTATTTTTCCGGGGACAAATATTTTTATTTTGTTGAGCAAGAGTAACATTTGTCGAATGGTTCAGTCGCAGCAACTGAAGTTTTCAGTCGTGACTTCCAAATTGTTGTGGGTGATGTCTGCTTTTACAATAAAATTACTCTTGTCTCATTTGGTATTCTGTTTTACAATCGAAATATTCAGTTCCCATAAATGAACCATTTCATTTGGTACATATTATGTTGCCAGCAGGAGTTGCTTTATTTGTGTATTCACTATAAAAGAAATGTTTAACGAAATCTATGTAATTTTAATTGAAAATTTTTAAATTTTGCATTTAACTGTATTAACTGCATTTAACCCAAAAAAAAAAAAATAAAATATTAAATTCGATAAAAGTAAATTGACTGAATTTTTATGGCACATTACTTCAGTGTATCAAAATCCATTTATTTAATGTTATTAACCTTATTATTTACTGTAATTTAAACACTAATATGATAACATTGTGCTGCGATTTTTGTTTATATAAAATGCAAACTTATCAATAGGGTTCGGAAGTTCATGTAATTACATGTCTGTTGTCGTTATCTGGACAATAATAATAATAAATAAATATGTTTGCGAATTAAATAAATATGATTTGGCAACTTTTTAATGCCTACTTGCTGTAAATGAATATTTTTGTATATTTTGCTATAATTCCATAACATACATGGGATTAAAACATTCAAGCATTACTCTTTTCATGTAAATTCCTATGCTTTGCGATTAACACTTATGTGAAAAAAATAATAATTCAATGATCTTTCTCCATATATGCTCCATATTTTAATGCACATTTTGTTATATTTTATGTACACCCAGAAAACAGATTCGTTGTCACAACCGAATTTGTTGTCAATCGAATTTATGCGGTCCAACGTACTATCAGATAATTTTATAGTAGTTTCCATTGTAACTACCGTGTTTTTGTTAGTGCAACTGATTCTTAGTAACGCGTCGTTATTCTAAGAACTGAAATCATTAGTTGACAGTATAGAAAACGAAAACAAATATCGTCCCTTACTACCAATTTTTTTTTAATTACTGTGATGCAATTCTAACACAAATTATTAAAAAAACGTAAATTTTTAACTATTTAACTATATATTTATTTGTGCTGGCATATTTCTGATATAGCAGTGTATTAAATTATAATTAAAAAAGGAATATTTTAAACATTATTAAAATAAGTTTAGTTTTATGCATATTTCCATCTTTGAATTTGTCTTCATAAGGGGAAATGCCCATGAAATAAAAATATTACAAAATAAAAAAAATATATATATAAACAATTTATTCGCGGTTTTGATGAAAGTGCCACATGACGTGGAAAAAGTTCCTTAAACACATTTTTGCAATTTCCGTTTTCACTCATTAGCCTTTTTACTTTTGAAGGATGTTAATCAGTTTTGTCATTAAAAAAATTTTAGCTTTATGAACTTTTTGGTACATATTTTCGATGTGATAATTTTTATAACAATGTTATTTCCATGATAAGTGAGTGCGTATCTTGAATAACCATTTCAAGTATTTTTTTTTTTATTTTGACGAGGCACCACATCTATTTTTCATTTTTGTTTTTAATAAATAAACTTCTATTATACACTTCATATCTTTTTATCTTCAAAATTCCTTTATACACTCTTTTTTTACGCAAAACCCAGAAATTAATATTTTTAAAATTGTTTACGAATCAATTTGTGTTTCAATTTTTAAATATTTTTTAAAAGTTGACAATGACATAAAATTCAGCTCAAGTACAAGTATTTGACCATTTATTTGGTACTAACTAAAAATTTTTAATTCACGCAATTTTCTTTCGGGGAACAATACCGAAATGGTTTAAAATTTATCTTTTCTGTCATCACCCTACGAGGAAAGGGACCGGTTCCAGATGACACGCAGGATAGGTACCAAAGGGGCGGAGACCGGTCGTTGATCGGTCTTTTTGTTTGAAAGAGACATATCACTTTAACATTGCGTTGTCATTGGAAATGACCAATTGCCACAGTTTAGTCACCTTTTGAGAGTAAGGTAGTGTGTTTAAAAATAGCTTTTCAACTTTCAGGGCTCGATAACACAACCTCCTGCATGTAAGGCAAACGCTTTACCGTCTGAGCTAATGTTGGTTATGCGTGATGGCTGGCTGATGGTAAAGATATATATTTTTTATACCCTACACCACTATGTGGTCAGGGTATTATAAGTTTGTGCTGAAGTTTCTAACACCAAAAAATATTGGTCGTAGACCCACCTTATAGTATACCGATCGGTTCAGAATTTTTTTTATTTCGATTTAACGATGTCCGTCTGTCCGTCCGTCCGTCTGTCTGTCCATACAATTTTGTGCGCACTCTACAGGTCGCAAATATTAAGATATTTTGATAAAATTTGGTACGCAGACCTATGTTGGCCCAAGGACGAACAAGTTTGATTTTGGTGAACATCGGTCCATGTTTAGACCTAGTGCCCATATAAGGGTCCTACCAAAATTATATTGTTTATACGCTGCAGGTCGTAACTATAAAGATATTTTGACGAAATTTGGTACACAGACCTACATTGGCCCAATAACGCAGCCTATTGATTTTGGTGAACATCGGTCCATGTTTAGACCTAGTGCCCATATAAGGGTCCTACCAAAATTATACTGTTTATACGCTGCAGGTCGCAAATATTAACATATTTTGATAAAATTTGGTACATAGACCTTTGTTGGCCCAAGGACGAAGCCTATTGATTTTGGTGAACATCGGTCCATGTTTAGAACTAGTGCCCATATAAGGGTCCCCCCAAAATTGGCTTGGTTACAAACTGCAGGTCGCAAATATTAAGATATTTTGATGAAATTTGGTATATAGACCTATGTTGGGCCAAGGACGAAGCCTATAGATTTTAGTGAACATCGGTCCATGTTTAGCACTAGTGCCCATATAAGGGTCCCCCCAAAATTGGCTTGGTTACAAACTGCTGGTCGCAAATGTTAAGATATTTTAATGAAATTTGGTGCGCTGACTCACATTATAGAAAATTTTGACACAAGCCCCGTTTTAACCCATTCGAATTTCGGATCCAAACAATACACCAAACTGGTGTAGGGTATTGTATAGTCGGCATGCCCGACTTTAACCGTTGTACTCGTTAAAACTACATCTTTGGTATAAAATATGTCGTATTAATCAAATTTGTAATTGTTATTTCCAATATTCGGGATTGAATCATATTATACTGTATTAAAATTGGCTGTATTAATTGAATTTGTTAATACATTTGGGTTATTGCAAGGATTGGTATAAGGAATTAGTATTTCTATTGTAGGTACTTTTATTTCGTTAAAATTATGTTAGATTAGATATAAGTACAGAAAATCTATTGCAATTTCAAATAATTGAGAATGTGATAGTAATTCCTACTTCCATATTTATTTTTCGTACTGGGGACCGATTTCTAACCAATTTTTTTTCTGTGTGTAATAGTTTGCTACAGATAAATATTTCGCTAAAATTGCTACACTGAAGGAGTTGTCCTTCATAATATTAATGATATAATTCCATAGAATTTTTTTCGTAGAACCAATGAAGAATTTCATTATGTATATAACATTTAATTAATGTTATGAAATTTTTCATAACTCTTCTTTCATAAAATTTCACAATTTCGTTAAAAAAATACATTGAAGTTCATAAATTAAATCTTCATAAATTTAATGAAAATGTTCTTCATATATATAGAAGTTGTTCAATGGTATTTACTTTTATTTCGCCATTTCATTAATTTTTAAAAATTTTCATACAATTTGAATTTTATATTAAACTGCATTGCATTAATTAATTGTGCATTAATTTCCACACTGTGAGAATTATATTTTATAATTTTTATTTTCCTTATTAATTTTTAATGTCCGACCGAATACACTTTTTAAAGGACGAACCGAAGGCCTTTCATTTGATATATTTTGTATATCCGTAAAATATGCTACAATTTAATACGTCTTTTGGATTTGCAAAATACTTTTTATTTGTCCACTCCAGCTTAGCAACGACAACAACCAACTATAATAAATAATAATAAATGAAATTGCTTTATAGATTTTATGAAGCTCTTCATTGGTTTATTCATTGGAGGAGTGGTATATACATTTTATGAAGAGTTTCATTAATTTTCTGAACTTTTCATAAACATTCACTTTAATGAAACCTGTTTCTAAGATTCTATGAAAAGTTTCACTGGACGAGTTCCAGGGACAATTTTCATTGAAACTATGAAGAATTCATTACTGAAGTGATGATAATTCTCCCAGGGTAAGCACACTTTTTGATATTTTAATAAAATTTATGTTTTAACAAAATTAATAATTTTCACAAAAAACAAAAAAAAAATTATAAATTTTTGGTTTTTTTCGAGATATAAAGTAATTGCTTAAACCACTTAAAAAAATAATAATAATAATACTAAAATTAAATTTATATAGCAGGCCAAGGAATTTCATGCATTTATTAAATAAATTTGGGCCCAAAAATATTCACCGCTATGTTTTTAATAATTTTCAAGGAAACTCTATTGAATATTAACAATTTGTTGATGCATACTTTTAGGCCTAAAATTTAATTAACTAATGCATGAAATTCCTCTCATTGTTGATAATATTAAAATCTTTGAAAAAATTAGTAATGAATGCATATTTTTTAAATGCATATTGCATATAATTGCAATTGAAAATTTTCAGTTACACATTGAAGGAATGCCAATTACATTTTATTGGGAAAATAAATAATGCCAGAAAGCGCACCATCGTTACATTATAGGAGTGTACTAGTTCCATATTTCAAAATATATATTTTAAAAAATGGCCTGTATCTCGAAAACTAAGCGACATAAATAAAACGGACAAAATTTTTCCAAGCTCGGCAATCTTCACACTCCTATTATTCAGGTGAGATCGATTTCCATTTGCATCGGAGAATGTTAATTTGTATTGTGGCGTAAATTGTCAAAATCAGAAGCTCAAAATGGCACCTTTGTTTCTGTTACATGAAAATGGATCCCTCTGGGGCGCTTTTGAACCTGACTCATTTGTATTATAGCAGTGTATTAGTATTTCAATTGAGCAAAAATTTTGTTGATTGCGTTAACTTTCTTAATTTTCGAGATATCGTAAATTTTTTAAATTGGCCACTTGCAACCTCGGTAATGATAACCAAATGTGGGCATTGATACCAGTTGCTTTTTATAATTGAGGCTTTTGTAATCGAATTGGAATTAGTAATGAAATTGGTGTATTTCAAAGCACTAGAATTATTCGAAATAATGATAATGAAAAATTTCATTATAATTAGTTTCAATTTAATGCTAATTAGATCGTCTCAGTTATGAAGAGGTTTCACATTGTTCAGTTATTTTGCTTTACATTTTTAAAATTTTTTTCCATTAACCCGAAAACCTGTTTATGGAAAGGGCCGGTTTTTTAATACTCCAATTTTGTTGCAAATTCTTCGCTTCTGAAATGTATTTGGTCAAAATGGAATTTGTGCTACCGGCTATAAACATGCATTTACATAAAAGTCGCTGCCCCGGTGATTATAAAACAGATTACAGGAAAAAACAAATTCATACAAACCATAACAATTCCAGCTGTTGTAACAAGTAACATTATTTTCAAAAAGTCGTTTAGTATTTTTGTTTGATTTGTTTTTTTTTTGCATTGTGTGCACATAACATTTGTGGCGTTAATTAATTTCCAATTTTTTACACTACATACGCACACATTGTATTTTTTCATCATACACATAAGCAAAATAAAATTTGTGAGTTATTCACAAACAACAAAGTTATAAAAATTTAGTAGTCTGCATAAAGCACAATTTGTAAGTATGTATGGTGGGTTTTTAGTAATAAAGTAAAATTTTTTATAACTAACAGCTGGTATAAAAAAAATTTTTGTTTACCTCATCTACGAAAATAGCGCACTTTTCCTTAGACGAACTTATCCATATCGTCATATTAAATCAAAAAAGCCGTAAGTTACCTTTAAAAAATTTTACAGAAGAAGCAAAAACTTCCTAAAACTAAAAATAAACCCAATTTTATCAAAAAATTTTTTTAAGTTAACCTTATTTTTTGTTATAGAATTAGTATTTGTAGAAAAATTTCAAATTTTTGTATTATTGCAGAGCTTTGAGACTTACGCCTTTGAGGATTAGTTTTTTCTGAGCTTGCATTTAGGGCTTTTAGAATTTTTAAAATAAAATCGTCGTTTTTAGTCGTAGGAGTGTAAAATTTTGCTGGAGTGTGTATTTTGATATGGTGCATCATAATTGTTAAAAAAAGTCGATTTTGATTTTTTTGTAACTTACGGCTTTTTTGGTTTCATATGACGATATAAAGGTCTGTAAATTCATTATAATCGTATTCTGTACTGAACACAGAAGCACAATATTAAACGAGTGAAATTAATTAACTTTGTTTGCCAGCCAAGGCTACTTACTATATAAACACTACAACCAACCGAACGGTCAAATGGCGCAAAACAATAACAATTTACATAGTAATATGAAGCCCATACTAGTATAAGTGAGCTACCGACCATTTCAGAAAACCGGTTTACGGTTTGTTCGGAAATTACTATTTAAAAAGCCAGTTTCGGTTTCTTTTAAAGTTTTTTTAAGAAAATCTTTTTCGGTTATTTTTTTTTAAATTAAAAAAAAACTTTATTTTATGTTATTATTATTTTTATTAATAAAATTTATGTATTACACTCATTGAAATACATTTGAACAAATATCAGATAAAGCTAATAAAAAATTTAGTTAAAAAGAGCCCTGTGGAAACAACTACTGATATCAGTTTAATATGATAAATCCCGTATGATAGCAGATTTTTCTTAACTTTTTCTTGACTTTTTAGTCGTTTTATTTGATTCTTTTATTCCTTTTTCGTAAAAGAAACCCTAAAAAAAGTCAAGGAAAAAATAGAAACAAGAAACTAATGTCATAGAGGTTTAACGGGTTCACATTAGCTGATTTAAATCAAACAAAAATCCTATGTAATGATGTAATTGTCAAACAAATATTTTCGCAAGATTTGTTTTATATCATAAGATGAAAATATAAATTTTTTTTAATTTTAAAAGATTAAATATCCAACTGCCGAAATCAACAAAAAAAAAATTTTTTTAATTAGTATAATGGAGTAAAAACTTTAGAAAAAACAATTACATTTACAAAATTTATATTATGAATTTTTTTTTGTGTAATTTCCGTATCATGTTTTTTTGTTTAGTACACGTGAAGAAATATAATTTTTTTACAAAAATTATTTCAAATATCGAAATAATAGATTTTTTTAATGATTACGTTAAACAGAGTTTTTATAAGTTAATGTTTTAATAAAACCGGTTAGACGATAAATAATAACCGGTTTCGGTTAACTCAAATTTAGAAATTATGCGAAACCAGTCGTTTTTTTTTAATTAGAAAAACCGGTTTAACTGTTTTTGCTTACCGTTTTGGTCACTCTACTGACACGTGTAATATACTGACCATTTTACAGAAAAAGGTAATTCGGATAAAATCTTAATTTTCTGTTGTTCCATATTTATCGCTACACTCATAAAAATAAATCCGTAAAAATAGCAAAAACAGTTCCTAAAAATTAGCTAAAAATGAAGCTGCAGAAAAAAATGCTAAAATTAGCAGATTTTTTTTTTTCACTAAATACTAGAAAAATAAGAACAGCAGAATTAAAACTGTTAAATTTACAGAATTTTAGTTGTATTTAAGCTAACTTTTAGTTAATTGAAAATAGCAATTGTACTGTAAAATCTGCAGAAAATTTTGCTAAATATTAGTATACTAAAAATAGAAAAAATAAACTGTTGTCGTTACAAAATTTTTTTATATTTTTAAGCTAAATTTAGTTGAATGCAAAAAGCAGTCTATACTGCTTAAATCAGCAGAAATGTTTGCTAGAAATTTTAAAACTGTTGTTTTGAAAAGGCTCAACTTTTATTTGCATTTAAAAAAACTTCGAAAATTTAATTTTTTTTTTGATTTTTTAGGCTACTAATTATTGAGCAAACTTTTTTGCTGATTTTAGCAGGTTAATTTGCTATTTTCCATTTAAAAAATTTAACTCAGATATAACCAAAATTCTGTTCATTTAACAGTTTTATTTTTGCTGTTCCTATATTACTAATAATAGCAAATATAATCTGCTAATTTAGCACTTTTTTTCTGCAGCATTATTATACCCTACACCACTATGTGGTCAGGGTATTATAAGTTTGTGCTGATGTGAGTCTGCCCGACTTTAACCTTATAGTATACCGATCGGCTCAGAATTTTTTTTATTTCGATTTAACGATGTCCGTCTGTCCGTCCGTCCGTCTGTCTGTCTGTCCATGCATTCTTGTGCGCACTCTACAGGTCGCAAATATTAAGATATTTTGATGAAACTTGGTACACCGACTTATGTCAGCCTAAGGACGAAGCATATTGATTTTGGTTAACACCGGTCCATGTTTAGACCTAGTGTCCATATAAGGGTCCCCCCAAAATTGGCTTGGTTACAAACTGCAGGTCGCAAATATTAAGATATTTTAATGAAATTTGGTTCGCTGACTCACATTATAGAAAATTTTGACAGAAGTCCCATTTTAAACCATTCGAATTTCGAATCCAAACATTAGTTGGCTTTTAACCAGACTGGTGTAGGGTATTGTATAGTCGGCATGCCCGACTTTAACCTTTTTACTCGTTTTTAACTAATTTTTAGTAGTTTTAACTAAATTTTTACGGACTTTTTTCTACTAGTGTACTAAAGCTTAAGATAATCAGAAAAATATTTTAAAAAATTTTAAAAATTATTGTTGCCAAGTTTTTAAAAATTTAAAAAACATTTTTTTTAAAGTCTAACTTAATGTTGCAATTTTTATGACTTCGATTTTAAAGACATTTTCTGAAAGTAGTTCGTCTCAGAAACATTATGTTAAAATTTCAAGTATATCCTTTGATTTTAGAATTATTTTCCTTAAAACAATTTTTTGTAATTTCTATATATCGGTTGGCAAAAAATGCGAACAATTCATAATAAAGATTTTACCTGTTATTCTGTAAAAATTGGTCCAGTTAAAATTGAGACGAAATAAAACAGCACTGAAAATATTATTACAGTAACTGTTTAGTTTATTTAAAAAGTTATCCGTACATTTATTCTTAAATGATTGTACAGTTAAAATGAAAACAAATATACCGCAAACAAAGATGATCAATAATGACTCAGAAATGAGTTCCGAAAACATAAACATTTTTCCACTTTTTCTTATGAAAGTGGTGCGTCCAAAAGAGCCTCCTGTATACTCAGAAATGACTCAGAAAAACGAACGTATAAAATCGAAATTTTCTTTATAAATTTAAATAATTTTGGAATCTTCTTTGAGTCCGAAAAATGAACCCTCATTTTGAGACAGCTTTTTAGATTGTAGAAACAACTTTTTGGATTGTTTTCTCAGGGTTCAAATTTTCTACCAAAAAAAAAGAGTATTTTCAAAAGAACAATAATCATTTCTATGAGCCACTTAAGAATCTTATTTATGAGCGCTCCGAAATTGCTGGCTGGGTATTTTTCAACTTTTTTTGTCTTTTATTTAAAAGATAAATTATATATAAATACGGAGTTGTGTTACAGTTAATATTTTCATTTAAAATGTTTTGTTTAAGGGGGGACATTACATTCGCGGCAGAGAAAACAGACCTTTTTTTAAAAATTCATAACTCAGTCAAAAACAAACATTTTTCCAAAAAATTTTTTTATTCTCGTAGAGAATTGAACAAGTTACAATAAAAAAAATTAAAAAAGATATATTTTTCACTCCAACATGGTTTTATAGAGCTCCAAACTGGCATCACGCTGCAAAAGATGCCAAACAACTGAGCAAATAAAATAAAAATTCCACTATATGAGGTATAAAGATGCATTTTTTTCAAGAAATTCAAAAACACAAAAAAAACTCACCCTTCAGGTAGGTACGAAATAACAACCACCAGTAGTCAGGTAGCAAGTAAAACAAGTATATACCAGCTGCCGTAAGTAAAGGGTTCTTCAACAGGGACGCTACAAAAGTAGAAAGACAGGGACAGCAAACGACGCCATATTTCTTGCCGCTCTTTTGACATTTCTCTTCAGTAAGGTTTGTCATTTCATGATGGAAAGATATACGAGCCAACAACGAGTCGAAATTATTAAAATTTACTACCGACATTCGGAGTCAGTGGCCTCAACGTTAAGAGCGCTACGTCCAATTTATGGTCGTCATAATGAATGGCTTCGTCAATAAACAAAATATGCGTTATTGGTCAGACAGCAATCCACACGTACTCCATGAGTCATCATTGCATTCCCAAAAAATTACGGTTTGGTGCGGTTTATGGGCCGTACTTCTTCCGTGATGATCAAAACCGGCACGTTACTGCGAATGGGAATCGCTACCGTTCAATGATAACCGAATATTTTTGGCCCCAATTGGATGATATGGACTTGGAGGATATGTGGTTCCAACAGGACGGCGCCACAAGCCACACAGCGAATGTCACAATCAATTTATTGCAAACCAAGTTTTGAGAACGTGTTATCTCACGAAATGGTCCAGTCGATTGGCCGCCTCGGTCGTGCGATTTGACGCCGTTGGACTATTTCCTGTGGGGCTACGTCAAATCTATGGTCTATGTCAACAAGCCAGCGACGATTGATGAACTTCGTACGAATATCGGCCGATTTATGCTTGAAAACCGTCGAAAATTGGGTTCAGCGTCTGGACTTCTGCAATCGTGCCCGTGGTGGCCATGCAAAAGAGATCGATTTCCATACATAATGGCATCGAACGTACTTTCACGGGAATAAAGAATTTCATTGATATCCAAAACCGTTTTTGTTTTATTTAAAAAAACTTTTGTAGCGCTCTTATTGAAGAACCCTTTAGGTAGCGCGAAAATTAAAAATGCGCTCTCACTAATCCGGTTGTAACTGTTGAACCCGTAGGAATTTTTCCATGAAATTTTTTTTCTTTGAATCTTAAGAATATTTACTAAAATACAAAATTATAGAAAAAGTCGCTTACAAAAAACGGCCAATGTCATGTCCCCCCTTAAAAAAGAAACCCCTTTGGATTTCTAGGTCAGTTAAAAAAACGAAATAAACTAAATATCATTTATTCTTACTGATTTTCTAGTTAATTTTTTTAAAGTTTAAGATTTTGTAGTTAATTTATAAAAATTTAAAAATAAATGAAAAGTTCTTTTGATTTGAATAAAATGTTAGTAGACCGGTTTTCAAGTGATTTTTCATTTATCTTATATTACGTTTTCAGTTAATTTAAACTACAATACAAATTATTTTGCGTGAGGTATAAATGACAAATACCTCGTTGCAAGCATGACATTGATTTTCATATATGTTTTAGGAATTACTCCAATTTCGTTGATATTCGGAAAAGAAACGAAGAAAATGTAAGGAATAAATGAAAGAGTAAAATAAAAATGTTCCACACAAGCGGTATTTTTGCATGCAAGTGGTGAGTGCCATATGTAAAACAAAGTAGTTACATATTTCAAATTTTAATATCAAAATTTTATATTTTGTTGATTGTGGAGTTTGCACTAAAATTTTAGGTATTTTTAAAAACATTAAGGTTTTTCACAAGGGGTGTCCTATTTGTTGTATCGTTGTATCGTCCTAACAAAAAAAGAGTTGTTAAAAATTAAATTGAAAAAATACAACATTTAAGAATAGCACGATACAACATTTTTACGTATGCTTAGTGTCCTATGTTTGAGTGTGCTACACTCTAATAAAAATTTATGTAACTTTACCCCTTTTATAGTAGGTATTTTTTCTCCTACTATAATTTCAGTAAAAATACATTTTTGTGCCTAAATTCAAATATTTACATACATTGTGTGTACATTAATTAGGCATAAAGTATGTAATCGTACCTATTTATATGCTTAAAAAATGTTTAGGAACATACGAATATCATGTAAAATTACATTGTTTGTGCTTAAAATGGCATTCAAAAATATGTAAAGATACAGATGAAATGCTTACAACCACATGTAAAATTTGTATATATACATCCTTGGTGCTTTATATTACATAACCCTAATGATTCCCACTTCCATTTAAAGGATTTAAATAAAAAAATATATTTTTAAAGGATGTTTTATTCGAAATTGCAAATGTAAATTTTCTAACATTTAAAAACAATAAAAGAACTAATGTGGGTTTACTAAATAAAATAATAAGCTGCATTTTCGCTCATTTAAGCATTTATAGCAAATCTACGTTGAAGAGATTAAAATCTATAAACGCGTTATAAAATGAATTTTTTATAAAAAATTTCTTTTATAAGCCATTTATAAATTCAAAATGTTATTATCCCATGAAAATTTTCTGTTCCAAAGAATCGGTTGTACAATAGCTACTTTTCATTCACAACCCCTTCTACTGTCGATTCTAACACCGATTCTTTTTGTTTGAAATTGTCCCAAAAGCAACCCCTTCTATGGCTCCAAAGTGGAACCCGTTGCTCTAGAATCAGTTCTGGAACTAGTTCTGGAATTGATTCTACGTCACCCACACCTTCCATATAGTTGTAGAATAGGTGTGGTTGGCTACCGATTGTAAAAATTTTTCCTGGGATGCGTATGACCTTTAATGTTTATAATAGTTGCAGTATAATCGAACGTATGCTTAGAGCGTTGATAATTATCCACTTAGAAAGTTAACGTGCATACGAAAAGTGTCAGCTTTCGACACAAACACGTTTTTGTGTTCTTTGAGTTTATTTTCTGAGTTAACAGATATAGTTAAGTCGAAAACACAGCTAATTATGTATATCGTCGGCTTGCCTGCAAGTAGTGCTATGTGTTTTTTTAACTAGTTTTGAGGAGAGTGAAAAAACTGTTAAAATTGCCTTTTAAGATATTTTATTGGCATCATATGCCTTAATGATTCACGACCTCATTTACTTAAATCATTATTAAGGCATATGATGTCAATAAAATATCTTAAAAGGATATTTTTAACAGTTTTTTCGCTCTCCTGAAAATCTATTAAAAAACACATAGCACTACTTGCAGGCAAGCCGACGATATGTAACATTAAATTTAAAAATAATGTAAATAATGAATTTTGTTTTTATCAGCGTATTAATTTTTTGGAAAGGGTTTATGTTTTTTTTGCACCAAGTACAGTTGGAGGATGAAATTTTAGAAAAATCTGAACAAAATTAAAGTGTTTGAAAAATTTGTAGAGTATATAAAGTGTTAATATAAAATAAAAATTGGTGACTTTAGCTAACTGCTTAACAACATCTGCCTTTTCGTAAACCACTATTTCCATTTCAATAAAATATATGCGTTGGTCATATTGTCGATTTCCCAAAATGAGAACAAAATAAATTATTTTTAAGATAAATAATGAAAATATGCATAAATATGTACTTACGAAGACAAGCAATGAATGGTGCATTTGTGGGAATTAGATTTGAAACTTCTTCAAAGGTCGTTCCAAACTGCAAGTAAAATATTAACCGTATGGAAGCATTAAGACCTTTGCCTAGCTATTGTTTCTTCTGTGGCATTTCCAAAATATTATTTGATCTGGATAATAGACCTCATAATGATGTTTAGTATGTAAATTTAATTGAGGAAAGCATATTGATTAAGAAGATTTGCACATCACTAATTTCAGTACAACATATTAAGTAACTCAATTTAATCATTGCTGTTAAAAACTGCGGACTGCATCTGCCTTTCCTGGCATTTTTCCGCTATTTTTCAAATGCTGTTTTTCAAATATTACATTTATATATTTTCACTTAATTGATTTCGGACTTTATTAATTATACTATTACCCGCACAATTTGTTTTAATCGACCTTGATTTTTCTTTACAATTTTTTCATGTTTTTTGCAGCAATTTATTAAAACTAAAATCTGTTGAATCGGTTTGCAACTTTTTCTTATTTTATAAATAAAATTTTGACAATTTCAACATTACTTCTTTAAATTAAGTACGATTACATACTTTGTGTCTAAAACAAATTTTACATACAATATATGTAAACATAAAGAGATAATGCTTATTCTAATAAAAATATGTTTATCAACATACAAAATACTATACTTTGAATGTAACTTTATTTACAAAAAAGCGTAAAAAAGTTTTACAGATACTTTATGCCAAAAGTTACGCATTTTCAGTAATTTTACATGAAAAATTTACATATTTTATAGCAGTAATTTTACAAGTAATTTTTAGAGTGTAACAGATAGAAAACCGTATAAAAAATCGTTGTTAAACTGAAGTAAAAATTTTAACAACTCTGTATTTTGTTAGGACGATACAACGATACAACAGATAGCACACCCCTTATGAACAACCTAATTTTTTTTTTTTGAAAATTATTAATTTGTGGGCAAAATCTACACTGACTGGAAAAATCTATACTTATTTTTAAATATGCATTAATAAATATAGTCACATTAAAATTCTAAATTAGAGCAGGTATCCCTATATGGCAATTTCCATTTAATCGATGACATTGACCATCAGTAAAAATGACTTCCAAGGTCATTAGAGCGTACCACCTTACAGGCAAAAATTAAGCGCGCCGTACACCCTCCAATATGAAATATTTTTGTAAGGAGATTTAAAAAAAAACTTTTTTTTTGCCGAACGTAGTGGTCGCCATTTTACATTTTTCCTTATATCTTTGGCATTTACAGTCGGATCTTAAAGTATGATACATCGATGTTTTTCTCTCGAGGAGACCAGTATTTTGCTCTCAGGGCCATTGACCTCAAGCATCCCGTTCTAGTAGTTACTCACCAGATCACAGTTGCTACCACCCTAATGTACCACCCTTATGTCAGAAAATTAAATCTCGCAAAAAATCATTAAACTTTTGCTAAAGAAGTTTTTTGATAAACCCAGTAGACATTTTTTTATATATTGGTTGCCGAACGACCCCCTTTTTAAATTTTTTTATTGGATTTTTCCTTTATAGCAAAACACTGGTCTCCTCGAGGCAAAAAAATTGGTATATCACACTTTAAAATCCGTCTTTAAATGCCAAAGATATAACGAAAAATTAAAAAAGGCGACCCCTACGTTCGGCAAAAAAAATTTATTTTTTTTGGAATTGCCTTGCAAAAATACTTCATATTGGAGGGTGTACGGCGAACTTTTTTTTTGCGGTACGGTCTAACGGTCATTTTAGATTTTTTATCCCAAATGCAGTCGTTTTATGATACTGATCTTATATTTTCAGGAAAACACCCAAAAACACTAAAAAAATTATTTGTCTATAGTTTTCACAAAATTTGCCAATCATTTTTATCCCTATGAAGTTATTTATATTGTTCTATATATTTCGTAAAAGTTAGGAGATTTTCTTTAACTTGAAGTATTGCATTACTATGTCTGATTTTTTCTGAAAATACAATTGAAACTTTTAAGTGCCTATGCATAATAATTTGAAAATCTTATAGCAGTAAACTGCAAAATCGAATTTTTTTCTTGATTTAATCATACGCTAAAATTCTTATTCACATTTAATCAATCAACAATACTCAGTGTTGAATAAAATCACTATCATGCTGCTGAACGCGTAGTTCGGATCAGTTTAAGTCGTCTGTCGAACATGTTTTAATTCACATTTAATCACTCCAAAAAACTCACTGTTGAATAAAATCACACTGTTGAATAAAATCACACTGTTGAATAGAAACGCACTGTTGAATAAAATGACACGATACGTTTTCACCAGTTTTCGCCAGTGATTAAATCAAAGAGGAAACAAAATTCACTTGGTTTTATTGATTTAAAATCAGCAACGATTATGTGTATTTGAGCATATTCGGCGTTTGAACGCAAACGAATGGTTATTCGAGTGTTGATTACGTATGATGGTTTTGCAATCAGCAGTTGCAGTTCTCTGATGTTAACCGATTTTAACTGGGCCATTCTTTACTTAGGCGTGCCAATTTTTTTTATTTGTTTAATATTGTTAATTAAAAAATGAAAAAAACCGATTTTTTTAAACAAATTTTTATCGGTGTTAAAGGAATTGAAATAATTAAATGTGTTAAAATCCTAAAACTAATTAAACAAATTATGGAAAAATAGTATGTGGAAGTCATGTCCATATCAGGAGGATGACGTTTTTATAATTTCAAAAGTTTAATTCTATTAAGTTAAATTGCAAAGTCAATGAGAATTTGTTGTTCTCCTCTAAGTGCGTTATTCAACATTTAAAATATCACAAAAAAAAAAAAAACCTTAATAAAAAATTTACCACAATTTGCTTTGGCATCTTCAAAAATACTACTCTGTTGTTTTGACAGATCTACATAGGAATGTAGTGACGTCTGTGTATATACAATAAAATAGAACAATAGTTTTCTAACAATGTCAGTTACATTTAAATTTGCACAAGCACTTGCATATTCGTTATTTTAAATTTATTTTTTTCCTCCTATTCAACTCAACTCAATTTTAAAATCATTAGTGTTTCTGTGAAAAAAGAAGTATACGTAGGTCATTAATTGTAGTGCTTTTCTTACTGCTTTTCTGAATTAGGAACTTACTTTTTTTTTAAGTAGTTACCATAAAAAAACGAAATTTCCATTCCTATCATATTCATGTGTCATTTTCCGTTCCCGCTTAAGATTAGTGTGATATCCAACCAAGTCAAAATTCTCTTTGTTAATAATTCTAAACATATTTAATTTTAAAAATAATCAAGTGAAATACAAAATTAAATTTTTAAAATTTTTAATTTTGGTAATTTCAATTAAAAAAAAGTTATTTTTGCCCTAAATACTGCATTTCCGGCCGCGATCCGGTGCGGGTTACCGTTTATCAAATAAAAATCAAATTCTTCCATTTTAAAGCCTTTAGAACAAAATTGGGGTTTGTAATGAATGAAGTTCGACAATTCGTAATTTAGTGAAAATCCTGGTATATATATCCCAACAACTAAAAATTGGAAGTCGTGCCTTACAAACCACTTTTCATTGCTTTAAAGATATCCGTAAATACATTTTTAACTGCTTTTTTAGAAGTAATTCTGAAAAGCTTGAAAAAACACTTCTTTCATTGCTTCCAATATAACGTTTAGTATATTTTTACAACCTTTTTAGAAGTAATTCTGAAGAACATCCAAAAAATCACTTAAGTATTGCTTCAAAAGCATTATTTCTCTAAAAGTGGTCCTTAGAAGTGATTTTGATACAGTTTATTTCCAGACAGATGATTGCGGGGTGTTTTGATGATGAATTGATGAAAGATCGCTTTTTATTCACCTATCAAAATTGTTCTGGAAAAAATACGGAATTACAGTGCAACTTTTGAACTTGTTTATTAAGTACTTTTTTAGTAGGAAACTATACTGCTAATCTAAATTTGGTATGTGGAATCTATCTGTGTAACTGAAAAATACGCACATTATATGTAAGTTGGTGCACAAATAACACTATGCGAGAGTCAAAATCGGGATGGGATGAAACCAACGGGAAATGTTATATCGGTCAAAAACAAGTTATACGTGTCCCGGCGTTTCGCTGGGTCACCCCTAGGAATCGATATATATCTTTTTTTTGACATAACTCGAGAACCACTAGTCCGATTTTGCTCAAACAATTTTAAAAAAATTAAAAATTACAATTCCTTTAATCTGTTCATATAACGTTTTTCTATATACTCAACAGTTTTGCCGGTAAAAATAAATGTTTGTTACCGCTACCATAAAATGTTTGACCTTTTGTTTATTACTTTTTTTAATATTTTAGGCAAAAAATATTTTTTTCTTCATACATTTATTTTTACCGGCAAAACTGTTGAGTATATAGAAAAACGTTATATGAGCAGATTAAAGGAATTGTAATTGTTAATTTTTAAAATTTTTTGAGCAAAATCGGACTAGTGGTTCTCGAGTTATGTCAAAAAAAGACCACTAAAGGTCAAATCGATATATCTCGATTCCTAGGGGTGACCCAGCGAAACGCCGGGACACTTATAACTTCTTTTTTACCGATATAACTTTCCCCGGTAGTTTGAACCCTTCCCGATCACTGACCCCTACCATTTGTCTCACAGTGTAATAAGCACATTTTTTAATCAACTGGATTTAGAACTTTTCATACAAAAAGTGGATTTATTAAATCCAAAAAAAGTTGGATTTATTTATCTAGGTTTACACATAGCAATAAAAATTCAAATATATGAAACAGCCTATTAATTTAATGTCAGAAAAAAATGCGAATGAAAATTAAGGGGGGATAATACTGTAACAGCAGCATTTTATAGGGCATATTTGAACGGTTGTCAAAAATTCAATTAAAAATATTTTTAATATTTTATTTTTTTTATTTAAAAATCATATTATTGCAGTATTTTTTACAAAATATCAGTTTTATATTTCCCCAGCTAAAATCGCCAGAGTTGCCACTTTATTAATGGTCTTTTTTAAAAAACACAGAATCGGCTGCCACTGTGCAGACTATCTATTTTATACCCAGTGTAGAAACGTAATGACATATCATTATTTTTTGGACTACCAGTAGTGACACCCACTTACCTTCTGCATTATTTTAAAACATATAATAATGAGTAACTGATAATGACTTATTTTTAGCATTATTTCAAATAGAAAATAATTTTCTAGATTTTTTTTTAATTTTTTGAAATCTATTTTTAGACTCAATATTTTTTAAACAATGGTAAGGATGTAACCACATATTTTTGGATTTTTTGTATGTTGGCGAGTAAGCTTACTTGTGTGCAGCAGGTCAATTATGTTTTTATCTATTAAATATTACATGTCGATATAGCTCAGATGGTAAAGCTATTGACTGGCAATCTGTAGTCCCAGGTTCGATTCCCGCACCAGCAAATTTTATTAAAAAAAAAAAAATACAATAAAAAATATTTTTTTTTTATATAATTTATTTTTTTGAAAATCTAGTTTTAGACTCATTATTTTTGTCAGCACTGGTAAGCACATAGGTAATGATATATTTTTTGATTTTTCGTATGCTGGTGTGTAACCATAATTCATTATTTTTCGCGACATCGCCATATAAAGGTAATAAGAAATGTAATAACAAAAGTAACTAGTTACAATTACCAAGTATGTAGTTACATAATCACATATCTGGTAATAATTTTCTACGCTGGGTAGTAGTTAAATTACAAACATTTTTTAGAGTGTAGGATAGCTTAAACAAATTGGCTATCAAATATTAATTTAGGCCGAAAGTTATTTAATTTTAAAGCTCCCCAGCAAAACCTTGGTAATGGGTTTGACCTTTTTCACGCATTGCCTGGCAATGAGTACCCCTTTACCCTTGGTTTTACTTAGAAACCTAAAGTAATACGTTACTAATATTGTAATACATCAATACTTATGTAGGAGGTATGAAATAATAAGTTACCGATATGGAGATATATCACTACTTATTTGGAGCATTTAAAATAATATATTACCGATATTGTGTTTAATAATAACTTATTAATAAGGGTAAAAATAATAAAGTTATTCGTATTATATTACAACTACTTATTATGCGAAAGTACGATTTAATAAAAATTTAGAATCTAATTACATTGCTGAAATCGGTGTACTTTTAAACAAAGTCATTACTGGTAACATCTTATTTTATTCCCTATTTGTAACCAATTAAATTTGTACTAATGTGTAACGACTTATTTCACTCCATACGAGTATGTACTTATTTTAGCTAACTAGTGAATTTAATATTACAAGTAACAACTTATTTCAGTAGTTCCTTCGTAATCACTTATTTTATCCTATACCGGTACGATTTAGGCAACCATTTACCCCCAATGACACCCCCATGTTAAAATAATGTGTTATGCGACCAAAGTGTAAGTAGTTACAATTTTTTGTTTCTTATTACATTTCCCTTTACCTGGTAATAGAAGGTTTTGCTGGGTCATTCACAGGAAGAAACAGAAGAAAACATTTTCATTGAACATTTTAACAGCCATTAGGGAATTTAACAGACTGTACAAGTGTCGTCTTACACAAAGACTTGTCAGTGGTTTGTTTGTGTGTCAATTAATCAATGTATTAATTTAATTTTGTTCCCTCTATCATATATCAAAATGCCATCGAAATTTGGAGGAACCCATATACAGATGCATCTTGTAAGTTGGTAGGTGATTTTTAATTTCCTTTTTATTATTTAATTACTTTTTTTTTCTTTTTGTGCGTGTAAATATTAATAAATTTATTTTTTAAACCATACACTTTCACATTTATATTCAATTAACTATAATGGCGCCATACAAAAAAAACATAAAATTATGGTAGAGAAAATAAAGCATTACTTATTTATAACATTTTTGCATGAAAAGAATTCTTTTGTGTGAAAAATTGAGCTTTTGTTTGAATTAAAATAAAAGGATGAAAAAAAAAAAAAAATAACGAGGAAAAAAATTAAATATTTTAGTACAACTATGTGAGTGATGTTAAATAAAATCTACATAAAATAGTTGTATTCAGCATTTAGTAATGAATGAGTGATTTATTAATAACTTTTTGGTTTAATACAAAAGGAAATATTTTAAATAATTTCACAATTTATTAAAAAAAAACAAAAATAAAAAAATATGTATATATTTTAATTGATACCGATTGTTGCAAAATTAGTTAGGGTTTAGTTCGAATGAAAAAAAATTTTAATTACACTATTTTATTGTGTGTATTCTCTGATGGAGATAAAAAAATATTTTAATAAAAATTTATAAAAAATTAGTAAATATTTCCAATTAACTGGAAAACAAAAACTTAAACAAGAATGCCAATAATTGAAATTTAATTGTGAATTCGTTAAAGAGCTCAGTTTAAATTTTTCCAAATTTATATCAGTTTTTTTAATAGAGGTACACATATAGACTGACACTCTATAAAGAGCAAAATGCTCATACATATCTAATATTCATAAGGTGAAATTTAGGGGGTTTTACAACGAGGTCGAAAAGGAGAAGAAATCTTAGTAGCCCCAAATTTAACTGACTGATATGAGTAAATTTGTTTATGTACAATAGTTTTTATAGCTCCCGTTATGCACTTAATTTGAGCCTGCAATCATAAATATCTTGATACGCTTTTTCATTCCCACTTTTATCTTCAAATTTCGCACATATAGAGATAATCTAAAGAAATTTGTTAAACCGACTTATACGTGCCCAGCGACAAATCCTATTGATTTTGTTTAGAATCGGTCGATGTATAAAGATAGTAATATTTTAATGAAATTTTGTATGCTGACTCATATGGGCCCAGGAATAAAACATATTGATTTAAGGTAGGTATCAGTTCTACCTAGCCAATTTGAACCTAGCCCTCATATGAACTATGTTTCCGATTTTCCCTTAAACACAATTTTAACCAGACTACTGTAGCATAAAATCGTCATTAAATTACAATATTTTCATTCTTTATATACTGAAAAGTTGTGTTTTAAGAATGGGGTTACTCGGATTTTTTATATATAATTTTCGAATTCTCATAGTAGCTGGGGACTGCCTAAACTGAGTTCGGGTTTAATATCGAAAATTTTCTCAATCAATTTATAGACCAAATTTTGCCGTTTCGTATTTTTCATCTGATTTCAAAAAATTATATTATTCGCATAAGGCGTCAATAATTTTTTCAATTAAAGGGCTGTTTTTTTAAAGAATGCTCACATTTCTTATAATAATTTTTTCTGGTTAACTCTTTTAGACTTAAAGATATTAAGCGCATTTTTTAATCAACTCGGCACCAATTTCTCAATTTTGAAAATGATGATCGTCCAAACGATTTGATTGGTCGATATCGTTTTACGGCAGCTTTCTTTATATTTACCACTATCGTATCGATTCAAAAATCGTCACGAAAATGATAGTAAAATAGCTAATGAGCACTGTTGCCAACTTATTCCAAAAAATATCGCCAAATCAAACAAAAAATTGCCGGAAAATAATCGCTAATAGCTAAATCATGTTTTATGCCACTAATTGCGTTGAAATATATCTGGATTTGAAGAGAAAAAATGTGTAAATAAGAAAAAAACTTACATTGTTTATTACCAATGATGATAACATCCCAGTGTAGAAAATCATTACCAGATATGTGGTTATGTAACTACATACTTGGTAATGGTAACTACTTACTTTTGTTATTACATTTCTTATTACCTTTAATATGGCGATGTTGTGAAAAATAATGAGTTGTCGTTACACACCAGCATACGAAAAATCAAAAAATATATCGTTACCTTTGTGCTTACCAGTACTGACAAAAATAATGAGTCTAAAAATAGATTTTCAAAAAAATTAATTATATAAAAAAAAATATTTTTTATTGTATTTTTTTTTTAAATAAAATTTGCTGGTGCGGGAATCGAACCTGGGTCTACAGATTGCCAGTCAACAGCTCTACCATCTGAGCTATATCGATATGTAATATTTAATAGATAAAAACATAATTGACCTGCTGCACACAAGTAAGTTTACTCGCCAACATACAAAAATTTAAAAAATATGTGGTTACATATACCCTTACCAGTGTTTAAAAAATATTGAGTCTAAAAATAGATTTAAAAAAATTTTCAAAAAAATTTAAAAATTATTTTCTATTTGAAATAATGATAAAAATAAGTCATTATCAGTAACTCATTATTATATGTTTTAAAATAATGCAGAAGGTAAGTGGGTGTCATTACTGGTACTCCAAAAAATAATGATATGTCATTACCGTTTCTACACTGGGATACAAAATAACAACTTTCAAAATATATCTATTGGCGGTTATGCTTGCAAAAGAACTTCGATAACATATTTATTTACACATTTTATGCAGCTCTCATCTAGTTGGTTAGACAGTTATATTTTAATATGAAATTTGATGTTTTATAATTGAAGCAATGCCGCCACTTTCAAAAGAAAACTGATGGTGGGGAACGGGAAAACCTTCATTCCTGAAGGTGTACAAGATTTTGAAAGTAAAAACTCTATGTTAGGAAAATATCCTTATGAAGAAAAAATGGCAGAGTTTTTGGATAAAGCACTTATTATTATGTTATTTTATAATGAAGAAATAACTGGCCACGAACAGGAATAAATAATTCATGGTAGAATTACAGGTCGAGAACCTATTTTTTTATTTTTAAATTTAAAATATAAATTAAGAAATCATATGTCTAATAATTTCCTCTAGGGACGAAACAAAAATAAAAGGTTTTTGTTTCGCATTTTAAAAAAGAAAATGTGTAAAACGATAACTATATTGCTAGCGTGCATTTTCAACACCCAGAAAACAGATTCAGTTCCGATAACCGCATTTGCAGCCAATCGAATGGTTCGGTTGTGTTATCCGAATTTTTTGGTTTTGGCAACAGAAAATCAATTGAGACAGAACTAATTTGACTGTGGCAACGGAATTTCAATTGTATCAAGAATAATTCGGTAGCCGCAACCGAAAAATTCATTTGATGCAACTGAACCATTCGATTGGCAACAAATGGCGTTGTCAGCACCGAAACTGTTTTCTGGGTGAATCATTTTGGCGATAGCCTTTGTATGGTTTTGTGCTTATGGAAACCAAATTAATTGTCAAAAAAAAGACTTCGAATAAATGATTACAAGAATTTCCGCTACGTGGAACAATATAATCGCCAGACAATGAAATTCGGGCACTGGATTTAAAATTTTTTATACAAAAAGTGGATTTATTAAATAAAATTTTTTTTTCATTTATTTGTCTGGGTTTACACATAGCAATAAAAATACAAATATGTATATTAGAGTGGTCAAAAAAAAAAAAAAAAATTGGAATTTTCACGCTCCACAACCCTAAAAATATGCCACTTTGAAAAAAATGTGGTCTGATCAAAAAAATCACCAAAAAAGTTTTGTTTAGAGGTAGCACATCGCAATTAAAGTTTCGAGGTTGTACTTGTTCTATTATTTTTAATTAATTAAAAATAATGGAAAAAATGAGAAAAATTAAATATAATTATTACGATCGCGACATATCAAATCTAATACATTTTTAGGTGTACATTACGAATATGAAATCAAAACTGAAATCGGAGTCGCGGATTTCGCGAAATTTAAAAATTTCATACACAAAATTATCAACTCCGATCAGGATGTTTTCTTATATTTACCAATATGAAAATTTCGTTTTTACATTAATATATATCTATAGCAAGCTAAATAATAGCGAAATATTAAAAAATGTAAAATTTTAAGATTATTTGCAAGGATATCTGTTATCCTTTATAAAATTAAAATCAGTGTTATATATAATGAAGGTCCTTGGTAAGTAAATTGCAAAAGTATAACAAATTGCATTTTTCGATAACACCGTTTGTTTAATTGCAAATCAATAATTTGTCTATTTATGAGTTTTTGGGCACTTTTGCCATTGATGGGTTAATTTTCACTAGAATCTAACTTTTACTCCCCTTTTTGTACAACTTTGTTGGGACTTTTTATACAGATTCTAGCGAGTACTTAAACGTTGTTGTTCACCGCCTTAAGAATTCTTGTTCTTATTCTTATTCGTTGTCCTTACTACATACGATCAACATCAATTTACCGACGGTAATTAAATAATTTTATAAATAAATTAGAGAATCCTTTTTTATCACAAAAATTGAAATTTTATTGTTTTAATTTATTTCCATATTTTGCCTTCACGCAAACACCGTTTACAGGTAATTAGGAGAATATCTCAAAAAACTTGAGTTTCTTTGAATTTTCAAAAACCGCAAATAATTCATAAACCACAAATTTTTTTTAAGTTTCGATGGCTGATCCATAATCTTCGTTAAAATAAAGATCAGATTTGAGAAATTTACGCATACAAGGCAAAAACAAGTTGAATTTTTAATTACATCTTTTCGGAGAATTTCGAAAATTTGACTAAAATATGAATTTTTTTGTATAAATTTAAAAAAAATTGCGAATTATTTAAAAGCTACTTAATTTTTTTAAGTTTTGATTTGAAATTCCTTATATTTACATTAATTAAGACCAGATTAAAAAAAAAAATTTTAAAAACTAGCGTACAGGTTAAGAAATAATTAAATTTAAAGTCAACCCTATTTTTGTATAAATTACTCTAGAGATAAATTACTAATTCTTAAAAGACAACTTTTTGTGCTACCACTAAATAAAAGCGGATTTAGCTGAAACTTGGCACAGAGAGTTTTTAGACATTAAGGAATAGGGGCAACATTGTGGAGATCGCGAATTCCAACTTTCATGTTTTTTTGGACCACTCTAATGTATACGCAATATTGAGACAAGAAAATCCAAACTAGGAAATAAAAAATATCCCCTAAATTCATAAACGCTTTGTAAAATCATAGGAGGTTTATTGAACAAATTTTGTATGAAAATGACGTTTTGTAAACCTGCTATTACTTTACAAAGCATTTATGAATTGAGGGGTATGTTTAGAAAAACCTACACTTCACAAAATACATATTTTCCGTGCTGGACTTGGATAAATACTTGAAATAGTAATCACAGTTTTTCACTCTACTGTAAGTAATTTAATTAAATCCAATTGGTGAATATTAAATATTGAAGTGATTAAACTGAAAAGGCAGACTGTTTATCGCTGTTTTATAAAAAACCATAATGTAAAATTAAAAGCTAATGTACAAACCTTCATCATTGAATTCGTTATAAAAAATTGGGGTAAAAGAAGTGTCGGATAAAAATTCTTGTTAAAATAGATAAAAGCTAACAAAAAAAAAAAAAAAGAAATGAAAATTACTGTGATCAATTGACACAAAAACTAACGAGTCTGTTAAATTTTTCAATAGAAATATTTTCTTAGGTTTTAGAAAAAATTCTTTAGTAGCTAGTTTTAATATTAATTACGATTGTCCTATGCGACGGTTTTTAAAAACACTTAACTAAAAATTAAGAATTTCATTTGGCAAAGCAGCAACAACTTCTACGATTAACACTTGATATCCAACTACTGAATTCGAATAAAGCGCATCATAATGTGATACTTACTTGTGACAAGGAGGTAACAATAGAATTAAGAGACGAAACTTTCTAATTGAAAAAATAAATAGCATACGTCATAGTTAATTCTGAAGGCTTCGTTACTTGAGCGTAAACGTACCTCTGCAAGCTGAATTAATGAGTTAAATAAGAACAAAAAATATGTTGTTTTTTTGTTTCTATGCATAAGAATGAAACAAAATACACAACATATCTTCTATTCTTATTTAGCTCATTAATTCCGCTACACAGAGATAAGCGGAGAATACACGAGGGAACATTCGTGAAAAAATTACCATTTTTTTGTGAATGTGTGTGTGATGCCGTAGCCGGTATAGAGGCAATTTCTTTTTGAGTTTGACAACAATCTTCATCTAGAAATGCATCCAATTCATCATCTTCGAACCTTTTTTGGCTGACCTGGGCGGTCTTTATCTTCCGTGTCAAAATCACCACTTCTGAACCGCACAAACCATATTTCGCACATTGAAATCGATGGAAGATATTCATTATAAGATTCGTGAGCAATCTCTGTACTTCAGCTGCACTCTTAAGGTTAAGAAGAAGAATAAACATTTTTTCATAGTTATAGATACATTATTAATTTGAAAATCAGACTAGATCTAGCCCAGCAGATTTTCGGAAGCGGTAAAAATAAGTAAAAATGATTAGTGCTTCTTTTCTGCTTCGTTTACTGCTTCTGAGAATTTATAGCTTGCAGTAGTGTGTTAGAAAAGTAATAGAGTTTTGTTTACCACACTTTATTGCTCTAACAAAGCACGAAAGAATGACAATGATAACCGAATTTACTAGCTAAAAGCTGTGATTTCCTGCCATTATTTGGAGCTATGATAGAAGCGCATAGCGGATATCGAAACAAGTGCTTCCACGCGAGTTATCTCGAACAAAAATCATGCCTTATATCAGCAGTAATGCAAGCGCTACACTCTTTTCTTTCCCTGACGAACCTGCTTCCAAGCAAGCAGTATTTTTTGCTGGGAGTTTTTGACTTTTTTATGGACAGGCTTTTTCAGTGATTTTCCATTAAATTGTATTACTGTTTATATTTTATTGTCAGATTGTCTCTATATGATAATTTACTCTCAGAAGGGATCAAACAGACATATACAAACATTCTACTTTAGATTTCTTGTTTATCTTTTTATCTCCTCTTTGTCACCTTTTCACAAATGTTGCCACACTGACGTATGGTTTTTACGTACAAGTGCAGGCAATTTCTGTATATCGGAGACGGGCTGCCAGCAGGACATTTTTATTTTTCTAGTAAAGTGTTGTTTTTTCAAACGCGTCATATAGAACAAATGCAATTAATATTGTAATTAATATGTATTTTTATTAATTTTAATTAAGTAGGTTTGAGGTTAAGAAGAAGAATAAACATTTTCTAAAAGTTATAGACACATTATTAATTTGCAAATCAGTTTACACTATTTCGTTCAATGACTAAGTGGGAATAAATGAGAGATGTTTACCCTCCAAAATGCCATATAAGCACCCAGAAAACAGATTCGGTGCTGACAACCCCATTTATTGCTAATCGAATGGTTCAGTTGCATCAAAGGAATTTTTCGGCTGTGGCTACCGAATTATTCTTGATACAACTGAAATTCCGTTGTCATAGTCAAATTAGTCCTGTCTCAATTGGTTTTCTGTTGCCACAACTGAAAAATTCGGCTGCTACAACCGAACTATGCGATTGGCTACAATTGCGGTTATCAGAACTGAATCTGTTTTTTGGGTGAGTTATTAAAGATACAAACCATGTGCAAAAGATTCGCATTTTTAAATCATACACCAATAGTTTTATTTGATAACAATTTTACAATTTTGACAAATATTGTAATTTTTTACTCAATTCAAAAATTTTCATTTTTAAATCTCCATAGTAGCATACTTTGAACTTTCAAAAATTACTCAACACAGTCTGTACTAATGTTTTGCTAATATCCCTCCATCCGTCTTTCCATGTGAAATGAGCCATCATTTTGACGAAACCACAGATCGCAATGCGGAAGATAACTGAAAGAAATTTGGAACATTAATTTGTAGAGCCACAAGTACGAACCCTGTTGAAAATGGTTAAAATTGGTGTTGGTTTTGCGCTTATCGCCATAGAATGATCCCAGCTGAGCTTGAATAAATTTAGCCTAAAGTTATTTGCAAACCAATGCAATTTTAAGCGATATTTTGCACGGAAGCTGTACAGATTTAGTCAGTAATTAGATAATGCTCATTTCGGATAAAAATAAACCGGGTTCAACTTTGGCTCTATTTCTCTAAAGCTTTGAAAACTTATGAACTTTTTATTGCTGTTTCGTGATTTTAATTTTTTTTTATAAATATGTTAAACGAACCCGATGAATTCGAAAAGTAGAACTCGATGTCTGATAGACCAAATTTTAGGCTTTTGATCTAACTGTCTGGATAGCGGATAAGTTCAGTGATAAAGCGAAAGTATTTGACTATTGGTTTTCTTGATTCGTCTTCAACCGTTATTGTGTTTTTTGCCCATAACAATTATGATATTTTTGTCACAGTAAGTTTTCAATACAAAATATTTTGTGCAATTATTGTCGCTTTCACAGTAAGATCATTAGATAGAAATTTTCATGACGACTAGAACATTTCATTTTCATTTCAATTAACTTTTTTTTTGTTAATATGCAAATTTTTTTATAAAACTCTAATCAAATTTAAAACCAACAAAACTACGAAATTGAAAATTACATTCCATGGTTTCTTTCGTTTAGACCGTTTTCGTAGCATATAAACCAGGAGATGAGAAGATAATTTTTTTTTCGTAAGACAAGCCCAAAGAATTTAATATTTTTAAATAAAAAAAAAAAATTTTTTTTTATATATAAAATTGTGTTTGTTAAAAACATTGTTTATATAATATTATTTTTAACGAACAACACCCTCAAGACTAATAACAATAACAAAAAAACTTTGTCTTTGAATATAGACAATAACAAAAGAAATACAATAAAAAAATACTCTACGAAGAAGGAAGTTAAAATCAGCCTTGTAAAATTCTGTTTTAAACAAAAAAAGTTTTTATACACACATGTATTGTTTTTATTTCTCATATATTTGTTTTTCTTACAACAACATAAAAACCAAGTATCTGACAAATAGCTGTGGTAACCATTAAACAAAAAGAAACAAAAACATTGTAGAAAATTATTATATGTAGAATGCTAAAAGTATGTTGTAACCAACCACATTAGTATACATAACATATTATGCAATTGTAGAGCAATATTTGTTTATATCAAGTAATATTCTGTTTGATTTCAAGTAATAAAAATTTGGTAAAAATAATAATTTAACAAGTAATTTCGTAAAGCCTGGCATATGGAAACAGTTTTTATATATATATTTTTACATATGATTTATTCACATTAACCAATTGTACTATAAGAGTCTTATTTCATTTGAAATATAACACCGTATGCACGGTACCGACTGTAGGGTTAATAAGAGATGAATTTGAAGTATAAGTGTTGACTTTGTGCGAAAAGGCAATACTAATACACCTTTTTTAATTAATTATATGGAAAATTTTTTAAACATTTTTTTTAACAAACTACAGAATTTAGTTATCCATGGTATTTCTGAATGTATTGTACATATATGAGTGGGGGAAAATAAGTCCGTGACGTTTCGAACTTCCCTCGTAGTTACATAAAACGCAAAACTGCTCCAGTAATAAATATATCATCTGTTATTAGACTACTCTAATTTTTTTAGCAAGATCCTTCAGTAAATTTGCTTTTAACAGGTCGTCAAAATATACGATCTCGTGGATTTTTGGAACAAATTAAAAAAAGTGAATTTCGAATGCTCGGCAAACAGTATTTCTTGCGAAAAAAAACCGACACTCAAACCAACGAAAAGCTTCAACCAACCATCAACTTGAGCTGTGTTCATGCGGCAAGCTATCCACTTTAGCTTATGTCATTCCCATACAAATTTGACATTAGTAACTTTAAGAGTTAACACTAAATGTTGGCTAGTGTCAAATTTATATGGGTATGACATAAGCCAACGTTGATAGATTGCCGCACAAAAACAGCTTTCAATGGCAAAAAAGTGATTTACTGAGTTTCGTTGTGGTCGCACAAGCACAAGTGACGCTGAACATTCTGGATGGGCAATTGAGGTCAATACATCTGAAAAGGTCGAAAAAATTTATGACATTGTGTTGTCAGATAGTAAAAGTGCCGAAGATTGCTGATACCATAAGCATCCCATAGACTCTGCGATTTCGATTTTAAATGATCAGTTTGGTTTTAAAAACCTGTCCGCAGGTTTGGTGCCAAGTTTGTTCACAGCTGACCATAAACTCAATCGTGTGATAACTTCAAATAAGTGTTTGGCGTTGTTCATCCGCAATACGAATGAGCGATTTTAGCCCCCTGATTTAAGGATTATTTTCTACTTCCAAACCTAAAGAAATGGCTCAATGGGAACAGATTTAGCTCCAACGGTGGAATTATTGCTCAAACAAATGCCAATTTTAACGACCTCGAGAAATCCTATTTTTTAGAAGCAATAACAAAAAAATTGGAGAAACGTTGGATTAAGTATATAATCTTTTTTCTTTATTTTTAAAAGAAAAGCGACTCTGAGGAAATTCTTCCTACTAATTAACGTGTTGCTTTCTTTGGAAAGGGGATAGAGAAGAAATGAAAGGTTCTGAAAGATGAATGGCTTTAAATATGCCAACACTGTAATTACGCAAGGTGTTGAATCTTAGAACAGCTGTTGCCCGCCATTTTATGAAGAGCTGGCAAACTTTGTTGAAGTTTTTTAGTTCATAGCGCTATTAGATTATTTTACTTCGGTGGAGTTAAGTGCTATGGAAACGACGCTGTGATATGTATGAGGGATACAAAACTCATACATATTATTATTTTTCATAAATTGATGGTGCCTTGACTGGCGATCGAACCCGTAATCCAACACGCTAACCATTACACCACAGAGCTAGAAGGAGACCATATGTAAAAATAAAAACTTTTTCGCTAAAAAAAACTATGTTTCATTAAAAAAATCACGGACTAATTGATTCGCCCTCGTGCATTGTATTTTTATTGGACGAGTTTATCAAAAGATATAAAATTTATGATTGGCAGATTTTTGTCTGAATTTATTTTTGCTTATTTCACATAAACTACTGATCCGCTTGGAAAACAATGCCAACATAAGCTGTGTTTTCGACTTAGCTATATCCGTTAACTCATAAAAAAAATTCAAAGTGCATAAAAACGCGTCTCAGACGTAAACTAACACATTACTTTTCGTATGTACGTTAACTTTCAACACGGATAATTATCAACGTTGAAAACTCAACGTTTGTACATCTTCACATCTAACGTAACTTATTCGCGTTACTTGCTAAAAAGTTTTGGTGACCTACGTTTGATTATAACTAAACAATTATAAACATTGCCTGTTTAAAAATATTTTATTCTATAATCGGCTTAACGTAGATTTGCTTTACACATTTAACGTTGATAGGCATGAGACAAAATACGGCATTGTTATGGTAAAATCCGTTAACCGTTTCGATGATTTCGGAGCGATACATAGTCAAAATATTCAAACTCTTTTCAGACAAAAAGTGCGAATTATTTCCTCACGTACCTCATTCACCCGGATAAACTCCCTCGAATTATTTTTTGAAAAAATGGCTCGATGTTAAAAGATTATCCAACAATGAAGAGGTGGAGTCTGCGCTTGATGGCTATTATAAGGAGCTAGACAGTTCTTATTATAAACAGGGTGTCGAGCTAAAGAAAATTGTTCCAAAATATTTTGTATTTTGTTTGTTAGTTCGAGAGTTCTCGGTCTGCCATCTTGTATTAAAATTTGTTTTGTTTGTTTTCAGGCAAGAATAAAAAAAGAAGAGTAAAAAAATTTAAGGACGGGCATGACGATTATATGATAATGTTTGGAATAGACAGAAATGGACTTATGAAAAAATATGTCTATAAAATTATTAAAAAAAATAGTATAACGGCAAAAAATTCTGATTTTACCTAATGCTGCACTTAAAATATTTTGTTCATAAAGACCACTGCGAATGTAATTTATTGGCTTAGTCTATGTGAGTCAGTGTACCGAATTTAATTAAAATATCTTTTTTATTATCGATCTGCAGCGTGCGAAAAAGCAAATTTTGCGGCACCATTATATGAGTTCTAGGTTTAGACATGGACTGCTTTAAATCAAAATCAACAAGCTTCGTTGTTTGGCAGATGGAAGTCGGTGAACCGAATTTCATCAAAATATCTTAATGCTGGCGACGTGTGGCATGCCAACATACCCATTTTTGGGGGGACCTTTATACGGGTATTGGGTCTAGACCTGAACCGATTCTACATAAAATCTACACGCAGAGAAAAGTTGTGGTTGCAATATGCTACACGGCTACACTCACAAAATAAATACAGTCACTTATTGTTAGTTGTTTCTGAAGTTTTTCCGTTGAGTTGTTTTTAAAAAATAATAACAGTTGTTCGTAGAAGAAAAATTATTTTTAACTTTTTTCACAAGTTATTTAAAAATTCAAGTAAATGAAAATACGAATATTTCATAGCAGTCAAATTTTCTAGTCTAAAGTAAAACTAAAAAAATGAACCAAAAAAAGGTATTTTGTAGTAAAAGTTGTTTGAAATAAAAAAACAACAATACAATTATTTGGATTGTTTTTATTTTAAATTTTTTAGTAAAATCAAATATAAATTAAGTTCTTCGCACAATTTTGTTTGTTATTTTTATAGTAAAAATAAATTAACTTTAAGTTGATTTTACGGTTTCTTATAGTCAATTATTGATAGTCAAAAACAAATCAAAAAATTGTTCAATTAAATGAAAATATGAGTAGACCGGTTTTTAACTGAATTTTATTCGTTTTATATTGAATTTTTAGTTAATTTTACCTTCACAATAATTTGTGTGTACAAAAATATGATCCCTAATGACATATATGTTTGTTCCAATCATATTATTAATGTATTAATCATATCTCACAAGTTATGTGGTCATCTATAATCATTTTATAGTTAAAATCTCTCTTTTTTTTCGCTTATCATATTTTTCTCTCGGCTACAATCATATATTGCCTGGGCAACCATATTCCTCTCTTCGACTTACAATCATATTATTATTTGTATTCAGAAATATTATGTTCATAAACATTGGTGTGGTTTCGACAACTATAAAGGCATATGTGCACGCAGGAGAAAACTGCTAGAGATGAAGCAAAAAGCAACCCTAAATAACTTAAATCTTTCACAATAGAGCAATTTAGAGGTGTTTTTTGCTCTATCTCTAGAAATTTTCTCTCGCGTGTACATGTGCCTTAAGATGGTCAGTATATTTTACTAAGAGCGTCATCGATCAGTTAGCATCATTCTTGTTTGAGATTTTGTGAAAAGAAGTTATAAGAAGCAATTAAAAAAAAATAATACATATTAAACTAAAAAAAATTTTTTTTTAAATAAAAAAATCCAGTCAGCAAACAAGCCCAAAAATGAATTAAAAAAAAGCTCAAAAGATATTATTAAAAATTCAAATTTCTGTATGAAAGTGGTTCATACAAAAGAGCCTTTTTTTTGATTCACATTGACTCAAAAAAAGATTTAAAAAAATTCGAAAGACTCAAAAATTAATAATAATTTTTTGAGCCTTTTTTGAATTGTTCACATTGCTCAAATTTTGAATTCCCAGCCAGCAATTCCGGAGCGCTCATAAATAAGATTTTTAAAGGGCTCATAGAAATGATTATTGTTTTTTTGAAAACACTCTTTTGTTTGGTAAAAAATCTGAACCCTCAGAAAACAATCCAAAAAGTTGTCTCTACAATTTAAAAAGCTGTCTCAAAATGAGGGTTAATTTTTCGGACTCAAAGAAGATTCCGAAATTATTTAAATTTATTCATAGGAAAAAGTGGACAAATGTTTATGTTTTTGGAGCTTAATTCTGAGTCATTCATGATCATCTTTGTTTGCTGGGTTGTTCAATTTTCAAATTTGTTTACATTTCTAAGTCATTTCTCAGCCATCTTTTGGATTTAATAATTTGGCTAAAATTTTTGTGTCTTTTATGATTCATTTTAGAAGGCTCATATTTGCTTCCAAAATATGAGGAATTTTTTACAAAAAATTAGAAAATTTCGAAAAAAATGTATTTTATTTGAGTAAGTTTTGAATCATAGAATAAGAACCCTCATAAAACTGTCAAAGTTTTGCTGGCTGGGAAACAACTTACTGATATTTATTTAAATACCCAGCAGAAATTACTGCATGCTTGGAAGCAGTTTTGTCAGGGAAAATTGAGCAGTGAAGCGAATGCATTATTGATGATATCATGCCTGATTTTTGTTCGAGATAGCTCGTGTGAAAACACAAAAAAAAGATCCGAAAAGGCATGAATTCACAGCTTTGATTAATGCTCCTGTTTTGCTTTTAAAATGTCGACAAATCATGCCTTATCTGAAGTGCATATTATAAAGCTTTTCAACTATTTAAAATCATGCCTTCTCAAAAGCGAAATATTCCTGCATATTTTTCCGTGGAGCGAAAATGCCTCTTATTTTTAATAAAACCTTTTATTTTCATTAAAATAACTTTTTTCCGCATTTTCAAAAATTTTGATAAAAGAACCGCAAAAATATATAAGCAATCAAAATGTATTGCGATTTAAACGATTAATCAACTTGGGCCTTTCATTAGTGCTGATTACGAAGCTATACATTTTATGAAGCGGTAAAAGTAGCAGTAAGGACGCAGTAACCGTTTTTACTGCTTCCACATTTTTGCTGGGTAGTGACATTGTTTTTAGAAGAAAGAATTCGGTGTAACCTTCAAATTAGATTGTACTTTAAAGTGCTCGGTGTTATAAAATAAGTACAAACTTATAAAAAAGTGTTTTAATTTTTAATTTTTGTATTCACGTAGAAAAATTATTGTTAAGCAGCGTCCATAATAAGGACTGTTGCAGCTTTTAGTTTTGTACGAAAGTCAAATTGAAAAAAATGGACAAAATTGAAGAAAATGTAAAGAGTGCACAAACTAATCATAATATTTTCCTAGTGATCACAAAATTCTCGACATGAAAATAATAAGATCATTGGGACAATATTATTATCATTGGGAATAAAAAATGTGTAAATGAGTCATTGAATAAATAGATGTCCTATTGTCAAAAAAAAACATGCATAGCTTTTTAATCCAGCTTCAGCAGAATGCTGGGATAATACTATAGTGAACATGGGACATGGGATAATACTATAGTGAACATCGCAATCATAAGTCCAAAAATATATGATGCTCTTCGAATATGATCATCCCAACCATGATTTTTCTTTGCGTGTAGAGGCTCTGTCCATGAGACCATATAAATCAGTGCACCAAATTTCATTGAAATAAATTTCAACGTTGGCACAATCAATATATTGGTGGTGCGGAAATATATTTTAAAAAATCAAATTACAAAAGAAAAATTATATGTAGTTTTTTGGCCTTGCCGTGATTCGAACCCAGGCCGCAAGATCCGCAGACGATAGCTCTACCCTTTAGGCTAATGAGACATATAATATTTAGTATAATAGCTAAAAACATAAATGAATAATAACCGCCGTAACTTATGGTTACGGAAATTAAACATATTTTGTCATACCCTTGCTTAGAACTTTTTGTCAATTTACACCAATTATTAGGTATTTCAGTCTATTTATTGCACAGTTAATTGAAAATTTCTTCTCGACATTTGATCCGCCTCCTGGAGTATAATCCAAATAATTGTTTAACTTGCTTTTAAGTTTTATTTAAAAAAAAATTAAACTGAAATATACTCTTAGTTATACATATATTTATAAAGTATTTGTTTACACTGAATATTTTTCCAGTCCTTTTTCACAACAGAAACCTTGATATTGCCATGTTTTTGCCTTTGTTTGTTTATTTGATTATGATTAATTGAAAATAAATATACAAGTTCTACAATGACAAAGAAAAAAAAAGAAACAATATAAAATGTTCGACAAATAAACATTTATAAAGACAAACAATGCTATTATATACTCGTAAAAATAGTAGTGCTTAAAAAAATAGTAAGGGAAATGAAAACTTTTACATATGTATTGGTTTCAAGTCAAGGCGAAATCTCGTTTTTGCTGTCACAATATGTAAAGTTTGTTAGTGCGGCTCGGAATTTCATGTAAATAACTATTTGTTGATGTTAACTTTCATATAAATACCTGTTAGTTCATATAAATACGTGCTATTCAGTATCTTACGGAAAGTTATAACCCTATAAGTTGTACCTAAAGTTAATCTGATTAAATACTTTAAGGCAAAACATCACAGTTTATATTCATCCCCATTTTAAATAACTAAGAATTTTGTATTCTTCGAAATTTAAAATAAAACGCTTAAACAAATTATTTCAAACTAGTAGGGTGTTTAAGTATGCCAGCATTGCCAGCCAGTGTATGGACGTGTGTATTAGAGCGGCAGCTTTTTGTATTGCGAAACATTTTTTTCTTAAGATCTACATTTACTATTTGGGTTATTGTAGCAAATTAGCACTAACGTTATACTTACCGAAAATAACTAGGCAGAGAACTAGTTTAACAGCGGGTTCTAGAAAAGCAGGTTGGAGTAAAAAAGCTTGGTTTCTCTTTGGATAAAATCAAACATAAATCATAGGTAACAAAACTAATATCGGAATAGGTTTAGGTAAAAACTAATTTATCCTATTATTCTTTAGACCAGAAAATTTCAGATTTTTTAAACCACCCCTTGTTCGAAATGATTTCCGCTGTAGAAAATCTCTGACATTCATAACAAAATGTTCTAGAAAAGCCATTCTAATTGGATTTGTACTTCGATTTATTTCATAAAAAATGAGCAAAAAATATTTCTTATTTTAAAATATTGAAAATCAGTACAAATATAAAAAATCTTTACAAATCAATAAACGTTGTTTTCCTTAATAGACGTGACTAAAGATCAGTTTTTGTACCAATAAAATCAGTTTGCATGCTCACCCAAGATACATATCTATGATATAAAATTTAGGTTTCTGTTTTCCAATTATGCTTTTATGGTTGAATTTGGAAAAAAACAACATTTTATTCTTGTAACTGTAATATCGTTGGCTTAGTCGGCAAACCTGGCAAGTCCAATTTTTATGCAAATTGAGTTTTTGATGTAGTATGCTAGTGTAACTCAAAACACATGATTTACAAAAAAAAAAAATGCCGTTATGTTCACCCAGAAAACATATTCGTTGTCACAACCGAATTTGTTGCCAATCGAATTTATGCGGTCCCACGTACTATCAGATAATTTTATATAGTTTCCATTGTAACTACCGTGTTTTTGTTAGCGCAACTGATTCTTAGTAATGCGTCGTTGTTCTAAGAACTGAAATAATTAGTTGACAGTATAGAAAACTAAAGCATATATCGTCCCTTACTACCAATTTCTTTTTTTAATTACTGTGATGCAATTCTAATAAAAATTATTAAAGAAAGTAAATTTTTAACTATTTAACTATATATTTATTTGTGCTGGCATATTTTTGATATAGCAGTGTATTAAATTATAATTAAAAAAGGAATATTTTAAACATTATTAAAATAAGTTTAGTTTTATACATATTTCCATCTTTGAATTTCGGAATAAGAAAATATATTAATAGACATCAAAGAACGTAAATTTTGTCTTCATAAGGGGAAATGCCCATGAAATAAAAATATTACAAAAATAAAAAAAAATATATATATAAACAATTTATTCGCGGTTTTGATGAAAGTGTCACATGACGGGGAAAAAGTTCCTTAAACACATTTTTGCAATTTCTGTTTTCATTCATTAGCCTTTTTACTTTTGAAGGATGTTAATCAGTTTTGTGATTAAAAAAATTTTTAGCTTTATGAACTTTTTAGTACATATTTTCGATGTGATAATTTATATAACAATGCTATTTCCATGATAAGTGAGTGCGTATCTTGAATAACTATTTGAAGTAATTTTTTTTTTTTATTTTGACGAGGCATCATATCTATTTTTCATTTTTGTTTTTAATAAATAAACTTCTATTATACACTTCATATCTTTTTATCTTCAAAATTCCTTTGTACACTCTTTATTTTACGCAAACCCCAGAAATTCATATTTTTTTAGATTGTTTACGAATCAATTTGTGTTTCATTTTTTTAATATTTTTTAAAAGTTGACAATGACATTCATTCAGCTCAAGTACAAGTGTTTGACCATTTATTTGGTATTGACTACAAATTTTTGATTCACGCAATTTTCTTTCGGTGAACAATACCGAAATGGTTTAGAATTTATCTCTTCTGTCATTATAATTAAAAAATATTCCTTAAAACAAACTTTTTGGTATCCTATCAACCGATAATTGTGTGTTGTAATTAAAACTACATTTTCGGTATAAAATATGTCGTATTAATCAAATTTGTAATTGTTATTTCCAATATTCGGGATTCAATCATATTATACTGTATTAAAATTGGCTGTATTAATTGAATTTGTTAATACATTTGGGTAATTACAAGGATTGGTATAAGGAATCAATATTTCTATTGTAAATACTTTTACTTCGTTAAAATTATGTTAGATTAGATATAAGTATAGAAAATCTATTGCAATTTCAAATAATTGAGAATTGTGATAGTAATTCTTACTTCGATATTTATTTTTCGTACTGGGGACCGATTTCTAACCAATTTTTTTCTGTGTGTTGTTTTTTCTTGTTGTTATGCAGTGGTAAGCAAATCTGTCAACTCCAAAAAAACAAACAAAATATCGAAGACGACATGCTAAGTCCAGCTGAAAACAACACAAATTTAGTTTCAACAAATTTCTTCAATAGAATTAAATGCGACTTTTGTTTATTTAAAGATTAACTAAATAATTATTTAGTTATTTTAACTTTTAAGGTACCCAGTGTACAATTGGAGTCCGAAAAGACTCATAATAGAGCTCTTGGACCTTCTGAAATCATAGATACATATATGAGCGTGGTTTTCTTCACCGATGAAGCCTCTTTTGAGCGCACTTTTATGACTCATAAAAGACTCCAAATTATGAGCATTGCTGGAAAATTTTGAATTTTCTGATCCATTTATGAGTCATTTGTGCCAAATTTTTGAGTAATTTATGAGCATTGAAAAAATGTTGAATACGCTCATAAATAAGAGTCTATTATGTTTCATTTATGACTCTAAGATTTGAGTACTCTGAAAATGTTTGTATTTCAGAGTCTTTTATGAGTCATAATTTCTGAGCGCTCAGAAAAATGTTGGCTGGCTAACTATTACTTATAAATTTTTTCAGGAAAAAAAAAATTGTTAATTTATAAATTTTATTAGGCGATTGTCATGGATTCTGCTGACATAAATAAAAATAAAATAAAAAAGAGAAAATTTGCTAAGTCCTCAAAGTTGAAAGAAAATCTGGTAAGTCCACATTTAAAATAGAAAATTATAAAGAGCAAATGTGCTAAGTCAAAAATCGCCTATAAGTCTGCCAACTTTTATTTTGGAATTCTCTGATTTTTTGTGGTTAAACAAGATGCACTAAAGAAGAAAACTGCGTTTACAGATTTAAGAAAAGTTAACCCCAAAAAAATTTTTTGTGTCTCCTCAAAAATTAAAAAAAACGGACTTCACAGGTTTGTATATCGTTGGCTTATATAATATAATGTATAAACTCATCCTTCAGCAGCGATTATTATTTCTTATATGAAAATATAAAAAATTTACTACCATATTAAATAAACAATGCGGAAAGCTTAAGTGCGTCTATTAAAATTTCGCTTTCTGTATAGAAAGAAGTTGTAAATTGCCCCTATAACAAGATTTATGCCGAAACACCAAAATTTAACTCATATATGTTGCTAGTTTTCTAATCCATATTGTAGCAATGATTGCATAAATATTTATTTTGTTGTGTTCTTTATATAATAAATATAAATACAATATATATTCTTGTATATAATGGAACAAATACATATAACAATTTCAATATTAGTGGTATTCACTTAACGTTATTTACCTCTTTGTAAACTGTAAGGGTTTTTATATAAATTCGAATTCCACTCAAACTCCATATAAAAAAATATGGCTTTTATTTATACATGGTTTACAATGTATTCACGAGTTGTAATATATAAATTTTAAAATTTGGACCCGAATTTCTTGATTAAGTGGCCTGCGACACATCAGTTGCCTGGGGAAATTGTTATAACTCGGCTGATTTTTAACCGATTTAAGTTTTTATTGGCCAGCAAGAAAAATTGCAAGTAATGCTTTACAAACTACTTCTTTCAATACTTCGCAAGTATCCGTTAGTGTATTTTTACTGCCTTTTTAGAAGTTATTCTGAACAGCTTAAAAAAATCACTTCTTTCATTGCTTCCAAGTTAGTATATTTTTACAGGTTTTTTAGAATTACTTCTGAACGACTTCCAAAAAACAACTTAAGTATTGCTTCAAAAGAGTAATTGCTCTAAAAGTGATCGGAAAAAATGATTTTGGTATCATTTGGCATTTCCAAGCAGAGGGTTCGATTCCCGGCGGGACCAATATGTTTTTATTTTTTTTTAATTTTTTTTTATTCTATTATTTTTTTTTTAAATATTTTTAATTAATTTATTGAAATTCAACATTTTTTTAATTTTTAAATTTCTAAAAATATGTATATATAAAAAATGGTGAGAAATTGCTTTTTATGCACATGTAAAAATAGTATTGAAAACAATATTGAATTGGAGTGGACCTTTTACACTTGTTTAATAAGTACTTTTATTGAAGAGAATGAAGAACAATATCTCGCATTAATAAAGTGGTGTTTTTATGCCAATCAACTTTCATATCAAAGAATAGCTCAGCGGTAGAGTGATAGACTAGCAATCGTGAGATCGCAAGTTCGATACCCGGTGGCAGCAAAAAAAAAACTTTTGTGAAATAAAAAAAAAAAATATAATTTTTTTTTGTAAAGAATTTTTTTTTTTAACTTTTAATTGGTGAAAAATAGCTTCCTTTGCACTCGTTCAAAAAGTACTGAAAAAATGTTGAAGTGGCAGTACTCTTCTCCTATGACAACTCAATGTTAAAATCATTAGTGTTTATGTTAAAAAAGAAGAATATCTAGACGATTAATTGTAGTGCTTTTTCTATTGAAAAATAGATTTTTATTGAAAAATATGGTTTTTGCCAAATAGCTAAATTGTCATTATTTAAACGTGTATGAAAAAAAAAAATAATCTATAAACTATAATTTATACATTTATTGTCGCCAAAATGAATTTTATTGCGAAAATTCCACTTTTTGTAAAAAAAACGTGTGTTTTAGATTATTCACAAATATACAGAGCAAAATTTTTACTCTAAGTGTTTGAAAATTCTGCGCTAAACTATAGGAACACTATGTACAGAATGCAGTTTTGTGCATCAAGTGGGTTTTTTTATTAAAAACCGCTTTGTTGCCAAATGGCTACACCATGCATTTAATATGTATTTTAGGTTGTTTTTAAGGATAAAATATTGTGAGTGTAGTATAAAAGTCATAGATACGTAAAAGTTAACTGAATACCTTTATTATAAAAAAGTACAATTAAAAAGTATTTCTATAGAAAAATATTATAATGTTTCTACACTCATAGAAATAAATCCGTAAAAATAGCAGAAAAAGTTACTAAAAATTAGTTAAAAATGATGCTGCAGAAAAAACTGCTAAAATTAGCAGATTTTTTTACTAAATACTAGTAAAATGAGAACAGCAAAATTAAAAATGCTAAATTTACAGAATTTTAGTTATATTTAAGCTAATTTTTAGTTAATTGAAAATAGCAAATTGTACTGTAAAATCTGCAGAAAATTTTGCTAAATATTTGTAGACTAAAAATAGCAAAAATAAACTGTTAAATCTACAAAATTTTTGCTATTTTTAAGCTAAATTTAGTTGAATGCAAATAGCAGTCTATTCTGCTAAAATCAGCAGAAATATTTGCTAAAAAATTGTAAACTGCTGTTTTCAAAAGGCTCGATTTTTATTTGCATTTAAAAAAAAAATCGAAAAAAAAACTTAGAAAATTTTAAATTTTTTGGTGATTTTTTAGGCTACTAATTATTTAGCAAAATTTTTTGCTGATTTTAGTAGGTTAATTTGCTAATCTCCATTTACAAAAATTTAGCTCATATATAACTAAAATTCTGTATATTTAACAGTTTTAGTTTTGCAGTTCCTATATTACTAATATATAGCAAAAATAATCTGCTAATTTAGCAGTTTTTTTCTGCAGCATCATTTTTAACTAATTTTTAGTAGTTTTTACTAAATTTTCTACGGACTTTTTTCTATTAGTGTACATATACATACGTATCTGCTTTCCAAGCCAACTGCCCCCGTACAGGAAAAAGTATATACACTCATACAAATAAGTCCGTAAAAATAGCAGAAAAAGTTACTAAAAATTAGTTAAAAATGATGCTGCAGAAAAAACTGCTAATATTAGCAGAATCAGTTTGCTAAATATTAATAAAATGAAAACAGCAAAAAAAAAACTGTTAAATTTACAGAATTTTAGTAATATTTGAACTAAATTGTTGTTAATTTCAAATAACAATTTAACCTGCTAAAATCAGCAAAACAAATTGCTGAATAGTAGTTTAATAAAAATAGCAAAAAAAAACTGTTAAATTTACAGAATTTTAGTAATATTTGAGCTAAATTTTTGTTAATTGCAAATAACAATTTAACTTGCTGAAATCAGCAAAATACTAGTGAATTGCAGATTACTAGTGAATTGGAGAAAGGTAAAAAAGGAACAAATGAAATGAAAATTAATAAATAAAAAATAAATGTGTATTTAAAAACATACTTGGGACCAGTTTATTGAATGTGTCAATTAATTGAAATTTTTTTAATTGGCATTGTTCATTATAATTGATGAAAGAAGTATCTGTTTTAATGTTTCAATAAAAGAATAAATTAAGAAAAAAAAATTAAAAATTCACGTATTTCTCATATTTTTTATACCCTACACCACTATGTGGTCAGGGTATTATAAGTTTGTGCTGATATTTGTAACACCAAAAAATATTGGCCCTAGACCCACCTTATAGTATACCGGTCGGCTTAGAATTTTTTTCTATTTCGATTTAATGATGTCCGTCTGTCCGTCCGTCCGTCTATCTGTCTGTCCATGCATTCTTGTGCGCAATCTACAGGTCGCAAATATTAAGATATTTTTATGAAATTTGGTACACCGACTTATGCCGGCCTAAGGACGAAGCCTGTTGATTTTGGTGAACATCGGTCGATGTTTAGACCTAGTGCCCATATAAATTTTATTGTCTACCAAAATTATATTGTTTATACGCTGCAGGTCGCAAATATTAAGATATTTTAATGAAATTTGATACACAGACCTATGTTGGCCCAAAGACGAAGCTTATTGATTTTGGTGAACATCGGTCCATGTTTAGACCTAGTGCCCATATAAGGGTCCCCCAAAATTATATTTTTTATACGCTGCAAGTCGAAAATATTAAGATATTTTGATGAAATTTGGTACACCGACCTATGTTCGCCCAAGGACAAAGCCTGTTGATTTTGGTGAACATCGGTCCATGTTTAGACCTAGTGCCCATATAAGGGTCCCCTCAAAATTATATTGTTTATACGCTGCAGGTCGCAAATATTAAGATATTTTAATGAAATTTGGTTCGCTGACTCACATTATAGAAAATTTTGACACAAGTCCCATTTTAACCCATTCGAATTTCGGATCCAAACATTAGTTGGCTTTTAACCAGACTGGTGTAGGGTATTGTATAGTCGGCATGCCCGACTTTAACCTTTTTACTCGTTTTATATTACAATGCTTTTTCTTCAATTATGTGTACATTTCATTACCATTGTTTTCATCAATGCAAATTGAAAAACATTTCATTGGCTTTGAATGGTGATGAAATTTGGTGGCATTGACATTGAGAATGAAAATTTCCCAAGAATGTTTTTTTGTAAAAGTGGTAATATTTATAGACAATAATATGTTGACCATAACAAAATGTATTTCAGAGACCCTTCTTTTGATTTTTATTGTTTGCTGATCGGATATGTACTTCCGAATTTATTTGAGTTTCCATTTTCACCTCTAAAGCTCCACCCACAGGAAAGGTGTGGCCGATTAAAAATATCGTATTTTTTAAATAAGCTTAAAAAGTACAATATTGGGAGGAACAAATTAGGGTCATCCCCGTAAACTCCACTTGCTCCCCAGAGATACTTTTAATCACAATTTTCATATGAAAATGGTTCGTCCAAAATAAACCTTGATCTTTCAAAATTAATGTATTTCGATAAATAGAAAATTTTCTCATAAATTTTAATAATTTTCAACCATTTCAATTTAGCTTTATTTAAAAACTTTTTGCATTATTTTTGGCGAGTTAAAAATATGCAGTAATTTTTAGAGTCATTTAACATTTTGTTTATAAGCGCTCCAAAATTGGTGGTTTAGTTTACAAAAAAAATTGTAAAATTAGCAAATCTTCTGTTAAAAATTAGTAACTAAAATTCATCAAAATCCTGTAAAAGTTGCAAATTTATTGTTAAAAATTAGTAACTAAATTTAGCAAAAAAAAAAATAGATAGTAGAAAAAAAAATTAACTAAAAATTAAATTTTAATTAAAAATTAGTTAAAAATTTGTTAAGTTGAAGTACTAACAGTTTTACTAACTTTTCTACAAACTTTTTTCTATGGGTGTAGTATTAATGTCGAACTTACAGCATTTGTTGTACTGTGTGATACGAATAAAAATTAAAGCAACATTGACATTTTTTCATAAAAAGGGCCGTGGTTAAATATTGATACTTTAATTCGCTTTTTAAAAATTCATGTATTTTGAATTAAATTTCATTCAGTAGTAGCATTCTTATGGAAATATTTTTATAGTTTAATTCAGAAAAGCTTTAAATGTATATGAATTAATTAAATTTTGTCTAAAGCTGATTTAAAGAAAAAAGAAGAAGAAAACACTTTTATTAAAAAATTTACCAAACACAAGGGAATCACCAGACTGCCGCGGTTTCGTCTCACCCAAAGACTCGTCAGTGGTTAGTTTATGTGTCAATTGAACAAATTAATTTTTAATTTGTCTATATATGAAAAAAATTTTGTGTATTGCCATGACTGGGGATCGAACCGGCAGACGTCTAATTTCTAACAGAATGAATATAAATGTAGCTAAAGTCATTTAGTAAAAAAGCGAATGAAAAATGAATGAATAAGGAACATTTCTATTCACACAGAATATCTGCGATATAAAATATTCAAGGAATATTTTCTCAAATGCTTATTTTTAGCAATTTTGTTTTTGCTGCTATTTTATTACTTATATTTAGAAAAAGAAAAACGGCTAATTTAAGCAGTGTTTTCTTCTAGGTAATTTTTAACTGATTACTATTCATAATAAACTCCTACTTATGTATATTTAAAAAAATAATTTTATATATAAACCCTTAATAAAAGTCACTTTCGTTGACACTCTTAAAAATTGTTATTTTATTTTATATTCAGCACTTTAAGTAGGATCATTGAATATTTTTGTAATTTTATTTTTATTGACCCGTCAAGGGTATGGTCTATAATTTTGTGATTTCTAATGTTTTCTCTTCCTTTTTATTTTTTGTTTATTTTAAATATGTATTAGCATAAACAAATTTCCGCTTATCATATAAAATACAGTTATCCAAAATTGTGAATTAAGGCACAATTCGTTGTGAGCAGGCCTTTAAAAATATAATTTCTTAATATTATTTTTGTATCTTAAAAATTAATACTTCAAGGAAGCAATTCGGTTTTACTTAATGCAAACAAAATATAATTCAAGGAAGCAATTAGAATTTTATGGACTATTTTAATATGTATAAGCTATGTTTTTGACTTAACTATATCCGTTAACTCAGGAAAAAACTCAAAGTACACAGAAACGAAAAGTAACACATTACTGATCCATCGTAATGTGTTAACCCAATTAATAGTTAACCAAAAATTTGTTTTGCTATTTTGTATACAAATTTTTGACATTTTATTTTGTTTCATAGTTAAGTTTAAACCTACAGTATGAGTATAATTTGTTTTCTATTTTAATCGGTTAAACGTTGATTTGCTATATTTGTGATTAACTTAACGTTGATATGTATCAGCAAAAATACAGCTATAATCACACAAACTGGTTTAATATAAATAAATCAATTTAAAAAAATTATTGATATAATTTACAATCTGCAAGCTAAATTATAAAACAAATTATTCAGCCGAATGAAAATATGTTGAACTAACTTATATTTCACTTTATTCAATATAAAATTATAAATTAATTATTTTGATTCATAAAATTAATAAGTTTATATGTGAATTGATTCAAAAAATAATTTATCTTTTTCAAGGGCTGGCCATGAGTAGTATTTGACCATTTTGTTTCAAAGTAGTAAAATAACCTAATATTGTTTGACATCCAAATAAGAAAATCACTACTGCATATTATATGTACATGCCTTTAGTAACACAAATAGAAAACTCTTTAGGAAAAGGGAAAAATTTACTTATTTTAAATTAGCAGTTAAAAAAATGGAACAAATATTTTCAACAGTATATGCTTGAATTAACAACAAAGAAAGAAAGAAACCAGATAACAAAAAAAAAAAACTAATATCAAATTTAACTTTAAGCAGTTTTGAATAAATAAACAAAAAACATTATTTTTTTAAGGAAAAAACTATTTTATATTTTACTTAGTACACTTACCCCTTACGGGAACGTGGAGCTAACATTATTTCAAATTTTTAAAATGACATGGAAATCGACATAAAAAGCTTTAATTAGGCACTACTAATTTAAAAGAGGGATATGTATAATTTTTAGTTGAATTATTCGCTGAGGTGTATTACAAAATACTCTATGCATTGACCACTTTTTTATATTTTGTTGAAAAAAATTAGAGTTTAGAAAATTTTCAACAAAAAAAATCCATTTTTGGCCATATTTGGGACTAGGTTATATCTGAATATTTCGAGATCTTAGAAATAAAATTAGATTATAACATTGAAAGTTTTTGAAAAAAAAAAAAATTTAATTTTTTGAGATTTTCATAATTTATCCAATTTTAAAGCTACAATGGTCTGGGTGAATTGCAATTACTTGAACATTAGAGCACCCATGAAATATATGGAATTCGCAAAGATGTTATTTTTTCACCTCCCCACGTATTTTACAGTAGATTGGGCGTAAAAAATAATATCCCCGCAGAAATTGGTCTTCTCGTATTAAAAAAGGCCAGTCATCCGCGGCTTTTAGCCCTAAAAATGGACTAAAATTAATTCAAAGGTCCTTTGCGCTATAACTCTTAAAGTAATGGTTTTACTGAAAAATACTAAATAGGCATATATACAGGCAATACTATGCCTGCAATATGTCTCATACACATTTTTGGGGTATCGATGACCCATCATGGTGACTTAGGTGGTTAAAGCCAAATTTGTATTTAACCATATAAATCACTTTGATTTTAACCTCATAAATCACCACGATGTGTCATCGATACGTCAAAAATGTGTATGAGAAAAATGCTAGCCACATTATTGCCTGTAGATATGCGTATGTAATAGTTTTATGTAAAACCTTTACTTTAAGAGTTATGCGCAAATAAACTTTGAAATAACTTCCCAGCAAAAAAAATTGCAAGTATTGCTTTACAAACTACTTCTTTCAATGCTTCACAATTATCCATTAGCGTATTTTTACTGCTTTTTTAGAAGTTATTCTGAACAACTTCAAAAAATCACTCCTTTCATTGCTTCCCGAGTATCCGTTATTATATTTCTACAGCTTTTTTAGAATTACTTCTGAACTACTTCAAAAAATCACGTCTTTAATTGCTTCCCAAGTATCCGCTATTACATTTTTACAGCTTTTTTAGAATTACTTCTGAACCACATCCAAAAAATCACTTAAGTATTGCTTCTAAAGAGTAATTGCTCTAAAAGTGGTCGTAAAAAGCGATTTTGGTATCATTTGGCATTTCCAAACAGAGGGTCCCGGGTTCGATTCCCGGCAGGATCAATATTTCTTTTATTTTTTTTTTAATTTTTTTATTTTATTAATCTTTTTTTAATATTTATAATTAATTTGTTTAAATTCAATATTTTTTAATTTTTAAATTTTTAAAAATATGTCTATATAAAAAAATGGGCAGAAATTGATTTTTATGTACCTGTAAAAATAGTACTGAAACCAATATTGGATTGAAGTGCACCTTTTACACTTGTTTAATAAGTAGTTTTATTGAAGAGAATTAGGAACAATATCTCGCATTAATAAAGTGGTGTTTTTATGCCAGTCAACTTTTATATCAAAGAATAGCTCAGCGGTAGAGCTCAGCGACTAGCAATCGTGAGGTCGCAAGTTCGATACCCGGTGGCGGCAATAAAAAAACTTTTGTAAATTAAAAAAAATATAATTTTTTTTGTAAATAATTTTTTTAAACTTTTAATTGGTGAAAAAGAGCTTCCTTTGCACTCGTTCAAAAAGTACTGAAAAAATGTTGAAGTACTCTTCTCATAAGACAACTCAATGTTAAAATCATTAGTGTTTATGTTAAAAAAAAAGTACATCCAGATCGTCAATTGTAGTGCTTTTGCTACTGCTTCGGCAACTCTTTTTTTGCTGGGTTTAGTCCATTTTTAGGGCTAAAAGTCGCGGGTGACTGGCCTGTTTTAATCCGAAAGGATCAGTTTTGGCGGTGATATTATTTTTTACACCCAATCTACCAGAAAATGCGTGGGGAGGTGAGAAAATATCACTTTTGCAAATATGGGTGCTCTATTGAGCGCCTCCAGATTGGCACGAAATTAACGCTTAAACATATTTTAAGTGCTGACTTATTTCTGGCATTGAACCTCAATTTGATATTTTGACTTCTTCAGAGACTCATAGTAGAATTTTATGACAAATATTTTTGCGGAACATTTTAATCCTCTAACTCTTCAGCTTATGGGTCGTTTGTGGTTTGTGGGTCAAAAATTACTTTTAATTAAGGAGTTAGAGGAGAAGTTAAAATATTCCACAAAAATATTTGTCATGAAGTTCTACTCTAAGTCTCTGAAGACATCAAAGTTGAAGATTTAAGTTCAATGCCAGAAATAAGTCAAAACTTAAAATGTGTTTAAGGGTTAATTTCGTACTTATACACAATTGCCTCTCAAATGCCCACAAACCTAAATTTTTGGAGGAAACCATGTGAATCTTCTATTTCGTGTAAAACACTATATGGAGCATTTCTGTAGAACATTTTAACCCTCTAACTGTTCAGCTTAAGGGTCTTTTTGTCTCTTTTAAAAACGGGGCCAAAAAGTCCCTTTAATTCAAGAGTTAGAGGATTAAATAGTTCCACAAAACCGTACTGTGTTTTATATAAGTTCGCTGAACAGATCCTATACCCAAAAATGGAAGATTCACATGGCTTCCTAGTGCACAAATGTAAAAAATCTATAACTTATTAGTTTTTAGGCTTTCTGTCATAAAAAAAACTTATTTTGCTTTTAATCTACGCTAAATTGACTATCACATGATGAAAAGTATACGTATTTACAAGTCTCCAAAATTAAATGAGAGATATTCAAAGTTTAGTTTTGACAACAATTTGTATGTTTACCGCTTAAAACAATACTAACGGTCATGGGAGGGTTAAAAGTTTGTATAAAGAAAATGTTTGCTTTTTCATTGTGTAAACAACAGCTATGTAACTTAATCACCAGAAACTTCTAGTTTAAGAGTTATAGATGGATAAATCCACGAACTTTTTTTAGGGTAATTTTGAGGACATAAATGTAAACGGCCTGGCCGGTTTACATCGCAGAAACCCAATTTTTGCACACATCTTATTTTTTACTCTCATCCTATCCGCAAATGTGCGGGGAGCTGCAAAAGTAACATTTTTGCACTAATGGGTGCTCTAGTATACATATGAATAAGTTAATATTTTTAAATAATATTCTAGAAGACAGATTGATTCGAAAAACCCTTATAAGCAAGTGAATTAGTTTTATTGCACTCCTGAACAATTGTGTTTTTGCAGTTATAGAGTATTGAATCTAGGGTGTCGATATTCTTCAGTAAATTTCAATGAAAAATTCGAAGAACTAAAATTTCCATCAGTTTTTTTTTTTAAATATGTTTTAGTCTCAGAGTAATATTCTATCTGTTAAATTTGTGCACAAAATTTTATGGGTGCGTTTTTATTTCTTTGTTTTTATTAGAGATCTTATATCGCATAATAAGGCAGAACAAAAAGATAAAAACTAGATCCAAAGATGCAAGAATTGCACGCAGTCTTTAAAGAAAGTCAATGATGATTCCTCGGTGGCGGGCGAAGGTACGTCATATGAGTTAGTTATAGCTATGAAAATAATCAGTGTGTACAAAAAATCACAATCAAATACAATATGAATTAAAAAATGTACAAAATAATAGCATTTTGACCGAAATTAAAAGTATAATAATTGTGATACCATCGTTTTTAAGATTATTAGGGTTAATATATCAAATACACTTAAAGCGATTCATCCCAAATTTGGCACACATGTAGAAAACTAGCAGACATAAATTTTATTTATATACGGTTTTTTTTAATGTTGCTGTTCTCTTAGCGCAAAATTTATTTAAAACGTTAAATGCGTTTTCCCACAACCATTAGTTCAAAATCGGCTGCCACTGTGCAGCCAAGGCGTGTTAACCGATTTCGATCCGGTTTTTTTTTTGTTCGTAGGCAACAACAAATTCTAGTCCTTATCGTAACCTTTTTTTTGAATTTTATTCAAAAGAATTTTATATCCCCAAGTAAAAGTGTTTTTTCTTGCCTTTTTGCGAATTTTCAGTTTGTTTAGCAACTTTGTAAAAAAAAAAAATTCAAAAAAATAAAAATCGGGCCACGATAAGGACTAGAGAATTTATCTAGCATTAAGAATCACTTTACATTTTTATTTTCCGTTAATTAATAAAGGCTGCACAGTGACAGCCGATTTTGCCTTTTTTAAGAAAGGACAATAATGAAGTGGCAACCCTGTCGATTTTGGTAGACGAAATTTAAAACTTAAAAATTTTGAAAAACACTATAATAACATATGTATGTATATTTTAAACAGAACCGTTTTTTTGACAACCGTTTAAATATGATCTTTAAAATGCTGCTGTTATGCCCCTTAAAGTGTTTACAAAGGTATTGACTTATTGGTAAAGAAATTTGAGGTAATAATGCATGCGTATGGGTCATATATAGGTTTTTCTTTTCCCGGCCTTTTTCATTTCCCGGGACAGCGGGATTTTTTTCTGAATTTCCCGGGATCCCGGGAATTCCCGCTCGTTAGAAAATGAATATATCCGACGTATGTTTACTTGAAAAACTCGATATCTATCAATAAAAACTTACGACAAAGTTCATCTTTTGGTTGCAGTCATGAGAAAATATACTTAATATATTCTGAAATAAGGGCTTAATATAAAATATCCATATCTTCCACTTTTTCGAGATCAATTTGTTTAACAGTTTAAATAGCGAACTAATATGCAGGTAATATATTTGTAAGGAATGCCATCTTAATTTTAAAACAACTCTTAGAAATACATTAATTAAATATTAATTCGCGGTTTAAACGGTTAAACAAATTGAATCACAAACTCTTTCAGGATATAATGGAATTGTTAATGGGTGCAAATTTGTATCGAACCAGCTTTAGAATCAGAACTAAGATCAATTTTTTGATTAATTATGGAATCCAAAAATTTCTATTTCTAGATATTTTGTTTCTATGCAGATTTTCAGAAGTATTCGTCTATTTTTATTAAAAAGTTTAAAATTGAGTATTTTTCACACAAATTTTTAGGCAAATCGTCTAAATCTTTTTATAAAAATAGACACTAAAATATTATTAAATAGTTTTATAACTTTAATTGGTATTTTTTGAATAGAAATTTTTTATGGCACAACTACTTAAAAAAAAGTTATTTAATTTTCATAGTTGAATTTTTTTTAAATTAACAAAAAAAATCCAAAATAATTTGAAAAAGCAGCTGTGCATTATTTTAAAAATAATAGTAAGCTTTAAGTGCAGCGAGAAGTTTTCAACTCAGTCCCGTTCAAAAATATATTTTTTAATATATTGTATTTTTCAAATATCCCAGAGGATGATTTGCGATGCAAATCGAAATATCGGAAAAAAAATTAAAAAATAAAATACAAAATATTTTATTTTTTAAAAATTTATGACTTAAAGCCAAACAATAGTAAAAATATAACAACACCAAAGGTCAACAATATTTAATCTAACAAAAACATTAAATTTGAAAAATACAACTGAAATAAAGGAATAGCAATTGAAATTTAAATGAAATTATTTAAAGTAGGTAATAAAAACTCAAAACACTTACATCAATTGAAAATACGAAAATATTATAATTTTTTTTAATTTAATTTTAATTTAATAATTAAATTTTAATGCCGAGTTTTATTTGGAGGTATTTGGATCTGAAATACTGATGTTGAAATGGTGTGTATGTATATTGCTTTATTTGAACAAAGACCATCATTAAAAAAATATAAAATTTCCGAGGTACGAGTATTTTTGTTGGAATTTAAACTTGATAATGTCTAATAAAATTTGTTTTCGGTTTAACTAAATCGAAAAAATTCGGCCTAAATATTTTTTTATATTATATATTATATTATTAAATTTTAAATCGCATTTTTGAATTTTAAATATTTTTTATTTAAATTATTTTTAAAACAATCAATGTTTTTAATTGAAATAAAGCTTCCAAAATTTTAAATACTAGCTAAAACTTCTGTAGAAGAATAAAAAAATCCCGGGAAATCCCGCACTAAATTCCCGGAATTGCGGGATTAAAAAAGGGCGGGATTAAACCCTAGTCATATATGAGTAATGTATGGAGATTTATGTATCCATACATGGTCATGACTGCATGTTTATGAGCATGAACGAACATACATTTAAACTTAATGGATTCATATATATCTATTTTTAACTGGGTATATAAAAACTGGTATTTATATAAAAATTGTATAAACCTATGCTATTGGGAGACACTAGTATAGCGTTATTTTTATTTAAAAGTTTAGCAAAGTAAATGTTGTTATAAAAATGAATCCTGGAAATAATTCGAACTTTTAAAAACATCCCAGTGTAGAAAATCATTACCAGATATGTGGTTATGTAACTACATACTTGGTAATGGTAACTAGTTACTTTTGTTATTACATTTCTTATTACCTTTATATGGCGATGTCGCGAAAAATAATGAATTATGGTTACACACCAGCATACGAAAAATCAAAAAATATATCGTTACCTATGTGCTTACCAGTACTGACAAAAATAATGAGTCTAAAAATAGATTTTCTAAAAAATAAATTATACAAAAAAAAAATATTTTTTATTGTATTTTTTTTTTAAATAAAATTTGCTGGTGTGGGAATCGAACCTGGGTCTACAGATTGCCAGTCAACAGCTCTACCTTCTGAGCTATATCGACATGTAATATTTAATAGATAAAAACACAATTGACCTGCTGCACACAAGTAAGCTTACTCGCCAACATACAAAAAAATCAAAAAATATGTGGTTACATATATCCTTACCAGTGTTTAAAAAATATTGAGTCCAAAAATAGATTTCAAAAAAATCTAAAAAATTATTTTCTATTTGAAATAACGATAAAAAATAAGTAATTATCAGTAACTCATTATTATATGTTTTAAAATAATACAGAAGGTAAGTGGGTGTCATTACTGGTAGTCCAAAAAATAATGATATGTCATTACCGTTTCTACACTGGGATGTTTAATATGTTTGTTTAATGCAGCTTAAAAGAAAAAGATGCCACACTTTGAAATGAGTTTTTTTTAATACGTAATATATATATTTTTTTAAATTTTACTGACCTTGTTCTACTTATGTAGCTCATGGTACAGATTGCATAGTATTGTTTATCGGTTGAGTGTTGAAATTGAATTAGAGCGAAGCGGGAAGTTAAGTACTCTTAAATTTTGCATATGAATTGAATGGATTAGGTTTTCTTAAATAATCCTCATAACTTAAAATGCTACAACTAGTTTTGTGCTGATATATCACAACTTCAGTAGCAAACTAACATTTTTTATTCAAACACCAATAAAAATTAAGTAACTTTAGAAAAATTTAAGAGACAACAAACAAAATATAAAAACAAAATATGAAAAAAATATTCGTTCTTATAAACAATCACTTCTCTGAGTGGTTAGTAAAACAAGTATTTTAAAACGCTTTGCTTCAATTCTGTTTGGGCTCAAATGCTGCTGTTTTCAAATTTATAAAATATATTCATATATGTTATGAATGTGAGGTCTATAAACATACATTTTTCATTTTCCATGTTTTTTTCTATTCATCATGTTTTTCTATAATAAACATATATTGTACATTCTGAAATACAAAAGTACCTTAAGGTCAATACCAGTCGTGTATACACACAAAAAAATGTTGTTCAACTTTTTTCAATTAAAACGATTTGTTAAATTATTTCAAAAGGTGTCAATTAAAAATTAATCCAATAGATTAAATAATTGCTCAAAACTGCAATTTGCTTGAGATTTTTTTTTATTCTGCCACTCACAAGCATTTCATGAAACAAGAGAAAAACATCAGCATATTGTTGTTGTTTTTCGTTTGTTTCATATATGTAGTTGTTTTTATAAATGTTAATGGATTAGTAACAGGGATGATAAAGTTGGTACTATAATACTATTAGAACCTCATTTTATAGTACTATTAGAACCTCAAAAGGACTATGGTACTCCTTAGCATTATTTCATACCAATTTAAATTATTCAAAATAAATAGTAAAAAATCGTAAGAAACGTAATTCAAAGAAAAGATTTTTAAAATTTTGCAGATAAAATATTAAACATTTATTTGAATTTAAGAGAAAATCTTTAAGTTGTTTTTTGTTTAGTTATTTGTGCGGTAACTTCATTTTTAGTAAATTGGACATGTTCGGGCACGTTGTTTGTTTTAATACCCAATCCCTATATAGTTTTTTTTAATTATAAGAAATAAATTTAAAAAAAAGATTAAAATTTTATAATTTTTGACCCCGCTTTTTAAATATTAAAGATGAGACTGGGACGCTTATAATAGTCAACGCTGTAGATTGGATGCAAGAACAAAAGCGATAGAATAATATAAAAAAGGTAACTGCGAAGAAGAAAGAACAAAATACACTATACAGAGTTTAATGTACAAAAGAACCTTTATATATGTACTTTTTTTGTTAATTTATAATAAAAAAATTTTAAAAAAGTACTATGCGGATCTAAAAAGTACAATTTTTTAAGCAGGTTGGTACTATTTTGAAAATCCCATTTATCATCCCTGATTAGTAACTAATATTTTAAATTATTTTTTATAAAATTTTATAAATTCTCGTTGAGTTTATTACTTTATTTAGTTAAATATTTTAATTTTGCCATGTTAAATCTGAATATTCATTTATTCCAAAACATTACTATAAAATAGTAATGTAGTTTTTGAAATTTTGTTTAAAAAATTTAAAATTTTTTTAAACAAAAAGTTTTCAAACAAAATTTAAACAAATTCAAAATTTTCGAAATTTTGTTTAAAAAAAATTTGAAAGTTTTTTTAAACAAAAAATCGCATAAAAATAAATTAAAAATTATTTTAAATTAAATATATTTATTGGTTTTCAAAAAAATTTTAACAGAGCCCTTATGCTTCAGAAAAAATAAGAAAACTAATTTCTACGAGAGAATTTTTCACATAAGTATAAATAAATCTATCAACTGAATGAAAATTGCATGCAGGTTTTATTTTAATGAAATTCAAGCTAAAAATAAAGAAGTATATTTTTTTATAGTTGGCATGGCAACTACCACTTTATCCAGCTGATAGTCTTATTTAGAAGTTATACAATGTTGATCAATTTTTAATCCAATGGATTAATTTTTAATCAAATGAATATAATGGGTTATTTATAAGGTATATAATATTGATCAATTTTTAATCCAATGAATTAATTTTTAATCAAACTCATATAAAAAACCAATAAAAATCCTAATCAAATGTAGCACTATTTTATTGAAAATTTATTCAATTAAAGAGCTACAAATTTTTAATTGAATGAACAATTTTCGTGATTGGAGGAATTTCAACGATAAAATTTATTGAATAGGCGGTTTTCATGATTGAAATTAGTTTTTATTTTTTTGTGTGTACATTTTTTTTTTCTAGAACATTCAGTATTCTTTAGTTTTATTTAATGTAAAATATTTAACCAATATATTAAATTGTAAATATTTTTTCTTTTTCTTTACAGGAACTAAGGTATGTTAACAGCATTTCAACTTAAATCACAAATTGTGTATGGTATATTAAGCATCTATAGTTCTTAAATCTTCTATCTCGATATAATAAGTTTTAGCAAGAATAATACTACCCTTTTCACAATAGAACAAAAAAAAAGTCCGGGAAAATTTTACCTTAAACAACAGCTCAATTAAGGTAAATTTTTTGTATAAAACATGAATGAAGCAGCATAATAACATCAATAACACTATAATATATAACCATGTATAAAAAAATGGTGTACATATTATTAGAATAGAGGAAGCACTATAGAAAATGCCTAGTAATACAATGCATTAAGAGCAAAAGACATCAAGACCACATGACAGACATCAATTTGAAAAATTATCTTTACTAAGCATTATTTTACATACAACCCAACCAGGCGAATAACCAACTACAACAGCAAACGACATTGTTGAGGTAGAAAAGTGCCACTACATAGAGCTAAAAAAAAAACTACATCATCTTGAAAACCTAACGACATCCAAGACAAAAATACGTTAAAATTAAGCACATGTACAAACTTAATAGCAGCAAGAGAAAAACAACCTGCAGCAATTATAACAACATGCAGGACCGTAATAATTAAAATTTTATAGTGGGGATCAATCGGGATGCTAATAAGATGCCATATATTTGAATTTCTACAAAGTTACCCTACAAATATCAACTTTGGAAAGCTTAAATTCCCTTTCCCATGAAAAATTAAAAGCCCACACTTTGCACTATTGATCCCACAATTCCTACTATTACCCAGTAATCAATTTCACTACTATTACCCAGCAAAAACCGACATTAGCACGTAATAAAGCGAGTAAGTAGCACGCAAAGGCTTTCACTGGTTACCAGGCTATTACTCCCAACATTACTTTTGTTCGCAATGTCCAAAAATTCACGGGTGGTCATTACCCTATCGCTTACAAAAAAAAAGAGAATAATGAGTTACCCATAGTAAAAGTATAAGTAGTTACTCACAAAGATAGAATAAGTGGTTACTCAGAAGTTAGGATATAAGTGGTTACCTTACATTGTGAAATAGTTGGTCGTATTGGAAAAATAACTTTTTACTTTGGAAAATTTCCTATTTAGTTCAAAACAAATTAATAAATAAAATGTTAATATAAAAAAGAATACATAGGTACTTATTTCATCAATTACCAGTAAGTGATTACTTTGCAAGAATATATAAGTACTTATGTAAATTATTATCAGTTAATAATTATATTTAATTGTTATTTACACTTTTTTTTATCGGAGTGAAGTAGTATATACCCAGCAAAAATAAATGGAATGACTTCTAAATGAATCACTTCGTTCATTACATCACAAAGAATTACTACCTTAGGAATGGGTTTTAAACAACATCCAATGCTGCAATAAATATATGCTAGTCAGAAGTTCTTCTTCATGGGTGATAAGAAGTTAATATTTTGTATGGGGGTTGCATAGGAACGTGCTGGCACAGAAATTAGAGGGTTGCGGGTTCGAATCCCACCAGGTCGAAAACGAATTAAATTTTTTTTTTTAATTTTCTATTAATTTTTAATGAAATTTTATGGAACTATAAAAGTTCTAAAAAAATATGTAATTCTTCAAATATTTTTTGTTAAAATACGAAAAAGGTAAATATTACAATTTTGTTTGTATTTAAAAAATTGTAATTTAAAAAATTCATTTTGATCAAATTTTTACTAAATGTATTTAGAAACTAAATATAACAGAAAAAGAAAAATCCTGTATACATTTTAGTTAGAACTAGTAAAAATAAGTTAAAAATTACCTTGCAGAAAAAACTATTTTTTATCTACTACTTAATATGCTGTAAAATTTTTTCCGGATTTTATCAAGGTAATTCGTATTAAAAGTTAACTTAAATGTAACCAAAATTTTGTAAATTTAACAGTTTTATTTGTCCTTCTTATATTACTAGTGTTTAGCAAAAAAAACAATCTGCTAATATCAGCAGTTTTTTTGCAAGGTAATTTTTAATTCCATAATTTTTAGTAGCTTTTTCTCTTATTTTTACAGCTTTATTTCTGAGTGTATTATTTTTATAAAAAAAACACTTAAAAAAACAACTCTAGATATTTTCCAATATTTTATATATTTCGTATTCGTATTCGCCGCTTTATACATTTTTGTTAATAAAAAATTAAAGAAATGAAGATAAAAACGAGTAAAAAGGTTAAAGTTGGGCATGCTGACTACACACATAATAATCCATGCATAAAAATACGAAAAAATGTCAAAATAACAAAAAAATTTGTAAAATATACGAAAAATGGTTTATTTTACGAAAGTTTTTGTTGTTATGACATTTATTTCGTATTTTTATGCATGGATTATTATGTGTGTATACAATACCCTACACCAGTCTGGTTAAAAGCCAACTAATGTTTGGATCCGAAATTCGAATGGGTTAAAATGGGACTTGTGTCAAAATTTTCTATAATGTGAGTCAGCGAACCAAATTTCATTAAAATATCTTAATATTTGCGATCTGCAGTTTGTAACCAAGCCAATTTTGGGGGGAGCCTTATATGGGCACTAGGTCTAAACATGTACCGCTGTTAACTAAAATCAATAGGCTTCGTCCTTTGGCTGATATAGGTCGGTGTACCAAATTTCATCAAAATATCTTAATATTTGCGACCTGTAGCGTATAAACGATATAATTTTGAGGGGACCCTTATATGGGCACTAGGTCTAAACATGGACCGATTTTAACCAAAATCAATGGGCTTCCTCCTTAGGCCGACGTAAGTCAGTGTACCAAGTTTCATGAAAATATCTTAATATTTGCGACCTGCAGAGTGCGCACAAGAATGCATGGACAGACAGACGGACGGACGGACAGACGGACATCGTTAATTCGAAACAAAAAAAAATTCTGAGCCGATCGGTGTACTATAAGGTGGGTCTAGGACTAATATTTTTTGGTGTTACAAACATCAGCACAAACTTATAATACCCTGACCACATAGTGGTGTAGGGTATAATGACCACATAGTGGTGTAGGGTATAACAATTTACTGAAGAAGACTGCTAAAAGTCAGCTGTCAATTATAACAGGCGATATCATAGTGGGTAGATCATCTGCTTGAAATGCCAACGAGTTCAAACCCTACACGGATGCATGACGATTTTTTTTTTAATTAAATTAAAATAAAACCAAGTGAAAAATAACTTCCTTTTCATTGGTTCAAATATACAAAATTTGTTTCAAAAAAGAACAACTTCCCTCCTATGACAAGCCAATGCTAAATTCATCAGTGAAAACCACAAATTTTCACAACTCCCTATTCAACTGTTGTTATGTTTTTACTACTTCTTTTTCTTCACTTTTTTTCCTGGGTATGTATATTTCAAAAGATAATTACACTGTGAGACAAATGGTAGGGGTCAGTGATCGCGAAGGGTTCAAACTACCGGGGAAAGTTATATCGGTAAAAAAGAAGTTATACGTGTCCCGGCCTTTCGCTGGGTCACCCCTAGGAATCGAGATATATCGATTTGACCTTTGGTGGTCTTTTTTTGACATAACTCGAGAACCACTAGTCCGATTTTGCTCAAACAATTTTAAAAAAATTAAAAATTACAATTCCTTTAATCTGTTCATATAACGTTTTTCTATATACTCAACAGTTTTGCCGGTAAAAATAAATGTATGAAGAAAAAAATATTTTTTGCCTAAAATATTAAAAAAAAGTAATAAACAAAAGGTTATTGAGTTTTATGGTAGCGGTAACAAACATTTATTTTTACCGGCAAAACTGTTGAGTATATAGAAAAACGTTATATGAACAGATTAAAGGAATTGAAATTTTTAATTTATTTAAAATTGTTTGAGCAAAATCGGACTAGTGGTTCTCGAGTTATGTCAAAAAAAGATATATCTCGATTCCTAGGGGTGACCCAGCGAAACGCCGGGATACGTATAACTTCTTTTTGACCGATATAACATTTCCCGTTGGTTTCATCCCATCCCGATTTTGACTGTCGCATAGTGTTATATACTTATAGGGTTTTCCAACAGGGATGAGAGTATATGCAGAATGGGGAAGAGAAGATATTGCAGCATCCTGTTAGAACATATAATTCATATCCATAAGGCTGCCAAAAGTCCATTTTTTAAGTATCTCAAATTTATTGTATAAACAATGTAGATCACACGAAGTAGGACACTTAGGAACCTTTGCAGCCAAAACTTCAAATCCATATATTAGTTATTTCATGGCGAAGAGCGTGATTCAAAATAATTTTACTTTTTGATGAAACTACAGATTTTATTATAAATTTTGAGACTTTAATTGATTATGTTTTCTTTGTTCGAAAACATATCTTAAGTGTATAACTAGGGCTCGGAATTTCATGTAAATACATTTGTTATCGTTAATTTGAGAACAATGTTAACTAAGTATCTTTGCAAATCAGCAAATTTGCAACAAAATGGCACCGATTTTTTAATGCATATTTTACATATTAAATTAATATTTTTACATATTTTGCTACAAATTCATATTTTAGTTACATATTTTGATATATTTTGTTGCACATTTTGCTAGAAATTAATATTTTTGCATATTTTCCAAAAAAAATACATGGGTTTAAGGATACATTTTTAAATTTTGCCAACAAATTTTTTTTTTTCACAATTTAATTTTCTAATAAAATAAATTTTTTTGAATTTATAAAAACTTTTAAAAACCTTTTTTTTTAATTTCTTTTACCAAAAAAAACAAAAAACCAAGAGAAAAAATTCAAATACTTGCTTTAAAACGATGACTAACCTTTATTTTCAATCCCAGGAAATTTTCTTGTTCCAAAGAATCGGTTGTAGAATAGGTACTTTTCCCAGAATAGCTATCTATTCTACAATCGATTCTTTGGAACAGAAAATTTTCCTGGGTATAGTAATATAAAATGTCTTTGCATTCATATGTTTTCATATATAATAATATCAAATATATCAATGTTTATGTTTTTTCTTTGATATTTTAAATGTTAAATGACGCTCCAAGACGAGAACAAGAAATTATCATTGAGTTTGTGATTTAACCTAATAAATATTTCTAGAAATTCTAAAATGTCGTCCCCTGACGATTTCTTTAGGCAGGATTGAAATCCGGATAGGGCCACGCCTGCAACGGATTATTTTTCACAATTTGCTAAATAAGTTTTGGGATTTTAGAACATTTAATTCATTTAATGTATTTTAGATATAATTTAATATAAACCTTTATCAAAACAATTTCTAAGTTGTTTTGGATATAACTTTATATAATAAATATCACAAATTAAGTCATTTTAGATACAACTTTATATAATCTAGATTTTATGTGAACTTTATAAGTTTATATAAACCTTAATTTAAAATATTTCCCCAATCAATTGTTGATAAAATTCTATATTATTTAAATTCTGAAAAATGTTAAATCTTGAAATACAATTGTATTAAAAAGCATATAACTAAATCAGATTAGATATAATACGATTCAATTAGATGTGCCCAATTTTGGGATGCAATTGCATTAGAGTGTATCCAGTTGTGTAATATTAGATTGAATTGTATCTAATATAATACAATCTGGTATAATTTTATAGAACCATTTTGCGGATCAGATTATATAAACACTTATATGATCATTTTATATTCTTATATTCTTATATATAAGATATATAAACTTTCTTACTCGGGTACTTATAAAGACAAATAATACTAACATTGAATTTATTATATTTAAAATGTTGAAGAATATCAGAATTAAATGCATATTTTTTGGATTTTAAATGCATATTTTTCGATTTTTAATAGATATTTTGTGATCATTAAACAGGATTATACAAATGATTTATGTAATTATGTACAATTGTATCGTATTATATACCAACCATTATATATATATATATATATTTTTGGATATAATTATATCAAGGGTTTATATTCAATAAGGAATATTTATAAATACACAATTGTTCAGGAAAGCTAAAAAATCATTCAGTTCACGTTTTATAATTATTTTTCTTACCTTTATTTTCTGCTAAATTTTCATATTTTTCGCGATTTTATTGTATTTTATTGCCCCAATTGCCTTCGAATATGTTCTACATTTTCTTTAAAATGTTACTGAAATGAGAGTATTACATGCGTTATTTAATATTTGTTGTGATACGTAAATTTAATTTTCCTAGATAATTTTGATTCGCAAAAATTTCCAAAAATTTGGAAAATATTTATTTTCCAAAAATTTTAATACTTTTGGCTTTTTATTTATAGCCATAATCTAAATCGCAGCTTAAGTTTTTGATGAATCTGTTGCAACATATATAGTGTTTTCGCGTTCCGTGTTAAAACTAAAGTTATGAAAGTGATGGAAACCTTGACGTCCCGCAGCAAGTAGATCGTGCTACAGGCCTACGTCAAATGGTTGGCTGCGAAGTTCAAGGACCGCTACCACTATTGTGTTTTCAAAAATTGTCCATTTAAAGAAAAAGTCATAAAATACTATAAAATCGATTTTCCTATATTATATTAAATACTTCTAGCAGGGACGTAACAGTTATAACTTTTATTCAAAAAACTGATTGTTTTACAATTATTTCTTGTTTGAATATTTTTAATTTTCTGTTTATTTGTTCTGTTTGATTTATATTTTTAATTCAAACAAAAACAATCCAAAAACGATTTTTATTTTTTCAAAAATAATAAAAGTTATTTTCAGATTTTTTTTCTTTATCAAAAAATAACAATTAAGAATATAAATCAAAAGCCATAGAACCAATGAATTCAACAATTATAATATCCTGATAATGTCAACTAGTGTTAATAAAATATAGAACAGTGATTTAAAGTGAGTAAATATGTATATTCCAGCAACTTCCGGCATTCAATTTAGGTCAATTTTTAATTTTTATTTTATTATCAAATAAAAAAGTTGGTGCTTAATTTTTTCAAAAAAATCATTCTGTAACTTTTATAAAAAGTTTTAAAATAAAAATCAAAAAACAACAGAAATTTATAGAGTAAAATATAAAAATTGAAAAAATTAAAATCTTTGCTAAACTTTGTGATTTTTTTGTGCAATATGATTTATAAAATATAGTGCATTATTGAAATGTTATAATTAAATAAATTTGGGTGGTGACTTTTTAAGAAATATAACAGTTATTTTGGGTCTCTGACTTCTAGTATATTAATTATAGCATTTTGTTATAATTTTTTTGTATATTATTCCAAAATTTGTCCATTAAGGCATTTTATTAAAAACTTGCGAAATTCAAAAACGTTTTGTTGCAAAAAACTGTGAATATTTTAAGAGGTTTTTTATAAATATATTACGTCTCTGTACATTGATAAAAATAACACAACATCAAGTCATACACATACAGTGGTGGCAAATTTAATAGGAACGATTCAAGTTTTTTCTAATTTTTTTTCGTTGCCTTTATTTTTAAAGATCACAATAGTGGCTAAATTCGCCCTGAGGGGCAAATATGTGGTTTAAAATATTGTGCAGAATTTTATCATAATGTCTGTCTTTTTAGTTTGTCACTTGTTTTAAGTGGGCGTGACTTTCAATGAAAAATTAGCGATATCGACCTGTTATCAAATTACAGAGTGAAATTTAGCGAGTACTGATCGGATCTATACAAGCTGTATATTTTTGGAAATCCTACAAAATTTCCCTAATTTCTGCATTATTTTTATCTAGAAATGGTCGACAGACTTGAAATGACAGTGCCTTAAACATAAAAAAATTTTCTTTGTTTTTTAGCGATTTTATAATAAAGTTAACCACACTGAAATTTTACTAAAATTTTAAAAAAATAAAAAAAACAGACATTACGTTAAAATTCTGCATACTATTATAGACCACATATTTACCTTTCCGGGTGAATTTAGCCAATATTTTGATCTTTAAAAATAAGGGCAACAAGAATAAAATTATAAAAAAGTTTAATCGTTCCTATTCAATTTTCCACCACTGTATATACATAACACAATTTATGGCAATAAGCTTGTGGAAAAAAATATTCTATAAAAAAAAAAAAAAATGTATCTCTACACAAGCATTCATACAAGAGTATCAATATTCTAAAAAAATCCTTAAAATTGTATGTTTTTATTTCCTGTCGATGTGTGTTTCCTCGTTGGTCTATGTTTTTCTTATTTTTTTTTCGCAACAACAACAAAAATAAAAAAATATAAGAACCCATTATGCAGCATATAAAGTATAATAAAATGCTTATTCATACATCATGTGAACGACAGGTAAAATTGTCCTTATTTTTAACAAATTGCTTGGCCTAGTATGAAAGTGCCATATCTTCTAAACTCACACACATATACAAAGAAACAAATATACACAAACTCTTTATAGAAGATAGCAAGCATGGTACCCAAAGCTTTATTTGTGTTTATAGTTTGTTTAGTAAAAGTAAAAAAAAAATGAATTTATATAAATGATCACTGTGTCACCTCCTCCCTAGTTTTATGTTTGCTAAAATATTTCCTAAGATATGAAAAAAAAATCGTTAAATTCAATAACAAAAAGTAAATAAATTGATTGCTTTACCAGCAGTAACCCTTCTTTAGTTCATTTGTTTGAAAAAAAGATTCCTTTAAAATGGCATAAAATTTTTAACACATACAGAAAGCAGCCAGGAAAAATATTTATATCATACATAAAAAACAACACGTTTCTGGCTAAGATAAAGAGTTTGCAAAAGTGTTGGCTTGAATTTTGTTGATATTTGTATTTTTTTTTTTAGTTTGCTCTTTTTTATTGGAGAGATTTTTATATGATTTTATTGTTTGTTAGCAAAATAAATTTATGTTGATTTGATATTTTTGCAGTAAACAATGTGGAGAAAAAAAATATTGATAATAAGAACAATATGTGACAGTGGCTTTATCCTTGTCAGAAGACCTAGTGCAGTTTGTGGGTCTGTTTGAGTATATTAATTACCAATTTCCAGAAACTTCAATATCAGAAGCGAAGTAACAAACTAAGCGTATAACAACTCTTCGGCTAAAAATCGCCATATATGAATTCATAAAGGTTTAATATATGTTCGTGCAGGTTCATAAACATGCATGTCTGCCCATGCATGGCTACACAAATATCCATTCATGCATCCTTATATATCTATACATATGCACTAATGGAGTTTAAGGTAACATCCACTTTAGAGTGGGCCAAATACAAAGAAAAGTTGGAATTCACCGTCTCTACAATTTTGTCCCTGTTCCTAATACTTATATAGGAACTCTCTGCGCAAAGTTTCAGCAAAATCCGCTTCTATTTAAAAGTCGTGGAAAAATTTATCTTTAAGTAATTAGTAATTTGCTTCTAGAGTAACTTATACTAAGGGTGGGTGCGAACTTTTCAAATAACTAAAAAATAATCTATCGGTTTGACTAACATTTTGATAAATAACTAAAAAATAACAATAACACAGTACAACAGCCAATCTGGGGGGTGAGAAATTCCAAGTCAGGGTGATGGTACTAGGTCAGTATAGTAAAACCCTCAAAGGGTTTGGCGTTCGTATGTGTCATTTTTTTTTATGACCTTTTAAATTTTTTCCTTATCTTGATGTTTTTTCGCTTAGTTGTAACTCGAGAACCACTTGTCCGATTTTGATGAAACAAATTTAGAAAAATTTAGAATTACAATTTCTTTAATCCGTTCATATAACATTTTTCTTTATAATCAACAGTTTTGCCGGTAAAAATAAATTTGTGGAGAAAAAAAAATATTTTTTTGCCTAAAAATTAAAATTTTTTATGAATTTAAAAAAAAAAAATTTTAATTTTTAGGCAAAAAAATATTTTTTTTTCTCCACAAATTTATTTTTACCGGCAAAACTGTTGATTATAAAGAAAAATGTTATATGAACGGATTAAAGAAATTGTAATTCTAAATTTGTTTCATCAAAATCGGACAAGTGGTTCTCGAGTTACAACTAAGCGAAAAAACATCAAGATAAGGAAAAAATTTAAAAGGTCATAAAAAAAAATGACACATACGAACGCCAAACCCTTTGAGGGTTTTACTATACTGACCTAGTACCATCACCCTGACTTGGAATTTCTCACCCCCCAGACAATAATCCCAAAAATGTTCCATAGTGTAATTACTGCAACAATGTGGCCGTTCACAACCAGAGAACACCGATGACTAACTACAAAGTGTAAAAACGGTAATGACATATCATTATTTTTTGGACTACCAGTAATAAGACCCACTTACCTTCTGCATTATTTTAAAACATATAATAATGAGTTACTGATAATGACTTATTTTTTATCATTATTTCAAATAGAAAATAATCTTCTAGATTTTTTTGAACATTTTTTGAAATCTATTTTTAGACTCAATATTTTTTAAACACTGGTAAGGATATATGTAACCACATATTTTTTGATTTTTTGTATGTTAGTGAGTAAGCTGACTTGTGCGCGGCAGGTCAATTATGTTTTTATCTATCAAATATAACATGTCGACATAGCTGAGATGGTAGAGCTATTGACTGGCAATCTGTAAACCCAGGTTCGATTTCCGCACCAGCAAATTTTATTTAACAAAAAAAAAAAAAAAAATACAATAAAAAATATTTTTTTTATATAATTTATTTTTTCGAAAATCTATTTTTAGACTCATTATTTTTGTCAGTACTGGTAAGCACATATGTAACGATATATTTTTTGATTTTTCGTATGCTGGAGTGATAACTCATTATTTTTCGCGACATCGCCATATAAAGGTAATAAGAAATGTAATAACAATATTAACTAATTACCATTACCAAGTATGTAGTTACATTACTACATATCTGGTAATGATTTTCTACACTGGGTATACAAGAGAATTGAGACCAATCACTAAAACGAGAAAAGAACTAAGTAGAAAAATACACAATCTATCTAGGGTTAAGCGATATAGCACAATAAAGGTTAGAGATAAATCAGCAAATCCAGTAGTAAAATAATTTCGGCTTTTTTCTATTAATTACACTATCAGTAAAATAAAATTATATACCGAAAATTGTTCAGCGATTTTTGCTTTTTGAAAATTAGAGAATTTGGCACTAAACTGTCGAACTTAGTTTTGCTTACTACTAACTCTAAACTTTAATCTGTGCTTAATTTCAGAAATATCTGCCTGCTATTTTTTGAGTTCGAAAGACAGCCCTAGAGTAAAATGAGTAAAAAAGGTAAAGTCGGGCATGCCGACTATATAATACCCTACACCAGTCTGGTTAAAAGCTAACTGATATTTGGATCTGAGATTCTAATTGGTTAAAATGGACTTGTGTCAAAATTTTCTATAAAATGATAAAAGGAGGAAAAATCCGAAAAGTAGCCCACATGGACAATTGGTCCAAATATGGGCCGATCCTATCCAGAATCAATGGGCTTTGTTCTTGGCACCATGTGAGTCCGCGAACCAAATTTCATTGAAATATCTTTTTATTTGCGACCTGCAGAGTGTAAGCAAGCCAATTTTGGGGGGACCTTCATATGGGCACTAGGTCTAACCATTGACCGATTTTAACTAAAATCAATGGGCTTTATCCACGGGCCAACATAGGTCGGTGTACCAATTTCATCAATATATCTTAATATTTGCGACCTGTAGAGTGCGCGCAAAAATGCATGGACAGACAAACGGACGGACGGACATCGTTAAATCGAAAAAAAGTGATTTTATGTCGATCGGCATAATAGAGGGTGGACCTAGAGTCCAAATTTTTTTGGTGCTACAAACATCCGCACAAACATATTATACCCTGTCCACGTAGTGGTGTAGGGTATAAATAGTAACTCATTTTATAAGTATTGTAACAATACCCCAGCAAAAAAAAATTGCAAGTAGTGCTTTACGACTACTTCCTTCAATGCTTTACAAGTATCCGTTAGTGTATTTTTAATACTTTTTTAGAAGTTATTCTGAAAAACTTCAAAAATTCACTTCTTTCATTGATTCTCAAGTATCCGTTATTACATTTTTACAGCTTTTTTAGAATTACTTCTAAACAACTTCAAAAAATCACTTTTTTCATAGCTTCCCAAGTATCTGTTATTACATCTTTACAGCTTTTTTAGAATTTCTTCTGAAACACATCCAAAAAGTCACATAAGTATTGCTTCTAAAGAGTAATTGCTCTAAAAGTGATCGTCAAAAGCGATTTTGGTATCATTTGGCATTTCCCAACAGGTCCCGGGTTCAATTCCCGGCGGGACCAATATTTTTTTTATTTTTTTTTTAAATTTTTTTTATTCTATTAATTTTTAAAAATATGTCTATATAAAAAAATGGTCAGAACTTGATTTTTATGTACCTGTAAAAATAGTACTGAAACCAATATTGAATTGGAGTGCACTTGTTTAATAAGTACTTTTATTGAAGAGAATAAGGAACAATATCTCGCATTAACAAAGTGTAGTTTTTATACCAATCAACTTTCATATCAAAGAATAGCTCAGCGGTAGAGCTCAGCGATTAGCAATCGTGAGGTCGCAAGTTCGATAACCGGTGGCGGCAATAAAAAAACTTTTGTAAATTAAAAAAAATTTAATTTTTTTTTTGTAAAGAATTTTTTTTTTACTTTTAATTGGTGAAAAAGAGCTTCCTTTGCACTCGTTCAAAAAGTACTGAAAAAATGTTGAAGTGGGAGTACTCCTCTCCTATGACAACTCAATGTTAAAATCATTAGTATTTATGTTAAAAAAGAAGTACATCTAGATCATCAATTGTAGTGCTTTTTCTACTGCTTCGGCATCTCTTTTTTTTGCTGGGACGTTTTCGCTCTATGCCCAGTAGACCGTTTCACCTTACAGGAAAAAAGTGCGCCGTAGACCCTCCAATATGAAGTATTTTTGCATGGCAATTTAAAAAAAAATTCTTTTTTTGCCGAACGTAGGGGTCGCCATTTTACATTTTTCGTTATATCTTTGGCATTTACAGTCGGATCTTATAGTATGATACATCGATGTTTTTCTCTTGAGGACACCAATATTTTGCTCTAAGGGCCATTGACCTCAAGTGTCCCGTTCTAGTAGTTACCCACCAGATCTCAGTTGCTACCATCCCAATGTACGACCCTAATGTCAGAAAATTAAAGTCCGCAAGAAATCATTAAAGTTTCAAGGAAGTTTTTCGATAAACCCAGTAGAAATTTTTTTTATTTTTTTCGTTGCCGAATGTAGGGGTCGTTTTTAAAATTTTTTTTCATGGGATTTTACCTTTATAATAAAAAACTGGTCTCCTCGAGGCAAAAAAATGTACATATCACATTTTAAAATCTGACTTTAAATGCCGAAGCTATAGCGAAAAATTAAAAAAGCGAATCCTACTTTCGGGAAAATTTTTTTTTTTTGAAATTGCCTTGCAAAAATACTTCATATTGGAGGGTGTACGGCGAAATGTTTTTTTGCGGTACGGTCTTATGTACATGTATTTTTAATTTATCGGCCCATTGTAATGTTTTGGGGTTAAAAAGTCTGTCAGCAACTCCCTAATTTATTTTTAGTACGACTTTTCCCATATCGACTTTTTCACCAATAATTCAAAAATTTTTATTAAGTGGCAACTCCGAGTCCACAGCATGGGCATATAGCTACCAAAATTTCTATTTTGTCGAGTAATTTAAAGGTGTGTATCTAATTCTCTCAAATCTCAAATTAAAGTACACTCTAAAAAATGTTTGTAATTTTACTACTATGAAATGGGTAAAATTTTGTTTAATTTTACGAAAATTCGGTAAATATAAACAAAAAATGCGTAAACTTTTTTCATACACACTTCCATACACAATAATACACAATAATACACACACAAAGTATTTTTAGACATTATGTGTTTATAAATAAACACATTGTGCCTAAAATTACTATTGTTTTGATAAATAAAATTTTTACGAACAAAGTTGGTAAATATATTATCCTATAATAGTAATAAATACTCTGACATTTCAAATTGGAAAAAATTTAAAAAAAATTATAAATAATAAAAAGAAAAACCGAAAACGGATTATTTTTTGTAAATTACAACATTTCCACAAACACATTAGAGTCTGGAAATAGCAACATAAGCATGAAATTGTTTTTGGTAATTATTATTAACGCGAGAGACACGGCCTACACAGGAACAACTGGGAGGAATAACTCCTGCTCAACAAAATGCCTTCTTTGCAAGGGAGGCAGTCAACCAACAACCGTCAACAATAACTGGAGAAAACGCCGTAAGAGAGATACGGTCTAGGTAACATAACTGGGTGCAATGACTCCTGCTCAACAAAATCAGTATTCATTGAGTAGTGCCTAACTTGCAAAGAAAGCATTTTGTTGAACAGGAGTCATTGCACTCAGTTGATCCTGCGTAGGCCATATCTCTCTTAAGGCGTTTTCTCCCGTTATTGTTGACGGTTACTGCCTCCCTTTCAAAGCAGGCATTTTGTTGAGCAGGAGTCATCGCACCCATTCAATAGTTATAACGAATTTTTATATGAATTTTATACAAATGCCTTAGGATACCAAAACGACTAATTTCGACATATACGATTATGAGAGAATGACTCGGATATTATTATTAATAAAATACGTACTAAAAATTAATTTGTTATTTTATTTAAAAAAATTATTGGGTGGTACTTAAAGTTAGCACAACTGTTGTAAATGTACGCATTATATTGGATTTTTACGCACTTTCTGTGGATTTTTGCGCATTTTTTGTGGATTTTTACGCATTTTATGCTTACATTTACACGTGAAACGTGCTTTTTTACACATAAATTTAGTAAATTAACACACTAATTTCAAAATTTCATTTAATTTTTACGCACTTTCAATATAAAATTACAAATTATTTCTGCACCAACTCAAACACAATGTGGGTATTTTTTTCAATTACGCACATAGAGTAAATTTACCCAATTTATAGTAGGAGTTCAAATTCCTACTATAAGTTGGGTAAATTTCAACAGAATCTAATTAGAGTGTAGCTAAGATTTTTATCCAACTTTTTAACCTTTAAACATGCGATCGGCTCGCTAAACAAAGACAAGTCTCTTATTTTCTTCTTTTTTATCACCTATCCGAATTTCGTTAAAATTGGAGTGAACCAATTGATATACTTTCCTTGTTAGTATTATTGTGATGTTGATTTTTTTGTAATTTGATTTCGGTTTGTTTGTTTTCCTTTTTCACATTTACATTATTTTTTATATTCTAATACAGGGAAATTACGGTAAGAATTACTATTTGTTTTTTATTTTAGTATTTGGTTTTTATTCTATTTCACCTTCCAATTTACCGTTTCACCTTTACTCCTTATCTTAAAAAAAAAAAATCGCCAAAAAGAAACCCCAACTAACAAATAAGTTAATTGTGTTCTGTTGGGAAGCGAACTTTAACCACTTACGACTAGTTTGCAAAAATCTATCCAACGATTAAAAGAAGTTATTGCTGGGTGCTTTTTAGGAGCTAGAAAAAAGTTTTAACCACCGCACCCCCACTTCCAATATATACATTGTTTAACGAACAAATGGTTTATTCTATTACGGTTTTAGGTTACCAGTGAATACAAATTTTTTTTCCGCAAAACTTAAACCCCTTTATATAGCCTAAATAGTTACTTTTAGGGGTTTCTTTTTGTCTTTTAAACATATTCCTAAGCTACTGATGACTTAATATTTTCCTTGTTTAAAACAGTGTAAAGAAAAGGGAGAAATGATTTAAGCTTAATGGTCATCTTTAGCCAGAAGCTTAAAAGGATATCATGCGTAACTGAGTGTATTTCATAGTAATATTCATATATTTTATAGAATAAAAAGTAAAACTACTTACTAGGGACTTTAGCTTTAACTTTGTGCCTCATAAAATTCACACGAAAATCTTAAATATACAATTTTATAAAGCCTCATGTGTGTATTACATATGAGGAATATTTTTTCAATCCTCCAACTTTTTCGAAGGAGTGTCTGATTGAATTGAAATTTGTATGAAAATTAATTTTTGAGGGCTATATTTTTTTTTTAATTTGGAGACTATATCATCGTGGATAAATTCCCAATAAAATGAATTCCAAAATTAAAATTGTTTGGAGGCTATTTCATTTCTCTTTGGGAGTATTCCATTTTTTTTTCCTGGCAATTTTGTTTTGTTAAATGTGTAGTTTTTGGCATATTTGTTACAATTAAAACAGGTTTTAAGAAATTTTATTTTTTTTTTGTTTGCCATTGTACCAATAGGATGTTTTAAATAGATTATAAATTTTAAATATTAATAAAATCTGCTTGATAAAATAATTAAATTTCAACAAGTGTTCCCTTTTGTTTTCTTACAATTGAAAAATTTTATGAATTTTATTTAAAAATATTAATTTTTGTTTCAGATTATGAAATCGCTCTTATTTTTTTTTGAGATTATTTCTTTGATAGTTTTATAACTTTTTCAATTGGAAGTTATTTCAGTAAGAAATTTTGCTTGCACAAAGTTTAGAAAATATGTGGTAGAAATGAGATAAAATCCATCATATGTGTGTAATATTTATATCCTCAGTTCGGCCGTGTGCTATCTTATTTTACGCACATGATTTTATTACACAATTTTGGCTTTTACAGTTTTTTTTTTTAAGAATTTTGTATGTATTAACACTTTTCCGTAATAAATTTAAGGCTTCCCATATATATACATAGAAATACAGATTTTTATATTGCACAATGGGATAGATTGCAATGATTTTTACTATGCTTGCAGAAATATATTCATTTAGTTAAAAATATAAAATGTATCATCATTTAGTTAAAAATTCTAACTAAATAATTGAATGTTATTTTAGTTTGACTCAAGATCATAAATTAATATCACTTTCTGTTTAAATTATTTTCAAATCAAAGAAAGATGATACAATCTGTAGCGAAAGCCGAAAATGCGCATTCTGCCTTGCTGGTATTATCGAATTTTTTCAATAGTTTTTATTCTTTGTAATTTACTTGTAAAAATTGTATCATCTTTCTTTGATTTGAAAATAATTTAAACAGAAAGTGATATTAATTTATGATCTTGAGTCAAACTAAAATAACATTCATTTACTTAAATAACAGATCAACTAAAAACATTTCCCCCATTCATTTTAACTAAATTATTATTTCCTGATAACATTTCCAGAGCGGACTACAAAAATTGATATAACTGAAATTATTTTTAACCTAAATTGTTGCAGTTATTAGAAACTTAGAATTGTTTTGTTAAAATTTTTTATTTTTTAAAAATTAATTACTTATTTTTAGTTAGTAGTAACATTACCACTTAAACTACCGTGCTTGGCCCTGTATGTATTTTACAAAACTAATAAAGAAATGAACAGCTACAAACACATTTGTATATAAATGTTCCCTAAAGTGGGCCGAATCTTTAAAATTTTAAATTCTGAGTTTCTACAGTACATAAAAGTTGTAGAAAGTTATTCCAAAAAAATAAAATTATGAAAATTGGTTAATGTCTTTTATTTTCTGTTTGTAATCGCACTTTATTAGTTAAAAAAAATCTATCAATAGTTAATTTGTATCATCTTATTCATGCTTTCTAATTCATTTTGGTACGATGTATAAAATATCGAGATGTTTCATACCAACAGCCCTGCTACAAGAAAAAGTATGTCGGATAAATATCAAACTAAGGACTATGTTCATATTTTTTTGTCTAATGTGATGCGAATACATATAAACATGCGCGGTTCCAGCAATTAATATAAGGGGAAAACTCATACGCCACAGTAGACAAATACATTGAGTTGGTCACTGAGGCGTATGATTTCCCCCCTTATATTAATTGCTGGAACCGCGCATGCATATAAAGGATATTGGTGAAAATGTTTAAAGGCAATTATATACACTATTAAAAACTACAATGGATATATACATTGCGCATATATTCGGGACTAATTTTCCATCTTCGGTATAGTTTGGAGACATTTGCATACTTTGAGGTCGGTCAGCAAATAATTCCTAATATTTTCAGAACATTTATTTCGGTACAGGGTATACTTTGGGGACATTTTTTGATGTGTCCTCGAAGTATGCGTAATTCTACATATATTTTATATTAGCGGCAAATAAGTTTCCATTAGGGAGATTTTTTCAGCGTGTATGGAACAACTATTTAAATTTTTCTAGAAGTTAGTCAAAGGAATAGCTGATAGATTTTGAGATTTATTGTCATTATGATGATTTTTTTCAAAAATTTTCCAACCGACGATTTGAGGATTTTATGGTAAGACCCAAAATGATGATTTTGTTTAATTAAAAGAAAAAAAAAATAAGCAAATCTCGTGTTTTCTTAAAACTTTTTAAACCTTTGCCTAGAAAGGGGTTTTTTTATTTCAAGTGGGCTAAATATAAATTTCATATCAATGTCTCTCTGGAATAATTTTAAAAAAGCACATTATTTTTAAAACCAATTGAGTTTATAACTTTTCGTGGATTTTTAGCGGTTAATTTTTCAAAAAGCGTATTTTGGTAAACAAACAGCCACAATATTTTAATGAAACCACAAAATTCAATAAAATAATAAAAGAAGATTTATGTTACAGAACTGCGGACAAAAAAGAGTCAAGTATGATTATTTCTTGCAGTTTCTTACATCTTACTTGTCTCTTTTAATTTAAATTACAAACCATTGTTCTAGAGATCCCTACAAAAGCATAATATTTCGGCAATATTTAGTCCCTTGTAACTTTAATTCAAATGTTTATATATTTCATAATAAACAAATTTTTTGTTATTTGCAAATTGACTACAATTATAATTAAGTTTATTCAAATATATAATTCGGGGTTTCATTAAATTTAATCAGTTTCTTTGGAAATTGAAATAGGGGATGCTCTCTGAATGTTCATATCAACAAATTAGGTTTTGGGAAGGAGGAAAAGGGAAAAAGTGTTTGGAAATGTTTAACTGAAAAGTGTCTAAATTAAAAAAATAAATTTTGAAACAACAAATAAAAATCTAATATGACAATATCATATTAGAATTTGGACTTGAGGTGGAAAAATATTCTAACTAAATATATGAAAATATAGAAAGTCCGAAAAAACAATTTTTGTATTTTTTAATGCAAAAATTAAAATAATTGTTGAAAATAAACATTTTGAAAAATTCAATGTTTACTTTACTTTGCAGACCTGGGGATTCCAATTATATTTTAGTTACAACTCAATTACTTCTTATTGAAATTTTAAAATAAACTCAAATATAATTACATGCGATTATTATTGAAAAAAATTTAATGGCAAATAACATGAAATTAGAAGTATTTTCAAGTACAAAACTTCTGTAATATTTCTAGTTACATTTAGAACTAGAAGATATTTTTTTTAAATTTAAATCCAGTTATAGACGGAACAGGCGTCGCCAAGCTTAATAAGAATACACACAGGAAAAAAATTGCCAACCGAACTGATAAGCCTTTTTTGGTTGCTACATCCAATAAATTCGGTTGGTGAAACCATATTGGAATGTGATTCCTAAATATTTTGGGCATTGCAACTAAAATTCAGTTGTATTAACCAAATTTTGTTGTGATAACCAATATTCAGTTGCACCAACCTATTTTAGTAGATGTAACCGAATTTAAGTTGGAAAATGGCATATTTTTTCTCTGTGTGTACGTCAAGCTTGGGTGATGCCTAACAATTGTTATTATTTATTCTCCTAATAGAATGCAGTTGACAATTTTTCAATTAAAATTACGCCAAACTTTTAATTAAATTTTTTTAATTACAATAACATGTAATTACGTAGGCCATAATTCATACACTTTTCTTTTCTGAAAACAATACTGCCTTTTTCTGCCCTTTTTTTTACAAAATGTGTTTCTGTGTGCAGAAAAACAATGCAAATACAGCAAATTGGATATCGAATTAAAGGTACTTAAAAGAACCCTATGGGAAATTTTAACAAACTGTCACCGAACTGGCTCTTTATATGAAATAGACTGGTCAATTTTACATGGCGTTGTCATAGGAGGGGGAAATTGACCCCTTGTGACATGTCACAAGACAAATCCTAGGGCAGGCTCTCATAAAAAACAAAGCTCAGGGACCTGTCCTGGGATTTGTCTTCTGGCATGTCACAAGGGGTCAATTTCCCACTCCTATGACAACGCCATGTAAAAGTGACCAGTCTATTCCATATAAAGGGATCAGTTCGGTGACAGTTTGTTAAAATTTCCCGTAGGGACGTATCTAACTGCGCTTAACATATTTCCAAGCATGCTCCGTCATTCACCAAAACATTGAAATATCAAGGAATGCTACACTTTGTTAAATTTCAGGATAATTAAGGCATGATTGGCCAAATTTTATATAAAGTCAGATAGATCTCTAAAATATCTTTAATTTGATATCAAATTTGTGTATTTTGCTTTTTATTACTATGCAGAAAAAGACATTTTGTAAAAAAAAGAGCAGAAAATTATATAATTTATAATTTTTTTATTAAAAAGAATTCAAATGCTTTTCTATCAATTCAAAACATTTAGCGTGTTTCTTGGCTTTGTTTAATAGAAAAAATTTCGTTTAATATTGTATGTACATTACAAATGGGTGTTATCAAAAAATATGATAAAAACCGTCTAACCACCTAATTTCTAATGCATGGATTACATTTGAGTTACATATTTCGATATATATCAGCGCATTGTCACCTGTTTTACAAAATTTATAACAATCTGACCAATTTTTGGTTAATACATAAAATTTGTGACCACTTTTATAGGCCAAATGTAAACTCCGTAACAAGTAACTCATAAGGTTTTTTAACTTTAATAGCTTATATTTTAATAACCAATAAAGCTAAACACTAACTGTAAGAAGAGGAAAAGTGCCGTTTTTAATAAAAATTAATAGATTTTACAAACTTTTTCGTATATCTTAGCTTTCACGACTTCAACTCTGTAACGATTTTTCGTCATAATTTTTGATAAAAATGCATATACCAGAATTTTGGAGTTATCTATTATTTAGATTCCGAAAAGTATAATGTTATTTATACTCAAATGATCGTTGGACTGTAAGTTAACATCCAGTATAACAGACTTGAAGCTTTTCTGCAGCATGTAACATTCTCGAGATGAAAAAGGATGTCTTTTATAAGATCTGAAAAAATGTTGTAAACTCCGTTCCTAATTTTTACACCAAACTATTTAACGAGTAAGAAAAACAATGTCATATTTGGATTCACCTTGTAGGCATCATGCGATTTTGTTTCGGAAAAAAAATTCTGGCAAAGCGTTTCTGAAAGAAAACGAAAAAAGTAACCAAATGTAAACTCCGTAACTGTAAACTCCGTAACCACAATTGTTTGCATCAGATTTCATTCAAAAAAATGTAGATAAATGTTTAAAATATTTTAAAATAACCATAAACAGAGGTGATTCAACTAATATTTATGTGTCAAAAGACGATTCAACTAATAATTTTGCGTCAAATCAAAAAAAGTTATCAGTTTTTTACCCTAAGCTGCTGGAGCGAAAAACGATTGATTTTGCATTTCATTGGTTTTGAATCAATATTTCGAGTCATTACTGACATTAGTTTGACAAATTAAATTTGTTTCACACAATTTAAGAATTTTTTGATCGCGAAATGTTATGTTTTTAATATTTTATTTTGTAACTGCGCAACCGCTGTTTTGCATTTAAAAGGACCAAAAATACAAAATTAAAAAAAAAAATAAAATTATTTTTTGCGGAATGAATTGTATTTTTATTCGCGAAACCGCCAATTTGATAAAAAGAAATTATATATCATTGGAAAGCAAGTTGAAAACCCAAATACGAAAAACTAATAAATTGAAGAAAATTCGTACGCAATGTTTTTTGTTATATGTTTTGCTTGCAGAAATGTAAACTCCGTTACAACAAAAAAAATTAAAATTGTGCCAAAAAAGTTATTGCGACAACTTGTAGAAGAGATTTTTTGCAATTAGGTTTATAATGACTAAACTTACTGATTCCATTAAGAAAAAACCGAAATATTAACACTTTTTGCTTCTCACAAATTTGGCCCAAAAATTTATCACATTTTTTGAGTTCACCCAAATATTAAAAAAAAGTTCTGTATTAGGACATCTAAACGTATAATTAATATAATAATAAGTATACGTACTGTGGCACTAGCTGATGAAGGTAGAATGACCTAAATTTAAAAATTGTGCTTTTTCTCAAAAAGAAAAAAACAATAGAAAATAAAAAATTTATCAAAATTAAGTTGCCATCTTAGCGAGAAAAAAATATTTTTTTTTCTTGAAAAACTTTTTTTATTATAAGTATTGGCAGCATATCGAAATAAATAGAAGTATTTAGAGGTTATTAGATAGATAACATGGTTTCCAACACAACTAACAAAATAGTTGACAAATGAGAGATTTAAAATCAAAATTTCGAAGCCAGAATTAGTTTCTACAATAGGCGTGTTCGTTTACTTACTACAAGTTACTACTTTTAATACAGCTGGAAAATTTTAATACAAAAAGTAAACAAAACTTTGAAATTGTAGTAAAAGTAGTAAGAATTTCGAGTAAACGAACACACTGAATAATACGCCCTTACTATCTAATTTTTCAAATTTACATTTTAGTTAAAGTCGACTTAAGTGAAAATATTGGGTGGCAGTATGCCTTGACTTGGTTTATTTTTGGAGCATTCTGATTGGTTTATTTATTTTCTACCAATCAAAATGTTTGTAAATATAAATATATTTCTAGGTGTATGAAACAAAGTGAACAAAACCGTATGTTTAAAAATAAAGTTGACTTTAAATTTAAAATAATTTTTATATTACGGGCCATAGTTTCCAAATATACTATACATCATTAAGTGAGGCTTCTAACACTAAAGAGTCTTATGAAACTACTAAATTTGTCTTAGAAAAAATTTAGTAAAAACGAGTAAAAAGGTTAAAGTCGGGCATGTCGACTATACAATACCCTACACCAGTCTGGTTAAAAGCCAACTAATGTTTGGATCCGAAATTCGAATGGGTTAAAATGGGGATTGTGTCAAAATTTTCTATAATGTGAGTCAGCGCACCAAATTTCATTAAAATATCTTGCGAACTGCAGTTTGTAACCAAACCAATTTTGGGGGGACCCTTATATGGGCACTAGGTCTAAACATGGACCGATTTCACCAAAATCAATAGGCTTCGTCCTTGGGCCAACATAGGTCTGTGTACCAAATTTCATCAATATATCTTAATATTTGCGACCTGCAGCGTATAAACAATATAATTTTGGGGGGACCCTTATATGGGCACTAGGTCTAAACATGGACCGGTGTTAACCAAAATCAATAGGCTTCAGCCTTGGCCTGACATAGGTCGGTGTATCAAATTTCATCAAAATATCTTAATATTTGCGACCTGCAGCGTATAAAAAGTATAATTTTGGTAGGACCCTTATATGGACACTAGGTCTAAACATGGACCTATGTTCACTAAAATCAATAGGGGTCGTCCTTGGGCCGACATAGGTCTATGTACCAAATTTCATCAAAATATCTTAATATTTGCGACCTGCAGCGTATAAACAATATAATTTTGGGGGAACCCTTATATGGGCACTAGGTCTAAACATGTACCGATTTTAACCAAAATTAATAAGCGTCGTCCTTGGGCAGACGTAAGTCGGTGTACCAAGTTTCATCAAAATATCTTAATATTTGCGACCTGTAGAGTGCGCACAAGAATGCATGGACAGACAGACAGACAGACAGACAGACAGACGGACGGACGGACAGACGGTCATCGTTAAATCGAAATAAAAAAAAATTCTGAGCCGATCGGTATACTATAAGGTGGGTCTAGGACCAATATTTTTTGGTGTTACAAACATCAGCACAAACTTATAATACTCTGACCACATAGTGGTGTAGGGTATAAATATTTGCCTCGGACCAAAAGGCTTTGTGAGACGAGTTGACAAAATATATAAACTTAAATTATAACATTCTATATTCTATATGTCATAATTTTAGTACTGCAGCTAGGGTACACAAAATACTGCTGCAGAGACCGAAAAAATCATTATGTTAGGAAAGACTGGGCCAAAAGTGAATCTCTTATTAAAAGATAAAGAAATATTAAAAATGCTCCATTAGTGCAGCTGGATAATATATTTTTACCACCTTTACATATGAGTCGCTGAGATGCAAAACTCGTTCCTTACACATTAACTAAATTTTGGGAAAAAGCACAAAACTTGTTGCGGCTAATTAAGTTAACTAAATTATTTGAATGCTTTTAATTCTTAAATGTTATGCCATTCTTGATTAAAAACTCAACAGCTGAAAAATGGAAAATATTCTCACAAATCGCCTAAGAACTGTCAGATTAAATTATCATCTCGTTTTTTAATTTTTGTAACGAACGAGTTTTGCATCTCAGCTACTCATATAAAATTTGGGCTCATGAAAAACTTCGTAAAAGCTATGTATAGGAGTGGTGATGGCTTTTTATATTTGAAAGAAAAATTTCATAAATTGAGTGATATAAAAATTAATTAGGGCATATTTATTGGTCCCCAAGTCAGACAGTTAAGGGAATATTAAAAGAAGGGCTTAGTGATTTGGAATCAGCTTAGCAGTGTTTCATGAATGTGAGTTTAAATTTTCTCGGAAATCACCAATCAGCTGACTAAAAAGTATGGTTGCGGAGCTGTTATCTACTTATAAGGCTTTGGGCTATAACATGTCGTTGAAAATACATTTTCTACTTTTACATTTAAACTTAATTCCTTAAAATTTGGCTGCCTTCAGTGATGAACATGGTGAAAGATTCTAGCAAAACATTTTTGTGATAGAAAAATTATATCAGAGCAAGTGGAGTCCACGTATACTGTTGAACATCCCTGAAGCAAAATATAGTAAAGAATCACAAAGTTATATTAATACTAATACTACAATATAAGGATTTTGTTGATAAAAACTGAAAGTTTCTATTTCTACTACCCTTATCCTTGTTCTAAACATAACTATACAAAAGTTTTCATGTTACATATAATTTGTGTTTTTTCGCTGACTAGTGAAACATTTCCGTGAGTACTCAGAAATTATGACTCACAAGACATTCTAAAGTTATATGATTTTTGAAGTATTCGTAATTCGACTACCACTCACAATATATTTTCCATGACCGATTGAGGTTTATTTAAAAAGTAATAGGTAAAGTTTGTTTTCAATTGAAGAATCCATTAAAATACATTGACACATATTCTTTAACTTTTTATATTCGTCAATAAAAAACAAACCAAAAAAAAAAATATGTATCGTCTGTAGCAGTTGTTAATTTCAGTCAAATATTCTATTTTTAGATTTTTATTTTTAGAAAAAATAATTTAAATAATTTCGTTGTTTTCTGTTTTAAAATAAAAAATCAAATATTTTCGGTTTTATTTTTTGTAAAAATAATTTGTTTATATACATAATTATTTCAATTCCAATTACAAGAAATTCTTTACTCATACACACAAACATAGCCAATAAAAATAGGAACATGTGTGTTGTGTGTGAGTGTTTTGAAAATCCAAACAAAAAACAAAATTTTCAAATATGAAAAAACAAACCACAAAATCATTTTTTTTTTAGGTTTTGTCTGTTAAAAATTGATAATTGTTTTAATAGACTTTTCAATTATTTTTATTTCTTTCATGGGTTTGAATATAATGTAACAGTAGTCCTTCTTTTAATTGTGTTGTCAATTAACTTAATATGTATTTTAGGTTGTTTTTAAGGATAAAATATTGAGAGTGTATTTATGAACCTATTTAAACACTTTTTCAGTATTCATAAATAATTGAAAAATGAATCACAAATCGCGCAAAAATAGTTTGGAAAATTCAGTAATGCTTATAATTGGGAATCTTTTAGAAATAAAAAAATGCCCTCAAAAAGATGCTTCATCAATAGAGAAACACGCTCTCCTCTAGCCATAATTTCAGAAGATCTGAAAGACCTTTTATGAGTCTTTTCATACCGCAATTATATACTGGGTAGTATATCTATGATGAACATTTTTAAATGATGGGAATTATTGTAATTATTGTTTCAATTACTCAATTTAAAGACGACCAAAGAGGTTTTTTTAAAAAACTCTGCATTTTAAAAAAACTTTGCAAATAGAAAATAATATTTCGACATGAATAAGTTTTTGATAAAAATAATATTTTTCCAGACATTGGTTTTTCTGAATAGTCGCGAGAAAAACTACTCAACAAATTTTTTTTACAAAACAAGGCCCAGTTACATGTGAAAACTTTCTGAATCGATAAAAAAGCATCGAAGCTTTTCTAGAAATAAAAAAAAAATTTAAAGTTATACGCTTATTCTAAACTTGATAACAATAACAAAATTGTGGTGAATGGCAATTGTTATAAGTTTGGTATTGTCACAGCAAAACCTTGACAAAATTGTAATGTAATAAAAACCACATGCCGATATACACAAATTGCCTGCACTTGTACGTAAAAACCATACGTCAGTGTGGCAACATTTGTGAAAAAGGTGACAAAGAGGAGATAAGAAGATAAACAAAAAATCTAAAGTATAATGTTTATGTGTCTGTTTGATCACTTCTGAGAGCAAATTATCATATAGAGACAATCTGAAAATAAAATATAAACAATAATACAATTTAATGGAAAATCACTGATGAAGCCTGTCAATAGAAAAAGGCAGAGACTGAATCTAGTCTGATTTGCAAATTTAATGTGTTTATAACTTTTGAAGAAAATGTTTATTCTTCTTCTTAACCTCAAACCTACTAAAAAACAAATATTTTCATTTGTCCACAAATTAAAATAAAAAAAATTTTGTTTTCTTATGAAGAATTTTGTAATGTTTCTTCAGAGAAATAAAATATGAAATACCTCATTTGTCTTTTAAGGTGTTCCTTAAGATATAATATGTGTCGAACCATTATCCGATTCTAAAATTCCCGCAAATTCCTCCAAAAGATTATGTATTTGTGGCTAAAGTTGTCAGCAATAAGCTCAAAGTGATTGATGCTAAAATTTAACGAAAACTTCAAGTGCTTAAAATTAGTCCTCTCGTGTTCTGCGGTTCCTGGACATTTTTTTTAAGTTTTCATTTCATTTAGGATTTCATAAAATTATCAAAAAATCTTAATTTTTCACAAATTACGATTTTTTTAATATTTTATTTTATTTTTTTTTAGCAGAAAAAGCATTCACCATTGTATAGTGAAATTCATAAAACTTTTTCTTGTCATAAAAAAACTAGAATACCATAACAAATTTCTTAAAAATTCCTATAACAAGAAAAATAACAATTTTAGTAACAAAACAAATTGTTTCGTTTTCCTAGAATGAGGGCATTAGTGTTATTTTTGTTCAGTTTTAAGATCAAATATGACAAATTCCAAATACAATTAAATTCAATTTATTTTACAACAAATAAAGAAAAAAAGCTTATGAAAAAACTTTGCTAGAACCAATGACTGGTAATTAATATGTTTTCAAGTGTAAGCAAGCACTTTCATCAGAATGTCTTTATGAAGTTCTCTCTAGGTTATAATGTAGACTATAGTTTTTGTATATATGTTAATTCTCAAAGTGAAAAACATTTGGAAAAGTAAACTCAAATTAAAATTAAAACCATTTGGACTGATTTTTGGATAAATAAATTTTTTGTGCTAAACTTTATGGATTAATTCTGGTTTTTTCAAATTCTCAATTTTTTCATATTGCCCATATAAAATTCTATTGACAAAATGAAATTTACAACATTTCCTCTATTCCATTAAATTATTATAAATAATATATTAGAAAGTCCTAAATCTATTAATAACCATATCTACTGGCCCATTGGGAAAAAAAAAGTTTGATCCATATTTTTTTGGAAATCTGGGATGGCTACGATGCATAAAAATGCAAAAAAAAAATTTCCAATAAATGTCCAAAAATTTTTCCGATTTTTTTTTTTAACCTAAAGTTATGCCCAAAAATATCACTTTCGTCGAAACCAAAGTAAAAATATTTGAAAATTTTTAACCAATTTAAAACAAAAAAAATTTTTGGTAACTTTTTAGAACTTACAGGCCACGATTTTCAATATTTTATTTTCCCAGATTTTCAATTTTTTTTTACAATTTTTCTGCACAGGCAGACTTTAATAATTGAAATTTTTCCATATTCGACCCACTAAAATGTACATGTTCTTTATTTTTTAAATGTAGTAAAAAGCCAAAAGGATTTTGTAGGATTTTTTCTTTCCCCATACAGTTTTTCTTTGTGGCTTTATGACTTTCAATAAAACATATAAAAAGAATAATTTTTATTTTTATTTCTAACTCTTGGTTTATTCTTTCCTCCTCAGCCAACACTTTGCCTTGGAGAAATATGTTACTTTAAAGGCCACTGGCTATTTCTTGGGGTACAACACCAAGCAGAAAAAAAAAACTCAAAGTCTATTTCTATATGAATATGTTTGTATGATATCATTCAGTGATTTGTTTGTTGGCTCAATTTGAAAAATTGTTATGACCTCTCATGTTACCATTAAAGGATGCTCAAATGTAGGATTTTTTGTGTTTGTTGTTTCTGTTAAGGCCTTTGCTGTTCATGTTTTTGGAATCCTTGAATCCTTGTTAGAGCATTTAGCTTTGCCTTATAGTACTTATGTGTGTACACACAGTTTATAACAAACATGCAATATGAACATTTTCAAATTTAAATGTTTCTTATTTTTATGATGCTTTTCTCGTACTACTTAACACACTCACACACATATTCATGCCTGTTTTTTCTTTGATAAGGCTTTATTAAAAAACGCACAAATGCAATAAAAAAACTTTTTTTTTCTAAATGAAGTTCATAAAATACAGTATTTAAATGTGGTTTTTATTACAATCATTACTTAAATCTTTAGAAAATTTATTAACATATTTAAACTAAAATAAAAAATTTTGTAAAAATTCAATACTGTTGCTTTATTGTTGTGTTTTGTTAAAAATTTGGAATTTGGACTAAAAGTGAGCGTAAGAGACGTTTAAAAAAATAACATATCTATTTTTAAAAATCATTTTGTGAAACTGACTTGGAGGTTAATTATTAAATTTCTTAATTAATTACACAATTAATTACAAATCAAAAAATGTCAATTACAATTTCTTGGAAAGAGAAATAATGACATTTTAAAGACATTTTCTAATTCTAAATGTAATTGAAAATGTAAATGAAATTTGTAATTAAAATCATTTTCAATTCAAATTATATGTAATTTTTAATTTAAAATTTTCAATTACAATTACACATAAATATAATTGAGGTTTTTAATTTCAATTACAATTATTAGTAATTTTGATTAAAAGTTTTCAATTACAAATTACAAGTAATTATAATTTTAATTGAAATGTAACTGAGATCCCCCAAGTCTGACTGTGGTTATTTTTTAGATAAGCTATTGTCTCTAAATCGAAAATATTCCGAGGTTAAAAGTCATTTTGCTAGTATGAACAATTGTTTCACAATGTAGGGAAACCACTTATTTCCTAACCACTGGGTAACCACTTTTGCTATCTTCGTGAGTAACCATTTATTCTTTTGCTGTGAGCAGCCATGCTGGTAACTCATTACTCTCACTTTTTTGTAAGCGAGAGCATAAGGACCACCCACATATATTGGGACATCTCGATAATTAGGGCATTGAATAAAATAAAATTTTGGATTATAAGAAATAAATAGGCTTCGTCCTTGGGCTGACATAGGTCGGTGTACCAAATTTCATCAAAATATCTTAATATTTGCGACCCAGCGTATAAACAATATAATTTTGGGGGAACCCTTATATGGGCACTAGGTCTAAACATGGACCGATATTCACCAAAATTAATAGGCTTCGTCACTGGATCAACATAGGTCTGTGTACCAAGTTTCATCGCAATATCTTAATATTTGCGATCTGCAGAGTATAAACAATATAATTTTGGGGGAACCCTTATATGGGCACTAGGTCTAAACATGGACCGATTTTAACCAAAATCAATAGGCTTCGTCTTTGGGCCGACATAGGTCGGTGTAGCAAATTTCATCAAAATATATAATATTTGCGACCTGTAGAGTGCGCACAAGGATGCATGGACAGACAGACAGACAGACGGACGGACAGACGGACATCGTTAAATCGAAATAAAAAAAAATTCTGAGCCGATCGGTGTACTATAAGGTGGGTCTAGGACCAATATTTTTTGGTGTTACAAACATCAGCACAAAACGTATAATACCCTGACCACATAGTGGTGTAGGGTATAATCACTTCGTCCGGAACGGCAGGATCGTAAAATGGCAAATATTTTTGGCAAGCGAAATGAGGGATAAGAAGGGGTTCAACGGAGCCAATTTTTCTTTCCATAACTACTATTAGGTCAGAGATCATGAAAATAGTAAAAACTTCAAAATCGCTTCGGCAGAAAATGTTGTAATTATCAAAGAAAAAACAAACCCAAACAATTTGCTTTATCATATTCCAAAATACAACTCTGAAGTTTTGATAGAGCTAGCAACTTATTGACATCTATTTACGTATAAACAATTTCTAATTATTTGCTTAAGATTTTATAGATTTTAATATAAGCAAAATCATTATGCTTAAGTGGCCAGATCGATTAACTCCACTTTCTGAATTTTATAAAACTTTAATTTTAAAATACTCTATTGACTCCTTACTGCATAACTGTATAATAATTAGGGCAACCAAAAAAAGGTCTAAAAGCAATGTTTTAAGCTCTTGAAAAAAGCTCGAAAAAACAGTAAAATAAGCAGTTAAAATGCCAAAATAAGTCCTTAAACTTCATTATTTCTTGATTCAAACCGAATGTTTTAAACAATTTCTAAAAAATTAATGTCAAAGTTTTCTTAAATTCCCTGCAAAATGATTACTAAAATCAACTTAAGGAAAGGAGCGACGTAAACGTGGAGGGAACATCTGTAATCCACAGAATTTTTCCCCACGTTCACCATTTTTTATGTACTCAATGCAAGAGAAAAAACTAAAATACGGATTTAATGTAGTAAAGAACATCTGAATAATTCAGGATTAGCTTTCTGAAATGCCAAATTTACAAGGAAAGTGCTTCTCTCCGATTTGGAAAAAACTCGAATATGTGTTACAGGGGTCGGAAAAAATACAAATGTTGACAAGCATATCACTTCAAATAGATAAAAAAAATTTTTTTTCCACTTGATAAAAATTATTATTTTGTGTAACTAGAGTTAAAATGTTGACTTTTATTCAAAAAATTCCCCCTTCGAAATTTACAGCATAACGTCTCTCCAAATATAGACCTACAACTTCATAATAAAGTTTTAGGTAGAATCTAATACATTTAAACAACTGAAATTGCTATTAACATACGGACACTTTTGATCCCCACCTTTTTAACCCTTAAAAATAAGATTGGGACTATAAAGAAATCTGTTTGTTCTTTAGTTTTGTACCCTCTATCACATATCCCAATTTAATAAATATCTGTAAATTTCCTAGTGGGTCTTTTTTTCTGATGAAAAGTGAAAACATTAACCCTATATGGACCAAGTTATACGAAATAATAATTTTTATCAGGTGGAAAAACAATTTTTTTTTTGATCCATTTAAAGTGATGTTTTTTTTTCGAAAACTATGAAAGATGTTATTATGTAAATTTTCAAGTAGGTGTTTTTTTCCCTAAGGTATAAAATTTAACCCTATATGTATCATGTTATATAAAATAATTATTTCTATGAAGTTGAGATTTTCTTCTATCTATTTAGAAGCTTTACAATCTTGTACTCATAGTTAATATTAAGTTTCATAGTTTTTTTGAGGGTTAAAGTTTTTTTTAAAAAAAGTAAAAATAATTATATTCTAATCAAATATGAGTGATATTTTTCAGAAAATTTTGTAAACTTTGATGAAAACATTCAAAATTTCTTAAATTTTTTACAAAATAAACAATTTTTGTAAAATGTCCTAAAAAGCAGTCGCTTCAAACACGAATTATAATTTTTCCAATTTATTTTTTTCTTTTATATCAACTATTATTCTTATTTTTTATTGTTTTAAGAGAAGCAACACTCAGGAAATTCTTCCTTTTAATTAACGTGTTGCTTCCTTTGGAAAGGGGATAGTGAAGAAGTGAAAGGTGGTGAAAGATAAAGGGCTTCAAATATGGCAAAACTGTAATTGCGCGAGATGTTGAAGTTTTAGACAGTCATTGCGCGCCATCTGATGAAGAGTTGGCAAACTTTGTTGAAGCTTTTTAGTTCATAGCCCTGTTATATTATTTTATTTCGGTGCGGTTAAGTATTAAGGGAACACCGAAGGAGGACGCTGCGATATGTATGAGGGATAGAAAAAACTCATACATATTATTATTTTTCATAAATTGATGTTGCCTTAGTTGGGGCTCGAACCCGCAACCTTACTTGTAACAATCCAACGTACTAACCATTTCACCACAGCGCCCACCGCTCTAAATAGCAATCGATATCTCCAAACTAGGCATCTTAAAAAATCTTTAAAATTAATTTAAAAAAAAAACGTTTTTGCATTTTTATCAAATTCTGGGGTCATTTTGGATTCCAGGCTAAAATAGGTTAATGATATCAGATGAAGTCAGAATTCCATAGCTAAATCCGTTTGGCCGTATTAAATCAACAAATAAAATTAAAAATAATTTTTTTCGAAATTTCGAATTTTCAGAATTTGTAATAATAATACATTTCTTTCCAAAATGGGTCATTTGCGGCCAACTTTCGGCACGGCTTAACGTTTTCCCAAAAAAAAAACAAAATCGATTTCTTACATTTGGAAGCATTTCCAATAAAACTGTAGGAGGATATGACAAATCTATTTTTAGGGAACGACTTTGTAGCCTTTTCAATGATATATATTTAATTCGCTGATATCTAAGCAAACTGATTTTCAATATAGCCCTTTGATTCTTTTATTCTTGTTTGCTAAATCACAATAAATAAAATCCCAGCAAAAACATGGTAATGACAGGTCATTACCATACGGATTACCAAGTAATGGTAGGTCATTACCTTTTGCATTACTTTAAAATACAAAATAATGACTTACCGAAAATAAGTTATAGAAGTACTTATATGTTCGTGCAAAGTAATCACTTACTGGTAATTGATTAAATAAGTACTGATTAAGTATTTTTTATATTAAAATTTTATTTATAAATTTGTTTTGAACTAAATAGGGAATTTTCCAAGGTAAAAAGTTTTTTTGCCAATATGACCAACTATTTTACAAGGTAGGGTAACCACTTATTTCCTAACTTCTGAGTAACCACTTATTCTATCTTTGTGAGTAACTACTTATTCTTTCACTATGGCTAACTCATTATTCGCACATTTTTTGTAAGGGAGAGGGTAATGACCACCCATGAATTTTTGGACATCGCGTAATGTTGTGAGTAATTAGCCTGGTAAGTAGTGAAACCCTTTGTGTGCTACTTACTCGGTTAATTACTCGGTAATGTCTGTTTTTGCTGGGATGTTGCTTTGCAAAGTATCAAAAAATGTTTTCTTTTACTCCCTAAATGCATGGTGTAGCCATATGGCAACATACCAATTTTTAAATAAGAAATCCACTTGATGTACAAAACTGCATTTTTGAGCATTGGGCCCCTTCTGTACACAGTGTTTTTCTAGTCTGGTGCAGATTTTTTGAACAGTTGTAGGAAAAATCTAGCTTCGCATAATTTTGAAAAATCTAACAAACGCTTTTTTTTTTTGCAAAAGTGTAATATTTTATAATTTTTGTTTAAATACTTAAAGTGTTATTCTCGCAATAAAATTCATTTTGACGGCAACAAATGTGTAGTTCATAGTTTATATATTTTTTTTATTTAATTATTTTTTCAAGGGACCGAAAATAACAGTTATTTTTAAATTTTTAAACAAAAAAAGCACATATAACCAAATATCGGAGAACTGATTCAAGTACATCATAATGATCCTTGTGTGCTTGCTTTTTAAATTTTTGACTTTTATATTTTTGAGCAAAAATAAAAATTATTTTTTTACTTTTATTTTTCGAGCAGAAATAAAAGTTATTTTTTGACTTTTATTTTTTTAAGCAAAAATAAAATTTATCTTTTGACTTTCATTCTTTTGAGCAAAAAAAAAGTTAGTTTTTGAATAAATGGATGTTATTTAGTAGGTTTGAGGTTAAGAAGAAGAATAAACCTTCCTCAAAAGTTATAAACACATTAAATTTGCAAATCAGACTAGATCTAGTTTCTGCCTTTTTATGGACAGGCTTCATCAGTGATCTTCCATTAAATTGTATTATTGTTTATATTTTTATTGTCAGATTGTCTCTATATGAATAATTTCAGAAGTGATCAAACAGACATATACAAACATTCTACTTCAGATTTTCTCTGTGTATCTTCTTATTTCCTCCGTGTCACCTTTTCACAAATATTGCCACATTGACGTATGGTTTGTACGTATAAGTGCAGGCAATTTGTGTATATTGAAGACGGACAGCCAACAGGGCATTTTTATTTTTTGTAGTAAAGTTTTGTTTTTTCAAACGCGTCGTATAGACCAAATAATTTAAGTTTGACTCAAGATCATAAATTAATATCACTTTCTGTTTAAATTATTTTCAAATCACAGAAAGATGATACAATTTTTACAAGTAAATTACAAAGAATAAAAATTATTGAAAAAATTCGATAAGACCAGAAAGGCAGAATGTGCATTTTCGGCTTTGGCTACAAAGCCATCATCAGTGCCTTTCGCCTTTTGATAATCGTCTACTTATGTGACTGGTGAAAGCAAATCGAGTTTGTTATCAACAACTCAACTAAGACTAACATCAACGAAATTTAACAATGCTATTTTTATCCTTTTGTTATTATTACTCTTTTTTGCTTTGAACCTTAATTCTTAAGATATCTCAGCTGTTTCTATTCAACTCTGTGTATGATAAACACAGATTTTTTTTGAATTACAACGAACCGTTAAATTTAAATTTAAATGTATTTAAATTATATTTTTGCACCGTGTCAATGTGTTTAAGATGAATGGGGGAAATGTTTTTAGTTGATCTGTTATTTAAGTAAATGAATGTTATTTTAGTTTCACTCAAGATCATAAATTAATATCACTTTCTGTTTAAATTATTTTCAAATCAAATTTATAATTTATGATCTTGAGTCAAACTAAAATAACATTCATTTACTTAAATAACAGATCAACTTAAAACATTTCCCCCTTTCATTCGTTATTTTTTGACTTTTATTTTTTCGAGAAAAAATAAAAGTTATTTTTTGACTTTTATTTTGTTAAGCAGAAATAAAAATTATTTTTTTACTTTTATTTTTTCAAGCTGCCCTATGCTCCTTGCAGGAGTAAAAGGAACAAATATGCAAAGATAACAGTTATTTTTTGACTTTTATTTGTTTGAGCAAGAATACATTTTTTTTCAAATTAATGACAACCGAAAATTTTATAGCGATTTCTCATATTTTTATGTGTTTTGAATTTGTCAAGATTTTAATATTTTAATGTGTTTTTTTTTGTCGAAAGAGTAACATTTATTTTTGCTCAAAAAATAACTGTTATTTTTTGCTTGAAAAAATAAAAGTCAAAAACTAACTTTTATTTTTGATCAAAAAAATAAGGTCAAAAAATAACTTCTTTTTTGCCGAAAAAACAAAAGTTAAAAATAACTTTTTTTTCTGACTTTTCTGATAAACGTCATAACCTTTACGGTCCCTAATTTTTTTCATACACCTTAAAATAATCACAATTTAGCTATTTGTGCAAAAAACCATATTCTTCAATAAAAATTACCTTAAAAAAATTTTTTGTTTTTGATATTTTTCCTGAAATGTACACGCCTTTAGAAATCATACACATAAAAATGGTTAAAATTGAAGAGATCACGCATTTAAGGGTTAATCTAATGAAGCACATAAAATCGCGTCACGCCATAAGTTACCTTGAACATTGAGTTTATTGGTAATTTTTTAAAGCAAAAATTATAAAATGGGTTTTATGAATTTAGATTTGATACTTCTAATAATAGAAATAAAAGAAGGCTAAAATACGATTTGTCTTTTTTGTTAAAAAAAAAAATTCTGCAACACATAAATTACACAATAATGATTTTTGATAACAATAAAACAAATACACAAATATATAATATTTACTTACAAGGAAGCACCGTTGATGAGTTTCCTCAGATAGCAATGCAATTTTGATATAAGTTAGAGAATACAAAGTAAATAAACATGCGTAGATACGTTATTATGGGACAAATCTGACGTCTAAGGAAACACTATGCTAAAAAATTACTCCAGTTATCGTTTTTCAGAGAAAGGTAAACAAATTTGGTATCAACAAAAAGGAATTTTGATACACTTTTCAATCGAATACTTAAAGCAGTAAAATATTTCCAAATTTCAACGAAATCTGGAGAAACACCCCCAGAGAGTATCCTTGTCAGACATAAATATGACAGTAACATTCATAATAAATATAAAATTCATAGAATTTTTTATATGTTTGTATTGTATAATAAAACTTAATCAAGAATATAATTTTAATATGCATATAATAAAAAATTTACCAGGATATGAGAAATATTTATGTAACAATAAATTTAAATATGAAATATTATACAAGTTATACTAAGGACAGCATTTGTAAAATGATATTTTATTAAATAAAAAAAAAAAAAAAATTAAATAACTTTAGTCATTAAAAATTTCAATTAAATTTTAGTATACATTAGTTATAAATAATAAAATTTTAATAAATAATCTTACTCTAGAATGTGGAATATTATCAAAAATATCATAATTTGCAAAAAATATTTTTTACCAAAAAAATTATTGGCGAAAAAAGTTATTTTAGCAAAAAAATAATTGCGACACAATGTAATTTTGTGCAAATTCAATAGAGATTTAATTAATTAAATTTTCCAAATTGTACAAAAAATAGCGTTTTAATGAAACAAACACTAAACTTGAAAAACTGTTAGCACCACTGAGTCAAAAAAAGTACTAAATAATTTTTTCTATAGATATAATAAAAAATATCTATAGATATTATAAAAAATTGTTATTTAGCCAAAAACTACTTAAGATATGAAGACCTCTTTTTGCAAGCCTTGGGCATTAAAGGGTTAATGTAATGCTATTGAAATTAGTATCGTATCTTTAAACAATTTTATTCAATTAGTTGACCCAAATTAAAAATTTCAAACATGCCGGTTTAAATTGACTCAATAATAGAAAGTTTGAAATGTAGGTGAGCTTTGTGTTGCTGTTAGTTGTCATTAAGTATACTACGTACATAATGACTGTTAATTAGTTGCCACACTTAAAAGTACTAATGCAACTACAAACAAGACAACTTTTTAGATTACAAAACTACAAACTATTTTTAGATCGGTGTTAGTGTATAACAGTAGTTTAGATACATCGCCAACACAAAATGTCAAAACAAAATTTCAACAAAACATTTTGTGATAGTTACCGTAGAAGAAACAAAAAAAAAAAAAATAATGTTCTAACTGTAATGTTGTTTTAAATTGTTTTTCAGTTTAGTTGGGCATATATGATTTGAGTTGTGTTTGAACTAACAAAGTTTTCTAAAACTATGTGTAAACGATTACCAACAAAACGGCAAAAGATGTGCTAACGTTTATAAGTAGGTACACATTAATTACATAGTGTACAGAGACACAAAATAGTGTTTTACTTTCTTTAAAAAAGAATCATTAATAAGATAAATAATTTTAAAAGAGCTATATGGGTCAAAGATACACCAAGATGAAATCCGTTTTTTCGTTCCGAAAGTCTATTAGAAATAATGAGTCGCAACAAGGACTCATCTATAACATTTTCGTTATTCGGCCTTATTAAGATTGTCGCAGTCGATAAGAACATAATTTTTCAACAACTTTACAACTCAGTTTATCATAAATAGCAATCGGATCTTAAAACATAAATAATTATACATTTAATTCTTCATAATTTTCAATTTGAAGAAAACCATCTTGTATGGAGTCGAAAATTTAGACTAAAAATTCAACAACCGTAAATAGGCCGATTGTATTGTTCTCTGTTGTTAAAGACAGCAACACAAAAAATAACAAGAGCTTTAAATTCAAATCACAATTTTATGGCCTACTGATCAGTAAATGTGATAAAATAGGCTTAGAAGGGGAAAAAAAAGAAATTGTAGAATTTTTTTTTAAACATAGCTAAAAATGTATTATATAATCCCAAAAGGAAATTGTAACATAATGTGTTGTAATACTCTCATATTCAAAATTAAATACTGGCATATTTAAATTACATACCCTACTCACATATTCCAACAACACATTTATATCCTGCATATTACAAAACAACAAATATTTATACCGTTGACAGTAATGCCATGACGACGTTTTTGAAAATGACGACATATAACATTGTTTTTCAATTTTAGGAAAAATTGTGGCAGTAATATATTTTTTCTTTATTATTTTTGTTTTTGTCGTCGATGTTGTTTTGTCTGTTTACTTTTCAGGGATACAATTTTCATAGTAAATATTAACCCCTCATTTTCTGTTTGTCATGAATATGTAAAAAGCAAACCAATTTAAAAAAAATGTGCTTCAGTTGGAGTTAACCGTTTTTATAATACTCTGCGACACAAATTGTATTGAGTATATGCTATTTTCAAATAAAAAAAAATGTGAGCGTGGTCCGATACACGAATCGACGAAGAATCAATTTCTGAGTCGATTTAGCGTTGGCCGTTTGTCCATGTAGCCTTGTAGTCAATTATACTATTCAACAAATTTGATATTTTTGAAGTGTGTCACCTGGAAATATATATTTTTCTTATGAGCAATGGTAAGGTAATTCGAAAACTGAAAAGAAAAACATTTTGGCTGAAGTTTACTTTTTTGGGCACCCTTCAAAAAGAAAAAAAAAGTATACCCCCTCTGAAATTAAAAAAGAAAATGTTTTTCTATGTGGTAATAAAGATTAAAGGACATTTTCTTACGATTTCAAAAATGCATTTGGTTTCATGATCAGTAAAGTGTGGCTGCCCCTAGATCCATATGAGGACCCCCAGGAGTCTAAAATATCCAGTTAATGTATGGGTACTAGACCGTACCTCAAAAAAAAGTTCGCCGTACACCCTCCAATATGAAGTATTTTTGAAAGGTGATTTCAAAAAATTTTTTAATTTTTCGTTATAGCTTTGGCATTTAAAGTCGGATTTTAAAGTGTAATATATCGACCAGTGTTTTGCTATATAGTAAAAATCCAATTAAAAAAAATAAAAAAAGACGACCCCTACGTTCGGCAACCAATATATAAAAAAAATTTCTACTGGGTTTATCGAAAAACTTCCTTAGCAGAAGTTTAATGATTTTTTGCGAGCTTTAATTTTCTGACATAAGGGTCGTACATTAGGGTGGTAGCAACTGAGATCTGGTGGGAACTACTAGAAGGGGATACTTGAGGTCAAAATGCCCTTAGAGAAAAACACTGGTCTCCTCGAGAGAAAAACATCGATGTATCACACTTTAAGATCTGACTGCAATTGCCAAAGATATAACGAAAAATGTAAAATGGCGACCCCTACGTTCGGCAAAAAAAAAAATTTTTTTTTTGAAATCACCTTTCAAAAATACTTCATATTGGAGGGTGTACGGCGGACTTTTTTTTTTGCCTGTAAGGTGGTACGCTCTAATGGGTACTCAAAGGAACGGAAATTTTCTTACGAATTTCTTGTGGTCATCCACAATGTACCAAAAAACTAAAAATTTTCGTCTGCCGTGCTATATACCTCAATGTACGAAAAACTCCCTAAAGTTCATAAAAATTTCATTTTTTGTGTGAAAAATTCCCGACTTTTAGCAAAATATATTTCACACTAGTATTTTTTAACACCTAAAATTTACCAAAATGTACCCAGCGGGATTTTTTCTCGGATTTTAAAACATAATGCATATTTGGAATCCTGGAAAATGTTTGGGTGTGTCTGGGTTTTTTTCTGAACCTAGCGGATCCCAGCGCACAGTGGGAAAAATCACTAATCTAGCTTATAAAAAATCGTATCTCTTAAACTATTGATCTGAGAAGTTAGAAATGTATGGAGCGATTGTAGCGAATAGAGTTTTCTTTAAATATATTGTATTTGTAGACACCCTGTTTAATTACAGGGTGCACCAAAAGGAAGGTTTTAGTGGAAATTACACTGAAATTTAGTATCTCTTTAAAATTGGTATGAAAATTTTCCGAAAGTATTGCCCTATGTTGCATTTATGTAATTTGATAGATTTAATCATTCACCGATAGGGGTTGCTGTTAATATATTTAGTAACATTTCAAATACGATGTAGCTCCGAAGAGCAATGTATTTAGTTATACAAAATAAATTAAAATTTTTTGTTAAACAAACCACAATTTTTATATGTACATTAAATCACAGAAATAGTATTTTACAATATATATTTATATCAAAAATTACTGTCATCAAATATGGATATGAGTTAAACTTTAAAAAATAAACTTTTCGTATTTTTAATAAATAAATATATACAATTTTATTTATTCGTAACAAAAAAAAAGATCAAACCTTCTTTTTTTAAAATTAGAGAAAACAACATTTAAGTTGACATTATACATGAAACTAATATACTAAGTTTTAATGCATTCATTATTATTTTTATTTATTTAAAGATCAACAAAAAAATTTGCTAATATTATCAAAATATATATAATACAAATTAAGAAAAAAAAAAATATTGCATAAAACCAAATTCAAACTTATATTTATTTAATTTTTATTTTTTAAACTAAATAAATTACATTCAACAATAAATAAAACTTAAAAAAATAATACTTAAAATAATTGTTCCATGAAAAAAAAATATTGCAAATTATTCGCTTTCAGAGCCTGAGTCCTGGGCTTCTTCGCATTGATCGGGAATCATTGGGTCACAAAGCAGCTCACGAACTTCGCTGGAAAGAGGCTCCAAGGCTCGATAGTTGATGGATGACTTTTTTGATATTGATGAAATATAAGGATCCGATGAATAAAGCAGTGTATTGAGTAAATCTTGCATAGTTTTCTCACGCGTCATTTTTCGAGTGTGGAATTCCCGGTAATTACGGAAATCTTTATTTCTGCATTCCATTGCTTCTTCCGAAAGCATTCCAATTGGCAAACACGCGTATTTGATAACATCAGCCCCATGCATTAAAATTTTATGTACGCTGGATGGCATGTTATACCAGGGGTATAAATCCAAGTACAATTTGGATGTACTTTCAGTCATTTTTTTAAAGGAATCTGTATTTATTGCGTAACCACATGCCATTGTTTTTAATATAACACCCAAATTACTTATTAATTTTTCGTCGACTCCTGTAACTGATGATGCCAAGCCAGGGTTTTTGAAGAACATCCTAGCCGTATTGCCGTCATTGGTTGTTCCAAACCCTGGCTTTGGTATATCTACAAGTAGGTTCATATATTTTTTTAAATCATCAATAATTTTTTTTTTCTTTATGCAACGGCTAATTTATCGTCATCGCCTCTTATTTGCCATTTTTTTTGTGTCAAGCCTATAGGCTATGTGCAAAATACACTCAAAACACCTTATCCATGCATGCAGTGTGGAAAGTCCATAGGCATACAAGGATTCATTTGGCTTTAAATCTTTAATCTTATTTAAATCATTCATGATTTTTGGAGTAGCTCCGCATATTCCACATGATTGTGTTGATGTTTCTGCGATTGCACTAAATGCCTTACCATCAATCATGGTAAGACAGAATTTATGATCCACGTTCAGATCTAAGTCTGTAACTTTTGTTTCTATTATACTTTCAATTTGATGTTTTATTTTATTTACTTCATTTTTTATAAGGTCAACTGTTTCTTTTTCAAATGTTAATTTAATCGGCCGACAGAATCGGGTTGATGACGGTCGAGGATTTTGCCACAAAATATTATCTTTATCTTTAAGTTGCAATGGGACTAAGTAAATTGCGAATAAATTCTCATCAGACTTACCTTCTGGACATTTTTGCTTATATGTGGAGTGTCCACTACTTCCATCACAACCCCATTTGTATATCATTGTAATATTTTTTGACGATGACATATTTCTCGATTTCATAATTACGTCTTTTTGGTATTCTACGATTCTGCTAGCTGTGTGGTCCACTAGAGCTTGAAGACTGACTTCTGCAGAAAAGTTTGTAACATATATTGAGGAGTCTTTGGGATAACTTTTTTTTTTGCCTCACGAATTACATTGTATGGTGGATAAATGTTTGCATTACGACTTTTAGCTCCTGATTGCGTTAGCATATACGAACTTTTAGTTTAGTCTCCGTCTATATATAGCGCTAAGGCTTCGTCAGGTGTATATGGTATGCAAGTTTTATCAGGAATGGAGAGGGCTCTTTTAATTTTGGATGCCCTTCCTGGAGATTTTTGTATATCTTTTATTAAACCTGCAGCGTCCCGTTTACCAGATTTGTAAAGACTTACACTGGAAGCGAAAATCAATTCCTCTTTACTTGTAGTTTTTACAAGATCAGCCACCTTCAGTTTTTTAGATACGTCGCTTGATTCTGTGAAGGCTTTAGATGGACGTCCTCGGTATTGTGAAGGACCCGGTATATCGTCATTTTCAAGACAAGACAAATCAATGTTTGTGTTTAACCATTCCTTGTGATTTCGTTCAAAAACTTGTGTTGTTCGTTTGCATTCGCTCCATTTTTTGGTGAATCTGCTACACAACAATTTTAAGGTTTTTTCAAGTTTTTTACACTTTTCACTTCCTTTATGATTGACTAGTTCAAGCTTCGAAAAAACGTGACTAATCACAAAAATCATCTTTTGTGAACTTGAATTGGCATTTCGCCAAACTTCAAAACATTCTTTATAAGTAATTTGCATTTTCAAAAAAACTGTAGCTTTAAGCTTAGTGAAACGCAACTTATAAAGAAATATTAATTAAATTTCCGATATTTCCTTTGCCGTATATTGCAATTGTATAAAAAGGAAAAATGCATTTATGTAAAAGCACTTGAATATCTCCCTCAAGTAATATTTGTTTAAACATATTTATATATATTTAATATATCATGTCATGTCTTTCTATATCTACCCAGCTACAAAAGAGATGCAAAAGCAGTAGAAAAATAACAACAATTAACGCTAGAATGCTAATGTTAGTCGATTGGACTAATACCACTTTCATTTTTGTGCACAGCTTTTTTCTCGTTTTACAGATCGTTCTAAATTCTTTTGTATTCTCAATTAAATGTGTTCTCTTGTTCTCAGTGGTCACATTGTTGCAGTAAGTATTGCTATTTTTGAGTTATTTAGCAAAATGTTAGTCGATTCGACTAATGGCTAGTGTTATTATTTCTTATTTATTCATTATTTTCAACAATTGATCTCAAGAGTATTTGTTATTAATATAAATTTTAAACTAATTGTTTTACAAAAGAATTAAATTTGTAAATTGATTTACATTTAAAATAAAACCAACTGTCAACCTTGTAAAGATTTTTTGTGGTTCAAATATAGATATCTGAAAAATCGGTAATATATATCTTTTAGTCGATTCGACTAATGATTAGCGTTAACGTATAAAATATAAGATTAGTGTTCCAGGGTTAATGATATCAATGTACTTCCTTCTTCGAAGAAACACCAATGATTTTGACATTGAGTTGTCATAGGAGCAAAGTACTCTCCCCTACGGGGAATGATGAGTCAATTGCCCTCCAAGGACCTTTCCCGTGACCGGTCAACCGAAGGCATATTACTAAATTAGTACAAATATGAACAAAAGATAATTAATTAATTTTCTAAGTATTTTCTGATCCGTTATTTTCACTGTTGCTTTTAAAAAAAACTTGACCGATACCGAAATAAAATCAAAAATTAACTTTATTTTTTCACGATTTGCTTATTTTAGCTCTTATTTTAAATTTCTATAATGTTTTGCTAAGAAATTTTAAGTTTTGTATTTTCAACGTTTTTTTAATGTAAAAGCTGTTTTAGTTTTAACAATTGGTATTTCATTTAACTTTTCTTTGTAATTTAAGGGGAATTTTTTAAATTTTTATTTATATTATCGGAGTTTTTGAGGCAAATTTCTAATTTTTAATTGATTTTTTAATTTAATTATGGCCAACGCAAAAAACAAGTCAACTGCCATTAAGGGACCTATCCCATGACTGGTCAATCGTGGGCATATTCAAGGCACTTCCACCATATTTGTGTGTGTGTTAATGTTGTTTTCTTTTCTATTTTTTTCTTTGCCATGTTTTTTTTATTTGCTGTGTGTGTGTTTGTTTTTTCTTTCTCTTTTTTATTTGAACAGAAACGAAAAACATAACTTAACCATCAGCCAGCCATCACGCATAAGCAGCGTTAGCTCAGACGGTAGAGCGTTTGCCTTACAAGCAGGAGGTTGTGTTATCGAGCCCTACTTCGACGCCAAGTAGATTATTTTTAATTCTTAATTTTTTATTAGTTTATTTCAAAAGCTATTTTTAGACACACCACCTTACTGCCACAATATGTCAAAACTGTGGCAATTGGTCATTTCCAACGACAACGCCATGTTAAATTGATATGTCTCTTTCAAACTAAAAGACCGATCAGCGACCGGTCTCCGCCCCCTTGGGACCTATCCTGCGTGTCATCTGGGACCGGTCCCTTTCCCCGTAGGGTCTCTACAACATTTTTTTCAGTACTTTTGGAACGAGTGCAAATTATAATGGGCAAATCGGCATTTTTTCATGATTTTGTTCACAAGTGATAAAAAGCAATTTCCAAAATTTTTATTTTATTTATTTTTAAAAATTTAAAATTACTGAATTTGAATAAATTAATTATAAATGTTGAAAAAAATATTGGTCCCGCCACGATGCGAACCCGTGACCATCTGTTTGAAAATAAACTAAATCCAAGTCACTTTTTAGTGTCACTTTTAGAGTAGTAATGCTTTTGAAGCAATAATTAAGTGATATTTTCGATGTTATTCCGAATAACTTCCAAAAAGGTGCAGAAATGGATACTTTGAAAACAACGAAAGAAGTGATTTTTTTTGGAAGATGATCGGAATTACTCCTAAAAAAGCAATAAGAATACAACTAACGGAGAGTCGGAAGGAATGAAAAAAGTGGGTAATAAAGCATGACTTCAAATTTTCTTTACTGGGTATTGCATGGAATATTACCCTTGATACAAAATTTATTTTATTTAAGTATGTAGTCTATGTGTGAGAAGAAAATGACATATTTGAGCGCAATAACATTTTAGTAATTTTTTTCTTCATTCAGAACTTCAAATCGCTAAATAGGAACCGTAATGAAATGAAACAAAGTTAGACCTGCTTTCTTTGGCCGGCATGAGCACTATTTGAGTACTTAATAAAATTAAAAAGCCACTTGGAAGAAAGTTTTCAAATTACTTTGGTTTAACCATACTACTTACGCATAATTAGGGTATTCAATCGATTAATCTTTAATAAATTAATCGACTAATTTTTAATCGAAAAAATTTTCCAATAAATCGAACTGGTTAAATTTCGAATAACGAATAATACGATTAATTTTATAAGATTAATCGAACTGTCATACAATTTTAAATTTTCTTTATTTACAATAGGTAATAACTTTTTTAATTTCCCTGAGTTTTTTAATACTTCCAGAGAGCATAGGAGTTCAAAAATAAATCAAAACATGATTCTAAATTTATTACTAAAAATTATAATTTTTCCATGAAAGTGGTTCATTCAAAAAGGCCTTCATTTTGGACTCAAAATGACTCATAAAAGTGAACGAAAATTTTCCACATTAATTGGAGTTTTTGTGACTAATTTTAGTGTCCAAAAAAAAAAAAAACGAAGTTTTCCCTCGTGGATTGGAGCCTTTTATGAGTCATTTTAGAATCTGAAAAGGAAAATCCATCACTGTTCTCTGAGGGATTTAGGATTGAAAATAATATATTTTTTATGATTTAGAATTAATTTTTTTGAATTAAAAAATAAACACTACATAATTTTTTATCAAAAAAAATTTCAAAAAATACAATTCTTATTCCAAAAGATGATAACTTATCACAAAACACAATTATTCCCACCGATTGGTCTGTCTCAACTCAATATCACTGACAATGCCTTTTAGTGAGTGCAGTGCATTAATCTTGAATTTAACGTATCAGTATTTAATATCAAACAATTTAAATTTAGATTTTTTACACGAACAATTTTTTATATCGGCTTATTTTTGTTTTCATGAAAAAATGTTGACGTATTTGCATTACTATATGGCAACTTTGGCAGGATTTAGGCAAATTTAATTATTTGGTCAAAATTTATAATAAACTAGCTCCAACAGGGGTAAATTGCTGTAACAGTGATTAGGTAAAAAAAAACAAGTTTAAACATAAAAAGGATCCAATCTTAGACATGGGATTGCCACTTTACATATTGAACATGACACTTGTGAGTCAAGTTATGTTTTTTTTTATTTCTGCGAAATTCAAGAAAATTTAATAATGCCTCTTGTTTTAACAAAAATTTTAATAAATATTTAATATTATAAAGATATACCCATTTTTATTGAAAGGGTTAACAAAATGTCTACATATTTTTAGATTAAATGGCAAAAAACCATATGGTTTTTTAAATTTATTTTTTGTCTACGAATGAACGATTTTTTATGTTGATGTGTATGCGACAACAATTCTGGTGTCTTTATGTACCAGGCATTGAAAAATCTTTAGCATGGGTTTTGTAATCCTATTTTTCATTGAATACCATTTTTTATGACATTGTTTTCAATTTTCTCTATACATGTATGACAGTGTATGTGTTTAAGAGAACGCTATGATAGTTCACAATATTCGACTTGGTTTCATTTAAAAGTATTGGTGTGTTAGTTGTTTTGCTATATGTATGTGTGTATGTATGACTTTGTACTCGTATTAAAACTCAAATGAAAACGAAACAATATAAAATTGGTAAATGTTATTTTCTTAATACTTTTGATGCTATTGACACCAATTTTTGCGACAGTATGTATTGTACTTCACTGCAGTTTCTCTGTTATTTTTTTTTTTTTTTCAACCATTGATTGATACAATACAATACAATAAAAATACAGAATGAGGGAATGAAAGAATGAAAGAAATGTGTGGTATATTTAAGTAATTCTTTGTGTTTTTTTAGCATAGAGTTTTCGGGTATATCTATTTTAGGAGTATAACTTTTTTAGGTGAAAAATTACATGGCGCCACGATATGGGAAATTCTTTATTGATAATGAAAAGCCTTTTCTTGAGTCATTTTAAAGAAAGAAAAAAAAACCTTCCGAACCGATGCCAACTTTTAAGATTTCATATATTTTTTTTTGCGATTTTTCAAATTATTGATAAATAAGTATAGGTCATATTATACTAAAAGTAAAGCATAGTTTATCTACACATCAAAACCTTCCAAAAATTTGAAGACTGAAAGTCTAATTTCCAGAAATTGGGCTAAGTTTATAAAAATCTGAATATTTGTCATAAAAAATACTAAAAATCTATACAATATAAATATACTTATTTATATTTTACAGATAATATATTATTAGATTTCCTAGCTTTTTGTTTTGCCCAATTTGGATTCAGCATAATGACGTTAATGGAAAATTATATATTTCATGAGGAGTTACTGCAAAAATATAAATCTAAAAAATTTAAAATTCCAAATTTCTATAAATTTGTTGCGACCGCAAAAACTTAGTATAATATTTGTTATAGTTTTCCCAGGCCTTTACTATTATGATACTTGCAAAAATGCAAAAACTTATATCCCTTAACGTATACGTAGACAGTTGTATATTAAGGGCGTGTGCGAACAGACTAAAATGAAGCTGAACTAAAATAATTTTAATAAAAAGTTGGTAAATTATTTGAAAGCATATTCTAAATTGTCTGTCGAAAAGAAGTTTATATTTTAAAAATTAAAAAATCAGATATATTTTTAAAAAAAAATTTTGTGTTTACAATTTTGTTTGCAATATTCACTGTTATAATAACATCAATTTGTGCGAAAATAAAATAAATTTGCAATACTTTTTTATTAAAAATTATTTAAATTTTTGTATAAAAAACACAAAACTTATTTCTTCGGACTTTCTATATTTTCATATATTTAGTTAGAATATTGTTCTACCTCAAGTCCAAATCCATTCCCTTATAAGTTTTTTATTTTATTTTGCAAATAAATCTTAGACTCTATTTCAAGATTTTGTGCGTTTTTTTATAAAAATTCTTAGATTTTGAGGTTTATTTAAAAAAAAAAAGGATTTTCCCAGGATTTTTTTCCATCGAAAACCAATAGATTCTGAGTACTTTTTCTTACAAAAAACCCCTATAGTGAGAACTTCTTCCAAAAGAAAAATGTTCAGATTCTGAAACCTTTTATATAATAAAAGCCCTTAAGTACTGAGGACTTTTTGCTATGGGAGAACCCTTAGATTCTGTGTACTTTTTCCTACAGAAAACGCCTTAAATTTAAAGTATTTTTTTCCATAGATAAACTCTTAGATTACGAGACGATTTTGCGAAAGGAAAACCTTGGATTTAGGAGAGTCTTTCTCATAAAAAATGCTCAAATTATGAGGGTTTTTTTCAGAAAAAAACTTTTAGAGTTTGAGATATTTTCTACAGGAAAAAAACCTTTCCTAAATGAAAATTCGCAATCTGTAGGACCTTCGGTTTGCCATAGTTTCTTTAATTAATTTATGTTTAAATTTAAAATATAGTAACATTTGTTGCTATGTTTATACTCTAAATAACAAAATTTCTTTAAAAATTCCATAAAGAATAAAAAAATGGAAGCAAATGGTGTGTGAAATAAATAATATATTTACGATATGTTACCTCATCATTAACTTGTTTTTTTTATTGAAAACGGACTCATACCAATTTCAAAATGAAAGGTTTATTCGTTATTTATACTTTAGAAATTGCCAGTGGTACAAAAAATCAAGTACTTGCATACCACTGGGTAACCGCGGTGTTAAAAATAAATTACTGTCAGAGTACTCATTTGGGACGCTTTGCCGTTTGCAAAAATTGTTTTCCCAGTATTTGTTTTACAGAAATCAATTCACTGGTAAAGCAAAGATTTTATAAAAATGATTAAAAAAAGATTACGCTTCGTTAAAAAATGTTTCCGAGTTCAAATCCGGTTACAATCGAAAAATTTTTTTTAATTTAAACTTTTTTTTTTTGTTTTATAAGATTAAATGTTTTGTTTATGGAAAAGCTCCTTTTAGACCAACATTTTTTTTTGTTTTCCCAACGCACTGTGGGCCATCATCATCGAATTTTCGACAAAAGTGGAATATTGAGTATACGAAACTAAAAGATATCACATAGGGGGGTCTGGTTGCTGCTGATCACGAATCTGAAATAAAAAATAAAAAATCCAAAATGGCGGATCCAAGATGGCGGCCATTAATTTTTAGTTTTTAATATATTGGACTTAAGATAACCAATTATATAAGTCTAGGATCCGCTGATTATAAATCTGAAATTAGAATTTTGAAGTTCAAGATGGCAGATCCAATATGGCGTCAAACAATTTTTTCATTAAATTGCTTATGTCGTCTGATTTACTTAAAATTTGCACCAGGGGAAGTTTTTGGGTAGCAGATAACGAAGCTGAAATCAAATTTAAAAAATTCTACATGGCGGATCCAATATGGCGGCCATAAATTTTAAATTGTTATGTGTTGGAAAATAAATGACACTGTACAAAAAAAAAGATTCTGATGACAACCGATTTACGCAGAGGGCCAAAGAAAAATACAAGTGTATCGGCGTTTTAAAAGTTTTTGTCTGGGCCTATGTTTTTGGGGGGTTAAAATTTCACCTCTTTTGAAAATGGCTCATATGAATATAAAATAGTTATTACTATTAGGGGGAAATATAGGGTTTTTTAAGCAATTACTTCACAAATCTAGTCTGCTTGGGAGTAGACTCGAAATATAATTTTTTAATTTTCGTCTGCATTTCATGCTATTCTACCAGCCAATTGGTAAATTTGTAGTTAAAAGCCATTCCTAAGCCCAAAGTAATTATATATTTAATCCTTTAATTCCCAGTGGAACATAGGGCCGCTAGTAATTGCTAAGTTTTATGCATATTACCCAATGTTTATTGTGAATCGGCATAGAAAACCACGTGAATCTTCCACTTTAGGTATAGGATATGTTCAGCGAACTTATATAAAACACTACTAGGGACAATTTTGTGGAACATTTTTACCCTCTAACTCTGCAATTATAGGGTCTTTTTTGGCCCTTTTCTAAAAGTGTCAAAAAAGACCCATAAGTTGAAGAGTTAGAGGGTTAAAATGTTCCGCAAAAATATTTGCCATGAAATTCTACTATAAGTCTCTGAAGACATCAAAGTTGAAAAGTTAACTTCAATGCCAGAAATAAGTCAAAACTTAAAATGTGTTTAAGGGTTAATTTCGTACTTATTCAGAATTGGCACTCAAATGTTCCACAAATCTGGACTTTAGGAGGTTGTTCTGTGTCAGAAAACCAGAACCTACATTTAAGGTAATTTTTAGTGCTATTTTTTTAGTTTTTACTAAACCTCTGGAATGCTGGAAATCAGCGAGATCTGAAGGTACTTTTTCAGTAATGGGCAAAAAAAAAAGTTTATGAACGGTCGCAAACGGTCGCAAAAACCTAGGTAGATGACATCTTAGGGAATACATTGGCACTCATGTTTTTGAATTTTATCTTGGAACATTTTGGAGTTTTTTTTGGAAAATTTAGGATTTTCAAAAAAAAACCCATATTTTTGAGGTAAAATTAATAATTTTGTTATTTTTTTCTTAAATACTTAACAGGTGTCTATTTTTTTTATAACTAGTTTCAGTTTTATAATTTGAGATTGTTTTTGGAGCAAATTATTGTTTATTTATAACTTTTTTATTGTATCATTATAAAATAAAAAATGTCACAAAATTAAAAACTTTGTCATTGAACTCTCGCCAACTAACAACGAATAACCACAATTATAAAATATTTCACTCACAACATACTCAACTATCCTAGATTTTGAATATATTTTCCCTTTACCTGAATTGTACTTTTAGCCAAAAAACGGCGATCCTGGCCCACAGTGCAACACTGGAATATTAGTTCCAAAAAACTTTTTGCAAGTTCTAGCATTTTAGTAGAGCCAGTAGTTGCCCAGTTGTTATCATTCATTTACGTTTCATTTACGTAGGTAGAGTTGTCGGCTGCCAATATGACGGCCGGTTAAAGTACATCTTAACGTCTCAGGTAAGTAGGTAAATGGACACGAATATTTACTGAAGCATGACCGCATCGTGGATGTGGTAATTAATCCCGAATCCACTGTCTGCCTGGAGGCGTTGCTGGCAGCCCCAGCTCCAGGATCGGATGCTTTAGCCCAATCAGCTACTCATCTTAAATTTTCAAGATTACAGAAACCACAGTGGCCCTATGTTCCGTATAGGAACTACGGGAACTTATATATATATATATAATATGACGGCCTGGTTTCATAGGAGCTTTTTTTAAATTTTGTTTTGGAAAATATAATTCCAGACCACCTATTTATTCGTTTTGCCAACGTTACAAATTTGTTTCTCCTCTTTCCGCTTTTTGAACTGCCGGTCCCTTTGTCTATTGACGTTATAATTTTTGAAATAGAAAAGCAATTTTTGCCAGTTCTTGTACCACCTGTTAAAATACCTTGCCATCGTTTGCCCGTTTGTATTTTTCTGGCTGGGATGATATATGAAGGCCTGCCATTAAGTACACTTGCGCCCAGTATTTTGTAAGCAGATTTTAAAACAGATTCGTTGCGACAACCTTGCGCACTTGATCGTGTAATTACAGCAACAAAGTTATTTGGTTATCGTTATCAAATGTTTTCATGGAAGAATTAAAACTTACAGTCCCAGCGAAAATTATGTTTGAGAAATCGAATTTCGCTTGGAAGAATAAGCCGGTAAAATAACGAACAAACTTATTTTTTCGCATGAATTACTCAAAAACTTAATATGGTTTACCAAACTTTCAATTTCTTGTAAATATGCGAAAATTCAATAAAAAACGTAGGTAATCTAAAATTGCTCACTTTGTTTATTTGCGTTAATAGTAATATTAAAAAATAAGAAAATCCCGGGATTTTTAAGAATTAATTCCTGGGATTTCGGGATTCGCACACATCATAAGTATAGGTTTTTTTTTTATTTTTTTCTTTAATAATAAAATTGTATAGTTGTATCCGAAGGACACATTTGCAAAAAGAAATTTAATACAATAAAATTTGTTTTCATGATTAATGAAAAATGATTTAGGAAAATTTATGTTAACTGTATAAAGAGCTTCTGGCATTTTACTAACTACATTAAATTGTGGTAAAACTACATGCTGAAAAAAAATCGTCCTGCTAGAAACATTTTTGCTGATGACACATATGAGTTTGGAAAAACTGTAAAGAAATAATTTTAATTTTTTTAATAAATATGATATATTTGCCTGCAAATATGATATTTTCGGCTGTAAACATATATATATTTATATCATATGGAATACATCTACCCGCAAATATATATATGTTTTCAGTGGAACATATATTTGTTTATAATTACTATAATTGTATTCCACAAATATATTAATAATAACATAAAATTGAAAATATATTATTTGTTTAGGTGGGAAAATATAACTCACATGAAAACATTACAGTGCTATAACCTTAAAAATAAAATAAACACACTTCGAAAACTTTTATAGTACCCAGGAAAATTTTTTACAATCGGTAGCCAACCACACCTTTTCTACAACTGGTTCCACTGCAACCGATTCCATGGAACTGGTTCCGGAACCAGTTCCTGGGATCCTTTGTGGATGGTGTGATTGACGTAGAATCAGTTCCAGAACTAGTTCCGGAACTGATTCTAGGGCAACCGGTTCCACTTTGGAGCTATAGAAGGGGTTGCATTTGGGACAATTTCAAACAAAAAGAAATGGTGTTAGAATCGATAGAAGGGGTTGTAAATGAAAAGTAGCTATTCTACAACCGATTCTTTGGAACAGAAAATTTTCCTGGGTAGTTTGTAAGCATATAAAAAATATATTTAGCAATGTAGTCTTTCAGCTTATAAAGGCCAGTATCATAGTAAAACGTTAAGTAAGGTTTTTTCTGAGATTTTAGTATTTAAAAGTAATTTGTCCAACACTTTTGGAAATTTGTTTTTATACCCTACACCACTATGTGGTCCGGGTATTATAAGTTTGTGCTGATGTTTGTAACACCAAAAAATATTGGTCCTAGACCCACCTTATAGTATACCGTTCGGCTCAGAATTTTTTTATTTCGATTTAACGATGTCCGTCTGTCCGTCCGTCTGTCTGTCTGTCCATGCATTCTTGTGCGCACTCTACAGGTCGCAAATATTAAGATATTTTGATGAAACTTGGTATACCGACTTAAGTCGGCCCAGGGATGACGCCTATTGATTTTGGTTAAAATCGGTCCATGTTTAGACCTAGTGCCCATACAAGGGTCCCCCCAAAATTATATTGTTTATACGCTGCAGATCGCAAATATTAAGATATTTTGATGAAATTTGGTACACCGACCTATGTCAGCCCAAGGACGAAGCTTATTGATTTTGGTTAACACCGGGGCTATGTTGGCCCAAGGACGAAGCCTGTTGACTTTGGTGAACATCGGTCCATGTTTAGCCCTAGTGCCCATATAAGGGTCCTACCAAAATTATATTGTTTATACGCTGCAGGTCGCAAATAGTAAGATATTTTGATGAAATTTGGTACACCGACCTATGACAGCCCAAGGACGAAGCTTATTGATTTTGGTTAACACCGGTCCATGTTTAGACCTAGTGCCCATATAAGGGTCCCCCCAAAATTATATTGTTTATACACTGCAGATCGCAAATATTAAAATATTTTGATGAAATTTGGTACACAGACCTATGTTGGCCCAAGGAGGAAGCCTATTGATTTTGGTGAACATCGGTCCATGTTTAGATCTAGTTCCCATATAAGGGTCCCCCCAAAATTGGCTTGGTTAGAAACTGCAGATCGCAAATATTAAGATATAGAATGAAATTTGGTGCGCTGACTCACATTATATAAAAACTTTACGCAAGGCCCATTTTAACCCATTCGAATTTCGGATCCAAAAATTAGTTGCCTTTTATCCAGACTGGTGTAGGGTATTGTATAGTCGGCATGCCCGACTTTAACCTTTTTACTCGTTTTTTTTTTAATTTTAAAATTTTGGTCCTTTTAAATGCTTTTCAAAAACATTAAATTTTTTTAAATTCCAATCAGGGGTTGCGAAGTTACAAAATATATTAAATTTATGTAATAAAAACATAAAATTTCGCGATCAAAAAATTCTTAAATTGTGTGAAACAAATTTAATTTGTAAAACTAAGTTCAGTAATAGCTTGAAATATCGATTCCAAACCAATGAAATGCAAAATCAATCGTTTAATCGCTCCGGCAGTTTAGGGTAAAACAATTATACACGCCCATGTGAAAATCGAAATATATATGAACATACATGATCATATATTGTATATGATCATGCATGGACATACGTGATCATATATGACTATGCATAATTCAATGTATGACCATATATGATCTCATATATTTCCATATATCTTTGGATCCGAAATTTGAGGGTATATGGATGTATATGGTCATATATAATCATATTTGAGTATATATGACTCATATGTGATCATATATGGTCATATATGAACATGTATTGTCATATACCCTCAAATTTCGGATCCAAAGATATATGGAAATATATGAGCTCATGTATGGTCATACATTAAACTATGCATAGTCATATATGATCACGTATGTCCATACATGTTCATATACAAGTCAATGTATGATCATGTATGTTCATATATATTTCGATTTTCACATGGGCGTTCAATATTAATGATCAATGTTTTTAAAATCAATCAATCATAACAAAGTATTTAAAAATAAAACGTTCTGATTGGTTGATTTTGTAAAAATCTATCAATAATATTGAGCGTTTATAGTTAAAAAATTAACTACCCATGTGAAAATCGAAATATATATGAACAGACATGATCATATATTGGCTCGTATGTGATCATGCATGGGCATATATAGTCATATACGTCCATGCATAGTTCAATGTATGATCATACATGATCTCATATATTTCCATATACCTTTGAATCTGAAATTTGAGGGTTTATGCCCATATATGAGCATATGTGAGTCATGTATGACCATATATGGTCATATATGAACATGTACGGTCATATACCCTCAAATTTCGAATCCGAAGATATATGGAAATATATAACATCATGGTCATATATCGAACTAGACATGGACGTATATGACTATGTATGCCCATATATGATCAACAGAGAAGATAAAATTGCTATTTTTGCTTTTTATGCTTTTTATTGCTTGTTTTACTCATATTTGCTTCTTTCGGATTTTCTGATTTTTAGCTTTAAAATAGCTTTTTCTTAAGATTTTTGAGCTTTGCATTGCTTTTTTTAAGACTTTTTGCCAAAAAATACTTTTTTATCACAAAAAAAATATTTTTTCTCTTAACTTTGTATTTTTTTTAAAAACTGTTGTTTTTCAAAGTTTTTTTACTTTTACTTTTGCTTTTTTCTTTCTTTTTTTACAATATTTTTTTGCTTTAAACACATCGGATTTTGATTTTTTCTGTCTTCTCTGATGATCATATACAAGTCAATGTATGATGATGTGTGTTCATATATATTTCGCTTTTCACATGGGTAGATAATTACATAAAGGGGTTATCGACCAAAAATACGCATAACGCAATTTCTCGAAAACGGTCCGTTAAAAAATATTTTTCCTGATGAAACTTAAAGTAATATAAGTACAAATATTTCCAAAGGGCTTGGTACTTAGCACAAATATTTGCAATCAATTTTTAAGTATTAAGTTACTTGTTAAGTATCTCAGTACTTATAAAGTATTTAATTAACATAAACAGACTTCGATCTTATAAAGTTTTAATGTACTTTAATCAGCAGAGAAATGAAGTCTGAGTCGATTGATACATTTAACAAATTTTTTGTTAAATTTAACAAATCCAAATTTAAGTAAAAAATTTAAAAACTACAGCTTCATCTGTAATTTACTGAGTCGTAGAATTTATTCAAATTAAGGTCTCGGCATCCTCCCCGGGCCTAGTCCATATCAAGTGAGGGCATATAACGGGATTCCAATGAAACAAACATTTTGTCCGTTTTGCTCTATCTCGTTTATTTTCGAGATATGGGCCATTTAATGAAGTGGAAAATTTTTATTAAAAATTTCTGAGAGTCCAAGGCCCCACCATGGTCCATTTTTGGCTAGAGATAACCCCTTTCTGTGGGCTATCGTATGGTTAGGGATAGTCGAAATGTTCATAAATTTTGCTCTATCTCTCGTAGTTTTCGGGACATGGGTAGGGTGACCATTCGTACTGATTTGTACGATCAGTACATGTACTGATTTTTGGTCCCGTGTACTGATGAAAAAATCGTTTACTGATTTGTATTAATTTTTTTATATTTTGTACTGATTGTAGTAATTTTTAACATTTAAAATAAAATAATAAATTTTTTTTAATAAAAAAAAAAGCAAAATACAATTTCAAATACAATTGAACCGCATTTGAATCGAATTAAATTTTTCTCTAAAGTAATTAAATTAATTTTTTTTACAAAATCGGGTGAATTCTTCAATTGCACGCGTTCAGCTGCAATAATGATTTAAGAATTAACTAAATTGTAATTGTATTTCTTTTTCTTGTAAATCTTTTAATCAAATCAAATTAATAAATTCACTGCTGAATATGAAAAAATAATTCCTTAATTTTTTTAACTATTCAGCGTGAACGTAAAAGCTCACTCACTATTTTTCCGTTCAGTGATTTACAAAAAAAAATCCTTCCATTCAGTGATTTGAAATAAAATTTTTACCGTTTTGTTAAAAAACAAAATAAAAATTTCTGTTGCCACAGTAGAAAATCAATTGATACACACTAATTTTGCTGTGACAACACAGTTTTAAAGGGCCTAACAACAAAATCTTAATGTTTTTATGCAAAAATTTCGATAGCAAAAGTTCCTAGAATTAGTTTTTCGATATACAAAGTTTAAATAAACCTTAAAACTGTCTATAGATAATTTTTAATGGGGAAAAGTAGCCATATTGTGAACGTTTTTCTATGGCAGAAGTCACTCAAAAATTATCAAAGAGAAAGCTGATTTGTTCTGACGACAGAATTTGTAGTCAATCAATTTGTTCGTTGTGCTAATCGTATATGTCGATTGTATCTACAGAAAATTACTTTATACAATGTAATTTCTTTCCGAGAACTAAAATTCGGCCTAAATAAAAATTCGGTATTAACAGAAAAATTTCGTTGCAGCAACCGATCCATTCGGTGGGTACAAATTTAGTTGGCAATATAATTCTTTTTTTTTGTGATTATATTTAAATAAAATTGTACTGATTTCAAGTCAGAAAAAAATGGTCACCCTAGAAATGGGTCATTTTAAAAACTCGGTAGGGAAAGAAATAGCGCCATATTTAAAACTTCGGATACATTGGTGGCGCCAGCTACCGGGTAATCGCAGTAACATGAAAATATTTTAACAATAAATTTTGTAAAATTTAATGAATGGGTTCTTAAAAATTAGTTTTAAATAATTTTGAAAATTAAAACTCAAAATTAGTTAACGTACTGGGGATTTTTAGTATTGTGTTAAATGAAGATAACTAAAATCTTTGCTTAAATCAGTGTTTGAACTAAAATTTTTTTAAAAATTAGTCAAATCGATTTGAAACCGGTTTGACAGATTTTTCTACAGACGTATTATTTTAAGTGTATGCTCTAATTCGCAGAGCATAGGAATATAAAGTATTTGATTGCTCTTCATCTATGCAAATCGGCTTCCATTTCAATAGTGAAGTGCTAAGCCCATTTATATATTAACAATAAAATCGACCCACTACTATTTGAACACTCACGATCCGAACTTATTTGAAAAAAATGTTATCGAATTATTTTATGAGTTTATAAACTGTTCTACGATATTCATTTATCATAATAAGTTAAATAAATACAGTGGTGGCAAATTTAATAGGAACGATTCAACTTTTTTCTAATTTTTTTTCGTTGCCTTTATTTTTAAAAATCAAAATAGTGGCTAAATTCGCCCGGGAGGAAAATATGTGGTTTAGAATATTGTGCAGAATTTTAACATAATGTCTGTTTTTTTATTTTGTCACTTGTTTTAAGTGAGCGTGGCTTTCAATGAAAAATTAGCGATATCGACCTGTTATCAAATTACAGAGTAAAATTTAGCGAGTACTGATCGGATCTATACAAACGGTATATTTTTGGATATCGTATAAAATTTCCTTAACTTCTGCATTATTTTGATCTAGAAATAGTGGCCAGACTTGAAATGACAGTGCCTTAAACATAAAAAAAAAATTTCTTTGTTTTTAGAGATTTTATAATAAAGTTAACCACACTGAAATTTTAAAAGGAAATTCTTTATACTTAACATAGAAAAAAACTTGACTTTTTTGTTATATCGTAGTAAGTATAGCAAAAAACTATTCGCTTTAATATTTCAGTGTTGTTAACTTAATTTTTTTTCATGTTTAAGACACTGTCATTTTAAGTCTGGCGAACATTTCTGGATAAAAATAATGCAAGACTTAAGGAAATTTTGTAGAATTTCCAAAAATATACAGTTTGTATAGATCCGATCAGTACTCGCTAAATTTTACTCTGTAATTTGATAACAGGTCGATATCGCTAATTTTTCATTGAAAGCCACGCCCACTTAAAACAAGCGACAAAATAAAAAACAGACATTATGTTAAAATTCTGCACAATATTCTAAACCACATATTTGCCTCCCGGTGTGAATTTGGCCACTATTTTGATTTTTAAAAATAAAGGCAACGAAAAAAAAAAATAGAAAAACTTGAATCGTTCCTATTAAGTTTTCCACCACTGTATATATCGCTTTTACTGATGTTACCTGTTAATAACTACATTGACATATCAAAAATCAATAAATTTTCTTTAATATTATCCACAAACACTTTAAAATATTTCCTTTGCTATTCAAGTGTCACAGTCTATGTACGTTTGCGACTTGTAACTGTCATTGGAACATTTGTAATTGTTATGTTAATGTCAATACGGTTGACCGTTTAACAAGTTTTAACTTTCAATATGGCATTTGATTGCTTTGTTGGAATCCCAGGGGGTACTAAAATCATGAACACAATAGTAAGACCAATATAGGGACGTTATTATAATCGACACACACACAACTACTCCGACACATTATTTACATAAAAAACAGCCTTATGTACATTACTGTTAGGTGCTTTCAATACCATGCTTGACATATTTGGCTAAATAATGACTGTGTGAGTTAGTACAAGTCTTTGAAGTTTAATTTATATTTTTAACCAGATGGAATATAAAGCAGTATGTAAATTTAATATAAGATTTCCTAGGAGCTTAAGTGACATAATGATAGACAAAATGTATGTTGTATGCTAAAAATATAGAAAGTGATAAAATCTACTGTTATTTCAGTACATACTTAAGGGGGGTGGTGTATTTATGTAAATAATGGAAATTTACAAAAATGTTTTCTTTTTTTTTAACAATATTAAGGGCGAGTAACTTATTTTCAATATAACCATGGTTAAACATTAACCACAGATATTTCCATATAAATTTGTCATTCACAACTACGGTTAATCACTAAACTTAGTTTATTTTGAGATAATTTAACAGGTCGGTAATACCAAAAATTCCAGGTTTGTAATTTGCTTCAAAAGAGTTTCTTCAATTAAATATTTTTTTTAGAAATTGTTGTTTTTTTTTATAAAATATTTTTTACTACCACAAATTTCTTTTTCCTTTATGGATGAAATTGAGAGGAAGGAATGACATCCGAAAATTAAATAAAAAGCTCTTGGTAAACAACTAAAATTCTTTGAGAAGTTTGCTATTGATAATGGTCCAAATCGGTTTTGTGGTTTTAAATTTATAAAAGAAATTATGAAGAAAACTAAAAATTTCCCAAAATATTTATTCATTTTAGTTCAACTCTGAAGTAGCATCTAGGTAAGAAAATATTTTTAAATTATTTTTACTAGACTAGAGCAAAAAGCAGTTTTCAGATCAACAATTTATTTCAGCTTAGATTTTTTTTTCAATGACAAATATTATTCAAGTAAATCTGTTTTTAAAAAAATGACAATCTTTGTGGTTGCGTTGATAAAAAAATTTACTATAAAAAAGTGGCGCTCAAATATTTACCATTAATGGTTTTTATATATTTTCAACACTTTTTCTTTTATAAAGTCGTTTAAAAAATACTGTCGTTAATTGGCAACACACTACTTAAAGTAAATAATGCATTCAGTTCAAGAGTTTTAAAGAATACTAAAGATAAGGAGAGAAAAAGAAGAGAAACAAAATCAAAATATTTGTAAAATATTTTTAGCAATATAACAATAGCTAAAACACTATAAAATCCATATCTATTCATATAGTTGTTAGAAAAAATTAACTTTTTACATTAAAAAAATAAGATTTAAAATTAAGAAATACTTGTTGGCTTGTTAAAAGTTTTACCATGAAAGAAAATTAAACCTTTCACTAACGACTTTATATTTTACGGCACAGTGAAATAATTCTAATGAAATACTTTAGTCCCAAGGGAAAAAATTAAATAACTGCCACAAATTTAGTTTTGACTTAACTGCCTTTTTCTTAAATGCAATTGCTTTATTTTGCAATGCTAGAAAAAAATATATTAAACACATAGAAAATACGAGTAAAAAGGTTAAAGTCGGGCATGCCGACTATACAATACCCTATACCAGTCTGGTTAAAAGCCAACTAATGTTTGGATCCGAAATTCGAATGGGTTAAAATGGGACTTGTGTCAAAATTTCCTGTAATGTGAGTCAGCGAACCAAATTTCATTAAAATATTTTAATATTTGCGACCTGCAGTTGGTAACCAATCCAATTTTGGGGGGACCCTTGTATGGGCACTAGGTCTAAACATCGACCGATGTTCACCAAAATCAATAGGCTTCGTCCTTGGGCCGACATAAGTCGGTGTACCAAATTTCATCAAAACATCTTAATATTTGCGACCTGCAGCGTATAAACAATATAATTTTGGTAGGACCCTTATATGGGCACTAGGTCTAAACATGGACCAATATTCATCAAAATCAATAGGCGTCGTCCTTGGGCCGATGAAAGTCGGTGTACCAATTTTGATCAAAATATCTTAATATTTGCGAACTGTAGAGTGCGCACAAGAATGCATGGACAGACGGACGGACGGACATCGTTAAATCGAAATAAAAAAAAATTCTGAGCCGATGGGTATACTTTAAGGTGGGTCTAGGACCAATATTTTTTGGTGTTACAAACATCAGCACAAACTTATAATACCCTGACCACATAGTGGTGTAGGGTATAAAAATGTAAATAGCGACCCCTACGTTCGGTAAAAAAATTTTTTTTTTTTTTAACCTTCTTGCAAAAATAATATATATTGGACAGTGTACGGTGAACTTTTGTTTAAGGTACAGTCTACTGCACATTAAGGCAGGTAAACAATTTGACTTAGCAACGTTTTTGACTTATCTGCATAAAAATGTGTGCAAAAGTTTGTTGTACAGCTATGTCAAAATACTGTAATTCGCAAATTCTGGTGACTTTCTTTTTGTTTTTTTACGAGTTATTGTCTTTTTCCATTTTGAGAGTTATTTCGTTATGAAATAAGTGACTTGGGAATTATTTCATTTTATATGGGATTTTTTTCATTATCTTAAAAAAAATCTCACATTTTTTTTTTATTTTTTTACAGATTCTAGGGATCTATATATGTAAATTCTTTCAACATAATGAGATTGTGCTTATTAAATTATGCATAGTAGTTGCAGTTCCTTAATGAAGTGTTCGCTGCGTCGTAAATTTAGCTTATAATGGAAAGTGTTGACTTTCAAATTGTTAGTATAAACGGCGAAGCAGAAAACTTTTACGTATTATTTAAAAAAAGCAATTATAATGAAAAATTCAGAATTTAAAGAAACCAAATTGAAAATCGCGAGTACTTTTTAATACTGGTTAGTGTTTAAAAACTACGATTTTATATAACTTGATCACGAGAATAAAGGGAAGTTATATAAGGAGTTACAGGCCCTCAATTGTATTAAAAATAATGCCATTTCGCTTTCAGAAATCTTTGAAATCATCCTCAGTAGCTTTTCCAACTTTTGGCTTTTGTTTCGTTCCTGGGTCCTTTTGCTTTACTCGTTCCAGGATTTCTTTCTATTAACCGTACGATTCATAACCAGCAAAACTCCTTTAATTTCATAACCAGGTACCCGGGTACCCGAAGTAGGTTGTTTTGCGTTTATTGAAATAAAATAATATTTTCCTGTAAATATTTTTGTTGTTGATTATATTTTGCGTTCTCAACTGTACAAGTTTGATATTTGGAAAAAAACTGGTTCGTATATAAGTACCTAAAGCGACACAAGTAGGCAGAAACTGGTTTTATGTAAGGGTTGTTTATTTGCTTATTTTGCTTATTTTCGGTACCTACTTGCTTAATTGCTTTTGAATTAGATAGCAGATGTTCATTTGTGTCGTAAAATTGAAATATTTCATTTGCTTCGCCAGTCTGTGTTGAATATTTGAACAGTGAAGTTGGTGAAAAATGAGCCGCAACGACCGATATTTGACTACAAGGGAATACTGGAATTTGAGTGATGAAGCAAGAAGCACATATATTCAACGTTTATTTGAGGAAGTGACTCAAGATGAGGACCTTGAAGTGGACCCTGTGGAAGACCAAAATGAAGGAAATGTGTCCTATACTGGCGAAGTTTCGGAATCAGAGAATGAAGATTTGAATGTTGACAACGCAAACGAAATTGCAGCTGCTATTGACGCACCAGAGGAAATTTTCTTTGATGATGAAAGTGAAGATGATGATATGCAAGAAGATGCACCAACAACAAACCCAGCAGACTACATGACTGCACGTGACGGCACACAATGGCAGCGAACACCACGTAGTTGCCAACAAGTGAGAAGCCACAATATATCCAGAGACCGCTGTGGTACAGCGCGGATTACTGAAAATATGACGCCTTTGCAGTGTTTCAAATCATACCTCACAGTGGAAATAGTGGATATAATAGTGCGCCACACAAATAGAAAAGCGCATGCCACATATAATGCGTACAATGAAGAGAATCCCAATAGACGTCAGTTGAAGTGGAAAGACACGACAATCAACGAAATTTATGCGTTCATTGGAATGGTTTTGATGGCTGGCACAAATCATTCTAATGACGAAAACGCAAGAGATTTGTGGACGTCACAGGCTCACCCAATATTCCGCGCCACCATGGGAATAAACAGGTTTTTCGATTTGCTGCGTTTTATGCGGTTTGACGACCCCAGAACACGGGTAGAGCGGCAGCGTCAAGACAAAGCGGCGCCAATTCGCGATATTTGGATAATGCTCAATGCAAATCTTGCCAGATATTATGTGCCATCAGAATATTTGACCATTGATGAACAATTATATCCATACCCTGGTAGAACCAAATTCACCCAATATATACCCTCGAAGCCAGCAAAATATGGCATAAAAGTATGGTGGATTTGCGATGCCAAAAACTCATATCCACTTCATGGCCAAATATATACTGGCAAACAAGAAACTGGTCGTAAAGTTGGTGTTGGCGAAAGAGTGGTGAGAGATTTAGTTGGGCCATACTACGGTAGCGGACGAAATATAACAATGGATAATTTTTTTACGACGCTGCCGTTGGCTAGGCAACTAAAAGTAGAAAAGCTCAGCATTGTGGGTACACTCCGCCGCAACAAAGCTTACATCCCTGCGGAGATGAAAGAAGACAAAAAAAAAGACGTTGGTTCAAGTTTATTTGGCTTCTACGACAACGTAACACTGCTCTCATATAAGCAGCGGAAGTCCAACTCGGTCATCCTTCTTTCTAGTATGCATGATGATGCACAAATTGACGAGAATGGGAAACCAGAAATTATAAATTTTTACAACCAAACAAAAGGTGGGGTGGACGTAATGGACCAAACGCTCCAAGAATACACGACCCAGCGACAAACAAGAAGATGGCCGATGGCATTTTTCTATAACATCATTGATGTGAGCGCATTTGCATCACACATCATATATTATGGAAATAATCCAACTGCACGATACACCACGACGCGCAGGAAGAATTTCCTGCGTCAACTGGCAGAAAACCTGTGAATTCCTGTTATAGAAAATAGAATTTCAAATGTGCAAAGCGTGCGCCAATTTTCAACAAAAAATGCAATTGAAAGCATCATCGGAAGGCCGTTGGAGAGTGTGCTTTGTGCTGCAGGTCCGTCAACATCTCCGTCAGCACGACAAAGGGGCAGAAAAGCACATACGGGCGTGTGCTACATGTGCAACCTTCTTCCAAATAAGCGCAGAAGAAAAACTAGAAAAAATTGCAGCATATGTAGAACGCCGATATGCGATGAGCACGCCATAACAATTACTAAATGCTACAATTGCCACAATAACAACGATAGTGATTCGGATGAATTATAATATAATATATATAAAATATGATAAAATAAATAAAAATGACATTTATTTCCAATAAAAACAACACAAAAAAACGTTTTTTCATTTACATGTCAGGCATTTACATAGGAATTGCATTAGGGTACCCGGGGACCCGGTTGTGTGTTTATGGGGGTAAAACATTTAAAATCATTTTTTAAAGAAAATATTGAAAATATTTTGAATTTTTTCGTATTTAAATCTTAGTTTAGCCAAAATCTCTCATGATTCGGAGTTTTATGTCCATATCTCAAAAATGATAGGCACAGCAGCACTTTAAAGTCAAAAAAGGTACACGGGTACCCGGTTATGAATCGTAGGGTTAATAGATTTTTGTTGAACTTTTCGACTACTTTGGAAATTGATTGCTTTTTCACGCGTACTTCTATTGCAATTTTTTTATAAGTTCCCAATGGATTACTGGGAATAGTTGCAATAACTTTTGTCTGTGCACTTGTCTTTGGTTCTTCATTTTAAAATTATAAATCAATCGAATTTGATAAACAGATGCATTTGAAAATCTGACATATTTTTCAAAGATATTTTCAAAAATTAATAAAGAAAATAAAAATTTAATTACTTGAGAGTTCGGTGTCAAAATCATCCAATTTTTTTAATCTTACATAACACTAATTGTCGCAAAAATGTATGTAAAAATAATTAAAATAAAATTTAATGAAAAATCACTGACGAAGCCTGTCCCTACAAAAAGGCAGAAACTAGATCTTTTCAAGTATTTATAATTCTCAGAGAAAAAGGTTTATTCTTCTTTCTAACCTGAAACCAACTAAAAGAAGAAACCCTAAATTATTGTTCAAAAGGAAATCGAAATAAACATTTTGTTTTCTTTTAACAATAAAATGTTTGAGCCAACCAGCATTATTTATCATTAAAAAAAATTGGGTTATTTTGACACCATGCTCTCAAATTATTGACGGTTTTTATGTCGATTTTCATTTCGAATGGTACTTTTTTACATTTAAAAATTTGGTAACATTTTGACACCATGTGCATATAAGGGTTAATTTCTAATTTTTTATTACTGCATGCAGAGCTTTGGAGAATTAATTCCTTAATTCAGTTTTTGAATTCTGAATTAATAATTCGATGAATTAATTCACTAAGCACCATATATTGAATGGAATTAATTCATATTTGCTTTCGTTCGATTTATTTTGTTACGAATTAATTCAATTGCAATAGTTCTTTTTATTAAATCAAAAGAATTAATTCACCGGTGAACGCGTTCAATTTAATAAACCGAACGAAAAAAAAAGTGAATTAATTCCTTACTGAATTAATTCACCACTGAATTCATTCAATTTCATTTTCATTCAGTGAATTAAAAAAAAATAAAATTACATTCAGTGAATTAAAAAAAAATAATAAGTTCACTGAATTGAAAAAAAATAAAATAAGTTCACTGAATTAAAAAAAAAATAAAATAAGTTCACTGAATTCAAAGCCTGTTTTCTGCCGTTCAGTAGAAGAAAACAATAATGTACAAATAAAAGTTTTAAATAAGCAATTTTACAGCGTGTGCTAGTAACAAATTAGAAACCGGATGCTGTTTATCAACCTACATGATTCAAAAATAAAGCCTTTTACTATTAAAAATAAAAACTTTACAGATATAGATAAATTTGGAAAAAAAAATATAGCTATTAATTTTTCAAACTAGGCACATTTACACGCGAGAGAAAACTGCTAGAGATAGAGAAAAATACAACTCTAATTAGCTCTATTGTGAATGATTTAAGCTATTTAGTGGTGTTTTTTTTGCTCTATCTCTAGCAGTTTTCTCTCTCGTGTAGATGTGACTTTAAAAAAAAAAAAAAAATTTTTAAAAAATTTCACCTTCGACCTCGGTAAAGAAAGGGTTAACGATCTCGAAGTTATACAAAATTGTCGGAAAACATTCTATTTTATCTGAGTTAAAAAAAAATCGAAAGCAATTTTGTTACAGCTGTCTACAAAAAAACTCCCATCTTTGGCCATTTCCTGGGAATATCTGACTATTACATCTGAATATTTATAGCTCTTAGAAATGAAACTAGAGTATAACATTGTAAGTTTGTAAGTAAGTTACAAAAAAAAATATTAATTTTTTTAGACTTTTCATATATAATATACGGTGGCATAGAGTTGTTAAAATTTATATTGAAAAATACAACATTGGAGAAAGCACAATACAACATTTTTGCTATGTTTACTGTCAAATCTGTAGAATATTTTGCTAAATATTAGTAGCAAATAGCAAAAACAAATTATCATATCTACAACTGTTATATCTACAAAAAATTAAGTTGAGTGCAAATATCAGTCTATCTTGTTAAATTAACAGAAATATTTGATAAAAGGATTGTAAACTACTGTTTTCAAAAACCTTGTTATTTATTTGTATTTAAAAAAAAATTCGAAAAAAAACATCGACAATTTTAAATTTCTTTATGATTTTTTAGGCCACTAATTATTGAGCAAAATTTTTTGTGGATTTAACAAGTTAATTTGTTATTTTCTGTCAACAAAAATTTAACTCAAATATAACTTAAATCCTGTATATTAAACAGTTTTATTTTTGCTGTTCCTATCTTACTAATATATAGCAACAATTATCCGTTAATTTAGCAGTTTTTTTCTACAGCATCATTTTCAACTAATTTTTAGTAGTTTTAAGAAAATTTACAGACTTTTTCCTATTAGTGAGTCATTTTTCTATTAATTTTGCATTTATTTTTTTGTTGGGAAACTCTAAACTGGAATATCATTTTTTTTTCAACTAACGGTTTTTAATGAGTGTAAATTTTGAAAATATATTTTAAATTATGCGCTAAATATTAATTGCCAAAACTTTTATGCATTAACTTTATTACCTTTAATTTTACTCAAAGAAATAACTTTTAATATCAAAACCCATAATAATTTGACTTCTCAAAAATTTTAATAATTTCATTAAATTAACAACATTAACAATGAAACAGCAGCGTTAGTCGTTAAAGAAAGTAAGAGTCTAAAGAAATTGTAACGACCGCAGTAACAACAAAAAGAAGCGAAATAACAACTTTTCATTATAGCAAAATGCCAAACCAAAAGTGTTAATACCTCTATAAAGTGGTTTGATGAATGAAATACTTTTGTAAATATCATTGAGCTTATTAGCAACCATAACTAAAAATTCTAAGCATTTTTATGACTTTAAACTAAAATGTTACAAAAACGAACTATGTGGTGGTTGGATGAAATAGTAAATTTTATAGCTGTTAAAACTTTGTTCTTTCGTTTAATTAAAATAATAATAATAACAATATATAAAAGAGAAAGTGTTAATGTTATAAGAAAAGTGTTGATGAATTTATTGTTTGGGGTTAAATTAGTGCTTAGGTTTTTTTATGTTAAAATTTTTAATATAGCAAAGAAAAATATGTGGAGTTTCAATTATCTTTTTAAGTCAAAGTCCTTAGAATACACTGTAGCAATAAGTTTAGATAACTTAAACTACTTAAGTGCGATTCTCTTACTTTTAAACGACAAAATTCGATAGTTAACAAGTCAATTTTTCATAGTGAATTGAAAAATTAAATACCGAATTTTGTCGTTAGAAAGTTAAAAAAGTACCCCTGGGATAAGTTTTAATACTAACAAACATTTCTTTTTCATACTATTGTAATTTCATATTTTTATTAATTTAAATTCTTAAGCATGTAGTAGGGTATTAAGATAATTAATGTTTTTTCTTTGCAGTTTTTGTGGTTACCATACATACTATTTTTGCACATTCACTTTCACAAATATTATTATATTCTATGCATAATATTACCGAAGTGATGATAAAAAAGAAACCAAAAGAATTTTCTCATTAGGCAAATATTTTTCCTTAACAAAAAGTTAAATAAAGAAACCACAATATTTGTGGTTGAATTCAACAAAACTAAAAATTAGGGAAATTCATACACAATAATAAAACTGACATACCTTTTAGATGTGTTAAATTATACTACTTGCACCATTTGAAGTATTATTCAAAAAATAAAAAAACCCGTTATTAAATATTATATCAAGCAGAATAAAAGACCTGACAAAAAAGTTATTTTAAAACCTCTTCAAATAGCATCAACCGATTCTGAAGTAATTACATCCAGGAAGAAGAGATACCAATACAATTAATGGTTTAAATTTATTTCTTTTTCAAACGATTTTAACATTGAGTTGTCATAGAAGAGGAGAACTCCCACTTCCATATTTTTCAGTGCTTTCTGAACAAGTACAAAGTAAACACTTTTTCATCAATTGAAAATTTTTTATTAAAAAAAATTTATTGCCGCCACCGAATATCGAACTATTGACATCAAAACTGCTAGCTTAGCTCTCTACCGCTGAGCTAATATTTCATATGAGAGTTGACTGAAAGAACACCACTTTGGTATTTGCTAGATATTGTGTCTTATTCTTTCCCATAGAGGTACTTATTAAAGGTAGTTATTAAACAAGTGCAAAAGGTTCACAGAAATTAAATATTTTTTTAAATACTATTTTCACAGGTGCATGAAAAGCAATTAAAAAATTTAAAAAAATATTGGTCCCACCAGGCATCGAATACCCGATCATCTATTTGGCAATTAACTGTATCAAAATCACTTTCTAGGATCAATTTTAGAGCAGTAATGCTTCGGTAGCGATACCACTATGCGACAGTCAAAATCGGTATGGGATGAAATCAACGGGAAATGTTATATCGGTCAAAAACAAGTTATACGTGCCCCGGCGTTTCGCTGGGTCACCCCTAGGAATCGAGATATATCTTTTTTTTGACATAACTCGAGAACCACTAGTCCGATTTTGCTCAAACAATTTTAAAAAAATTAAAAATTACAATTCCTTTAATCTGTTCATATAACGTTTTTCTATATACTCAACAGTTTTGCCGGTAAAAATAAATGTTTGTTACCGCTACCATAAAAATCAATAACCTTTTGTTTATTACTTTTTTTTAATATTTTAGGCAAAACATATTTTTTTCTTCATACATTTATTTTTACCGGCAAAACTGTTGAGTATATAGAAAAACGTTATATGAACAGATTAAAGGAATTGTAATTTTTAATTTTTTTAAAATTGTTTGAGCAAAATCGGACTAGTGGTTCTCGAGTTATGTCAAAAAAAAAAGACCACCAAAAGTTAAATCGCCGGGACACGTATAACTTCTTTTTTACCGATATAACTTTCTCCCGGTATTTGAACCCTTCCCGATCACTGACCCCTACCATTTGTCTCACAGTGTACTTAGGAGTTTTTTATGTTGTTCGGAATTACTGATAAAAAAGCTATAAAAATGTATTTATTTCAAAGTGTTGGTTTTTAATTTTTATTTAAAAAATATAAATTGTTTTTTCGACCTTTTTAATTGATTAATTATTATTATTGATTATAATTACCCTACGGGAAATTTTAACAAACTGTCAGCGAACTGGCCCCTTTATATGAAATAGACTGGTCACTTTTACATGGCGTTGTCATAGCAGGGGGAAATTGACCCCTTGTGACATGTCACAAGACAAATCCCAGGACAGGTCCTGAACTTTGTTTTTTATGAGAGTTGAGTAACCTGTCCTAGGATTTTTCTTGTGACATGTCACAAGGGGTCAATTTTCACCTCCTATGACAACGCCATGTAAAAGTGACCAGTCTATTTCATATAAAGGGGCCAGTTCGCTGACAGTTTGTTAAAATTTCCCGTAGGGTATTAATAAAGTATTTAATTTATACCGATGGTATGAAATACAAAAACAAAAAATTTCTAACTAATATTTCTATTGTTGGCTATGCTTTGCAGAAGACTTTGAAAACATATTTTATTGTTTGCTCCATTCCCATTTTGTTAATGTAGCAGACTACATTTAATATGAGATTTTGATGCTTCAAATTGCATTGCATACTGTCTCCACTTTCTAAAGAAAACTGATGAAGGGGACCTGGAAAATCCCCGAAACGATCGTCTTTTCATTCTTGAAAGTGTAGAGGTTTTTGAAAGCAAAAACTCTGTGAAGTATTTGTCAGGAGAGTATCCTGATGAAGAAAATAGTAGTTTTTTAAAAAAGTACTTATTATGTTAATTCGTAATAAGGAAATTGGCCTCGAACTGAATTAATAAATTTCTAATTAATATATTTATTTAGTCTACTGTATGTACAGCGCATAATTCGGGGACATCGGCAAAATAGTCCCCAAACTATGTAGTATATTAGTCTAGAATGTCTTCAAAGTATTCGCAAGACCTAGGAAGAGTTTGAGAAGAGTCCCCAAACTAACCAAGTATCTCCATAGTAAACTGTGGATCGAAAAAATATCTCCATAGTATGCGCTGTGCACACATATGTTAACTGATATTTTCGAAGGAATAAAAGAAGTGATTTTTTTGCTGTTGCTTAGAATTACGTCTTAAAATTAGTAAACATAAACTCAGGAAATTGAAAGATACTAAAATCTTTGTTAAACAGCTTTTTCCTGGGTCTGTCCGTATTTTACTTGGGTTAAATACTAATAAATTTCAATCAATTTTTGAATAATTGTATGAAATTAATTTAAATTCACAACAAAAATGTTAACATTGTAAAAAATTTTATTAACATATTTTTTGGTTTTCCGACAGACTCACTACAGATCCTGATTAATAATCACAAAATCTTAAGAGATTGAGGGATACTCATCCTCTGCTAACCAGATTCTTGATGGGTCTGCCAGGTTTTTGAAGAAATGATATCAATCATTTTGTCGGTGATTTCAAAAAACTATTTAATTTATTTCACAACTAAATTAAACTATAATGAAATAGCAGGAAACAAAATTAAAATATATTATTATTGCAAAAAGTGTCATTAAGATATTTTTTGGTGCTCGAACAGACACAGTAAAAAGTACGCGAGCAGCTGGCATAGAGCCTGAGATAATGTCTACTTCACGTCGTTACCGCGGGAAACAAATTTTTCGAAGCTACAAAAATTTTACAATACAAATGCTTTTCGTTTAAATTTGGTACCCGCGGTAACGTTCGTGGAACAGAGCTGTAATTAATGAGTAAAACTAATAAAGTCGGGTATGCCGATAACCTACACCGGTCTGGTTAAAAACCAACTAATAATTGGATTCGAAATTCAAATGGACTGAAATGTACTTGTATCAAAATTAAAAATGATAAAAAAATAGAATAACGATAAGAAATTTTGATCTCACCTAATGTTAGGTGTATAAGAGAAAATTAGAAATATAGTCCATAGGAGCGAACATGAAACAATCCCATCTAGCATCTATAGACTTTGTATTTGGCAACGTGTGTGTCAGCGTACCAAATTTCATTAAAATATTTTCATATTTGCGACCTGCAGCGTACGAAAAAGCCAATTTTGGGGGAAACTTTATATTGACATCAGGTCCAAACATGGGCCGATTTAATTTACTATTAATAAATTTTGTCCTTGCAGCTATATAGTAAGTCGGTGTATCAAATTTCGTCAAAACATCTTAACATTTTCGAACTGTAGCGTGCGAAAATTCCCATTTTTGGGGATCCTTATAAAGAAGGCAATGTGTCTAAACATGGACCGATGTTAATTAATGTCAACAGACTTCGTCCTTGAGCAATGAGAATCAGTGTACCAAAGTTAATTATATAAAATATATTCATATTTGCGACCTGAAGCGTATGAACAAGCGAACTTTGGGTGATAGATTTTAATTTATATCAACAGACTTCATCCTTAGGCTGATATAGGTCAGTGTACCTAATTGTAAAAAAAAATATCTTAATATTTGCGACCAATAGCGAGTGCACAAAAATACACGGACAGTAGGCTGGGTCGATTTGTGGGGAGGCAAAAAAATCGCCCATGGCTCAGGGAAAATCGTATTCTAGGGATCAAAATAAGAAACTTTGCCGAAGGAACCATACCTCTAAAACGAATTCTACTACCCCTAACTGTTGACTTTTGTCCCGTAGGGTCAAGTTTTGAAAAATCCCACTTTGACCCATTTAGAGTGCCCCAATCGAGTCCAAATGTATGACCGACCCCCACTAACTTTGGAGGGCCGATCCACCCATGCCAGTGGTACACCCCCTGGAACTCCCCTGGGGGGTTCCCCATACAAACATTTTAAAAAATCACCATTTTTGGCACTTTATTTTATTATTTTTTATTTATTTTATTTATTTTTATTATTTTATTTATTTTTTCTCCTTAGAAATTTATTTAGTCAGAACATATGTAAATGAAAAAATTAATTTAACTTAGTAATAGAAAAGAAAAAATGCCCAGACTTGAAAGCAAAAAAGACTTCAAACAGTAATTTTTTTTATTTTCTTTTCTATTACTAAGTTAAATTAATTTTTTCATTACTAAGTTAAATTAATTTTTTCATTTACATATGTTCTGACTAAATAAATTTCTAAAGAGAAAAAATAAATAAAATAATAAAAATAAATAAAATAAATAAAAAATAATAAAATAAAGTGCCAAAAATGGTGATTTTTTAAAATGTTTGTATGGGGAACCCCCCAGGGGAGTTCCAGGGGGTGTGCCACTGGCATGGGTGGATCGGCCCTCCAAAGTTAGTGGGGGTCGGTCATACATTTGGACTCGATTGGGGCACTCTAAATGGGTCAAAGTGGGATTTTTCAAAACTTGACCCTACGGGACAAAAGTCAACAGTTGGGGGTAGTAGAATTCGTTTTAGAGGTATGGTTCCTTCGGCAAAGTTTCTTATTTTGATCCCTAGAATACGATTTTCACTGAGCCATGGGCGATTATTAAATCGACCCGCCCTAACGGACAGACAGACAGACAGACAGACGGAGAGACCGGCTGGCAGACGAACATCGTTAAATCGAAACAAAACGTGCTTCTGAGGCGATCGATAAACTAAATTTTAATCAGCATCAATAGGGTTAGTTTATGGGCCGACATAAATCTGTGCACCAAATTTGATAAAATTATCTTATTATCTGCAACCTGAAGAGTGCGCACAAAAATAAATGGACAGAACGACAGACGGACGGACATTGTCAAATCGAAACAAAAGGTGCTTCTGAGTCGATTGGTATACCAAAAGGTGTGCCTGGGTCCAGTATTTTTTTGATGTTGCAAACATCAGCATAATTTTATTATATATTATACAAATATGCTAGCTGAAGTTGGCTGCATGCGCAGAACGAGAGACGAAATATTTTCTTGAGTCTTAGCGTACAATTCAAAAACATTATTACATTAATTGTAACAAAAAGAACACTGATTGTAAAAATTTTCGGATCAACTAAAAATATACGATAAAGTAGTTCACAGCCGAGGTACAGTCCAAATTGTTAAGCAATATTCCTTAATTTCAACATGTTAGTCATTAATATGGCATGATGGGTTAGGGTGTAGTACAAAAATAACAGGTAATCATTGTAAAAGTTCTTTGTTTTCGTTCTAATGACTATAAATAGAACTAAAAGCTTGAATGTTAAATACATCATAAAAACATTTGCTTTAGTACTAAATGAACTTTGGTTAAAGCAACAACTATAACATAGGGAAAAAAAGTATATTTGTAATAAACAATGTACATTACACCGACCCACGAAAAAAAGTGCACCCCTCAAAATAAACCTTGGTTTGTTTTATGATGATTCCGAATTTAAAAAAAAGGACCAATTTTAAAAAAGGTATTTTTTTAGTTTTTGTAAGAAATTTGCATCTTAGCTGAATACAACATACTCAGTATGGTTAGCATATGAAAGGTTTTTTAGAGGCGCGTTCAGCGGTATATATAACATGTTCAAGCATATCCTGCAATGTCCTATTTTTAAAGACAAAAAGAAAAAAAACAAATTTTTTACTTTTTTTACGAAGGTATTTGTGATTGAAATGTCAAACTGAACACGTGTTTCAGATTTTTTTGAATTTCGCGATTTTTCGCGTTTTATCAGAAATTCAATGTTCCACTATATGTTCTAAATAGGGCAATATGGATACCAAAACTTTACTTTTGAAAAGTCATAGAATATCCTTGAAAATAGGACATGTCAGGATATGGTTGGACATGTTATGTACACCGCTGGACGCGCCTCTAAAAAATCGTTCATATAATACCCATATTGAGTATGTTTTCTTCAGCTAAGATGCAAATTTCTTACAAAAACTAAAAAAAAATACCTTTTTTAAAAATGGTGCAGCTAGTGAGATCTCATTGCTAGACCCGAAATATTTTGGGAATCATCATAAAACAAACTAAGGTTTATTTTGAGGGGGGCACTTTTTTTACTTTTTTTCTGTGAGTCGTTCTAATGTACATAATAAACTACACCTTTTGCAATTGTAATTCAGAAAATATCTATTTAAATTCAGAAAATATCAATTGAGATTCAGAATTTCCATTTGAAATTCAGAAAACATCAATTGAAATTCAAAATTTTCATTTGAAATTCAGAAAACATCAATTGAAATTCAGATTTTCCATTTGAAATTCAGAAAATATCAATTGAAATTCAGAAAATATCATTTGAAATTCAAAAAATATCAATTGAAATTCAGAAAAATGTAAACAGAATTTTGTATAGAATCCGGCCAAGTAGATAATGTTTCACCCTATAAAAAATTTATATATGGATTTCATCAAAATACGTTTGATTAACAAGTGGAGTGAGAATTATTTAAAATTTGTGTGCCTCAGTGATTTTAGGTAGACTAATTTCTTTCTTGTTACGAATTATAGCTCCAAAATGTAAGGCTGAAATTTAAAGCCAAATAATACTCTTTAATATCAGCGTTACGTTTTAATGTCTAATTGAGCCATAATTCGTTACAAGAAAGAAATTAGTCTACATAAAATCATTGAGGCACACAAATTTTAAATATTTTTCACTTGCGTGAGTAAAATGAATTTTACTTATTTTGATAAACCCCATATATAAATTTTTATAGGGGATAACATTATCTAACTGGACGGATTCTTTTTAAAAATGTGTTTACATTTTTCTGAATTTCAATTGATGTTTTCTGAATTTCAATTGATATTTTCTGAAATTCAAATGACGGTTTCTGAATTTCAATTGATATTTTCTGAATTTCAGTTGATGTTTTCTGAATTTCAATTGATATTTTCTGAATTTCAAATGACGATTTCTGAATTTCAAGTGATATTTTCTGAATTTCAAATGACGATTTCTGAATTTCAATTGATATTTTCAGAATTTCAAATTACAATTTCTGAATTTCAATTGATATTTTCTGAATTTTAAATGATGGTTTCTGAATTTCAGTTGATATTTTCTGAATTTCAAATGATATTTTCTGAATTTCAATTGATATTTTCTGAATTTCAAATGCCAATTTCTGAATTTCAATTGATATTTTCTGAATTTCGAATGATATTTTCTGAATTTCGAATGATATTTTCTGAATTTCAAATGGAAATTCTGAATTTCAATTGATCTTTTCTGAATTTCAAATGCCAATTTCTGAATTTCAATTGATATTTTCTGAATTTCGAATGATATTTTCTGAATTTCAAATGGAAATTATGAATTTCAATTGATCTTTTCTGAATTTCAAATGGAAATTCTGAATTTCAATTGATGGTTTCTGAATTTCAATTGATATTTTCTGAATTTCAAATGATATTTTCTGAATTACAATTGCAAAAGGTGTAGTAAAAACATTTGAATTTATTTCTTAACTCATTATTGGCTTAGAATTTGATATAAATATTAAAACTTAAATCTACGTTATAACCTAAAGAGAACCCCATAAAGAAAATCTGATGATAATGCTTGGTAGTACTTGACAATGCATTAATTGTCAACCATTGATTCAATGAAAATGTTTTTCATAAGTTTTGTTTTCTCTATGTGTTGTAAAATAAATGAATGAATTATAATTGGAATTTGTGATATTTGATCTTAAAACCGAACAAAAATAACATTCATTATTATTTTTTCTAATTTTTCCTGCATAAATCTCTGCCTTAAAATTACACTATTGATGTTACTTAGGAAATGGTGTTGCTACGATAGTATTTTTATGTCTCTAATTATTAAGGAAATATTACAAATATTTTGCCATATTTACATTAACATAATGTTTGAGGTTTTATTTGTTATTTTCTGTAGTACGTACATTTGTTTATGTACACATAAATTTGGTTTTGTATAATAGCAGATAAACTTCGAGTATAAACAAATTGCATAATCTCTAATAAAATTGCACATGTATGAAAAATAAATCGATGGCCTAATATAAAAAGACTCTAAGTAAAATGTTTGCTTTGTAACACTTATGGAAAAAGCCTGTAAAAATTACTGCTATGTCTACCAAATATTTGTTTTAAATTGCTCTCAGAAAAAAACTGCTAATTTATTTTTCTTAATAACGTGAGGCCCAAAAATATTCACCAGATATTTTTAAGCCACCCGTTTGCTGTAACTTTAAAATAAAACCACATAACTAAAGTTGTCTTTAAACCCATGTAATTTTTTTTTTTTTGCAAAAATTAAAATGCGTGTAGTGTAGAGGGGGGATCCTTCGCCAGTGGGGAACATACACTAATCCCATTTTTCTCCGATGTTAAGGGAGATAAAAAGTTGGAAAAAATATATTATGTGCATTTTTCAATTAGCCTTCCTTGACATCAATATTGACGAATTAATATCACATGTGGTCGTAGACAGACGTGTTTTTGTATTTTTTGGGGTGCCAAAAAAATAATTGAAAGTAGCTACATGTTGCAATAACTTCCTCAAATCGTGAGATAACAAAATAATTTTTCATTACGTTAGACCTATGATCCTAATCTTTCAATAATAATAATTTGATTTTAATAAATGCTTAAAAAGTGTGAAAAATATTAATTTTATGTTAGTGCCTGTCTCACAATGCCTGGGGCACAATCACCAGATGGCCCCTGCAGCTACAAAGAGTTAGTACATCCCTGCCTAAAATGATCTATAAGACTTTTCTATATGTTTAAAATATGTTTAATAGTAAATTAGAACAATCGTGTTCATTCTTAAATTTATACTAATTATTCAGTTTTTTGAAATTTTGAAGAATCATTATATTATAGTTTTAAATTATTTTTTTTTTAATGTAGTGGAGATTTATTGATTAAAAAGAACCATATACCTTAAACAAATTATTCTAAATTATTTATTTCAGTCATTAAAACATTGACTTTGCCGTATGAACAATATTTTTTTGTTGAAATTGTATCTAGCTCTCTTGGCGAATATCCCCCAAGTTTGGGGCAGTTACGCCGATTTGGGTTACTTTGAAAATCATTAAAAAAGTAATAGAAAATGTGAAAATAATTAGAATAAAAATCATAGAAATTAAAGTCAATATATTTAGATCTTCAATTTGAAAGTAATTTTGAAAAAATAATTAAGGGTTAAGAAATGACAGTGCTTTGTAAAACAAAGGGGCGAAGGATCCCCCCTCTACCCTACCTTGGAACTTTTTGAATTCTTCCTTTTCTGTGTATCAAACAAATTAAAATACATGACTAATTGAAGCCCCACAGGCTAATTGTACTTTTTGAATTTAATTTGTTTCAAAGTAACCTTAGATTTACGATATTCGCCAATTCTTAAAAATTATGTTCTTATGCAAATATTAAATTGCATTGTCAAATTTCAAGTAGATATCAATCCCACAGAAAATAATGCAATAAATTTCATTATAGGGCAGTATTTTTTTAAGGAATTCCCTTAATTTTTTACGAGTTCCAAGGTACACTCAAAAAAATATTTTCGCTTTTATAAAAAAATTGTAAATTCTTAAAATGCATAAGTATTATTAAAGTTTTTATTATTTGCAATCTATGACAACACCAATCCTAATATTTCTGCATTTAAAGATTTTTCGTATCTATCTTAATCTTAGAGATATTGACACAGTATTTTCAAAACTACCAAGGTACATGACACTCCCCTATATATTTTTAAAAACTAAAATATTACAAAATATTAAATTTAAACAAATTAGTTATAAATATTAAAAAAAATTTTAAAAAATAAAAAAAATTATAAAATATAGGTCACTCCAGGAATCGAACCCGCGATCATCGGTTACCAAGAGATAACAAAATCACTTTCTAAAATTACGTTTAGAGCAATTATGCTTTAGAAGTAATATTTAAGTGATTTTTTGGATTTTGTTCAGAAGTGATTCTAAAAAAGCTGAAGGAAATGATTTTTTGAAGTAATTCAGAATTACTTCTAAAAAAGCAGTAAAAATACACTAACGGATACTTGTGAAGCAGTGAGAGATGTCGTATTTAAAGCATTACTTCCAATATTTTTTGCTGGGTAATAAACCATGCTCTCCATCGCAATTGGGCGGTAATTTTCAGGGTTGTTAGCCGCACCCCTTTTATCGATTGGCTGGATATTGGAAATCTTCAAGCACGAGGGGAAAACTCACGCATGGTAAGAAGACCCAATAGGGTAAGAAGACCCAATAGGATTAGCCAATGGATGAGCTAGCTTCGAAGAGCACTGTTTCGACACCAGTGACAGTATAGCGTCCGGCCCCGATGACTTGTTTACGATGAAGTCATCCAGAAACCTTTTAGCTGCTCGACCTCGGCAGAATAACTTGCACATAGTACTGGATAATCATTCAAGTTTGGGCGGTGTTTGATAGCTTTTCTGCAGAAATGAATTCCCTGCAAACATATCAGCTAAAGGGTTACGCTTATCAACCGGTTCAGTGAAAATTTTGTTAGTCTTTATAAGAGTTGGGATAGCTCAACTAGCATTATCCTCTACTCTTTTAACGAATAACCAAAAGGTATTGCTACCCTGAGGACTAGAAAAAACTTTAGTACGAAAACGTTGTTTGTAAAGGACCTTTTCACCAATAAGTATTTTGGAACACTCGTATCTCGCCCGTTTGCGAGTTATCTCGCAAGTTTGTGAACGCTAACTCTCTGGATCTGACCGCACTTCAGCAAGTCTGATTAAATCAATATTTATCTCATGGTTTACCCGAAATGCACTTTAATGGTATGAAAGGTTTCATTCCAAGCATTACAACATGTTCACAACCAAAACATTTCATTGGCAATAAATTCGGTTGCAATCACGGATCTGTTTTTTTGAGTGTAATTATATCAATTAGTATATTTTTGAGTATAATTTAATAAAATTGCATGGGCATTTTGGGTTTTCCTTATTAATATTTTTTATGCATGTATATATAAATTAATTTATTTAAATACACCCAGAAATCAATCCAGTTTGTTGCCAATCGAAATTTTGCGGTTGCTACTACTGAATTATTCTTTATGTAACTGAAATGCCATTGTAGTAATCAAACTAGACCTGCCATGATTGGTTTTCTGTTATCAAAACTTAAAAAATCAGCTACCACAACCGAGCCACTCGCTTGGCTACAAATGCGGTTGTCAGCACCGAATCTGTTTTCTGTATGTTTATGCACTATTATGTTACACCATATATGCAAAATCTGAATATATAAAGAAACGAATAAACCATTGTAAGACTTATTCGAATTGAATAAATTTTATTCATTTTGAATAAAATTATTTTTTTACGGGCAATGAAAATTAAAAATGTCCATGAAAGTCACTTTTATCGTGATCTTTTTTAATTTTTAAGTATTTGATATGAATTTTTCAAAATTTTAATATTTTTAGTATTTTAATTTGTTTTTTGTCAAACTATAATTTTTATAGTAGGATTGAGGTTAAGAAGAAGAATAAACATTTTCTTCAAAAGTTATAAATACATTAAATTTACAAATCAGACTAGATCTAGTTTCTGACTTTTTTATGAACAGGCTTCATCAGTGATTTTCCATTAAATTGTATTATTGTTTATATTGTTATTGTCAGATTGTCTCTGTATGAATACTTTCAGAAGTGATCAAACAGACATATACAAACATTCTACTTTAGATTACCAGTTCATCTTCTTATTTCCTCCGTGTCACCTTTTCGCAAATGTTGCCACACTGACGTATGATTTTTATGTACAAGTGCAGGCAATTTTTGTATATTGGAGAGGAAAATATCCTATTGCTAGTAGGTCAAACTCGTTATAGTTATTATTTAAACTTTACTCATTTTGTAGTTGGAAATTTACAAGCATTTCAAATCTTAAATTTTTTCTCAGTTTATAATTTTCGAAAGGTCTACTGAAATCCCGAATTTTATTATAAAATATGCTTTTAATATAATTTTTTTTGTTTTTGAAGAGTAATACGTATTTTTTCCAATTCACTGTTTGGGTCACTGTATTTTTCTACAAGTAAAGCCACATTCACAATGGTGGAGTACTCCACTCTGCAGAGTGGAGTAATCTATCATTGTGAATGTGGCTTAAATCTCAAAAGACTATTTAAAATTTATGAAATGGTTTTTAATTATTTTGAAATTCTAAGAATTTTAAGACTTAATCCCACTGGAAAATTGCAACGAAAATATTTAAATACAAACATTTTTAAAGACTTTTGTTATAAATTGTTTTAACTTTTCCTTTTTTTAAATACTCAAAGCTCATACAATAAAACATTAATTTTGCTAAACATTTCTATAATCGCAAAGTTAACTAGTGCAAAAGTTAAATAATGTTTAACAACATAAAATAAATTATAACATTAAAAAACAGCAACACAAGGAATAACAAGAACGACGACAACAACATAAAACAATACAGCAACATTATCAACAGCAAGAACAACAACAAAATATGTTAAGCAGCAACAACACCAACTATGAAAACAACATAATATAATCATGCAACACACATAGAGAAGCATTAAACAACAGATGCCATTAATTTGTTTTCCGTATTTCGTTTTTGTCGCTCCCTCCCTCTTTCTAACTCTCTTTTGTTTTATTTAGCCTAAATGCATAAAGCTAAAAGCACTTTTAGCTTTATTTCCTATTCACAAACACATATATAAAAACAAACTTTCATATACAGCTTTACATAGAAATGCACGCACACTGTGAAAGGCCCACATCTACACACATTAATCTGTCTCTTAATTTACGAATTGTCGATTTATAATGCTATAACAGTTTCTCAGTTTTGCATTAATAAATCCTTAAGTTACCACTCTATAATATTGAAATTGAAACCGATTTGAATGGATTAAGATTATATAACAGCTGTGTGATTTTTTGTTGTGCGAATTTTTATTTATAAATAACCAAATATTCTTATTTATGTATGTAAAATTTCTGACACTAAAAGTCCAATGTAAACTAAAAAAATATCTGTTAATCCTTTCGGTTTCCAACCATGCTAAAATCTTTGCTTAAATCAGTGTTTGAGCTAACAATTTGTTAAAGTTTAGTCAAATCGATTTAAAACCCGTTGTATAGGGTTTTTGCTGACGTATTATTTTAAGTGTAATCAAGATCCATTACAAGTCAAAAAAGCCTTTAAAAATTTAAACATTCAAATATTGCATAGACTTTTTGAAAATTTTACAAAAAATTAATATATTTTCGATTTTATTTCATAAAGAAATGATTTGAGAATGTGAGTTTAATTGATAACATACAAAAAATTACATTTATTTCATTTCTACACACAGGGAAATTTGCTGGACGAGTTTTAATGAAATTTTTCAGTAAACTAATGAAATTTTCTTCCCAAAGCAAATGAAAAATTTCTTAAATTTCATGAAAAAGGTTCACATATTTTATGAACCCAGTTTTAATGAAACTTTATCATTGAGTGTATGAAAGTTTTAATAAATAAAATTAAATTTTTTTGCAACATTTTTTGAAAAACTTCATTAATTCAATGAAAATTTTTAATAGATGAGTTCCAGTGAAACTTCATTGGTTTTATGTAAAAATTCATTAATATCATGCAGATAATTCTTTCAGTGTAGGAAAAAAAGTAAAAATGATAACGGGAAAGCACTTTAACAGGTGGTACAAATACTGGCAAAAATTGCTTTCCTATTCCAAAAATGATATCATCATTAGACAAAAGGGCCGGATGTTCAATAAAAAAAACCATGAATTACTTAAAATCTAATTAGTTTTTTTAAGTTTGGATTTCATATTACTTTTCTATACATTAAGACTAGATTAAAACAAAGAGAATTAAGTTATAAGATATATGCTAAGAAATAATTCAGTTTAAAGTGAAACCTACTTTTCGTGCACCAATAGAAAAAAGTCCGTAAAAAATTTAGTTAAAACTACTAAAAATTAGTTAAAAGTGATGCTGCAGAAAAAAACTGCTAAATTAGCAGATTATTGTTGCTATATATTAGTAATAGCAAAAATAAAACTGTAAAATATATAGAATTTTAGTTATATTTGAGCTAAATTTTTGTAAATGGAGAACAGCAAATTAACCTGCTAAAATCAGCAAAAAATTTTGCTATATAATTAGAAGCCTAAAAAATCACAAAAAAATTTAAAATTTTCGAAGTTTTTTTAAATGCAAATAAAAATCGAGCCTTTTGAAAACAGCAGTTTACAGTTTTTTTTAGCAAATATTTAGCTTAAAAATAGCAAAAATCTTGTTGATTTAACAGTTTATTTTTGCCATTTTTAGTCCACAAATATTTCGCAAAATTTTCTGCAGATTTAACAGTACAATTGGCTATTTTCAATTAACTAAAAGTTAGCCTAAATATAACTAAAATTCTCTAAATTTAACAGTTTTAATTTTGCTGTTCTCATTTTACTAGTATTTGGTAAAAAAATCTGCCAATTTTAGCAGTTTTTTCTGCAGCATCATTTTTAACTAATATTTAGTAACTTTTTCTGCTATTTTTACAGATTTATTTCTATGAGTGTGTGAATTACTCTAGACACCAATTACTAAGTAATTAGTGAAAGATAAATTTTTCTGCTACCTCTAAATAAAAGCGGATTTAGATAAAACTTTCCGAAAATTATGAAAGGTGTTATTCTGCAAATTTCCTAGAGGGTCGCTTATGGCCAAAAGTATAAAAATTAACTCCATATGGATCATGTTACACAAAATAATTATTTTTATCCAGTTGAGATTTTTTTTTGTCAACTAATGGCTTTACAATCTCGTAGTCATAATTAATATCAAGTTTCATGGGTCTTTTCTGACCCCAGGCCACTAAGGGTCAAAGATTTTTTAAACGAATGTAAAGATAATTATAGTCTAACCAAATTTAAGTGATATTTTCCCTAAAATTATGTAAAATTTTATTAAAACATTCAAATTTTGTTAAATTTTTGACAAAATAAGCAATTTTTGTAAAACGCCCTGGAAAGCATTCGCCCCAAACACAAACTCGAATCAATCCAATTATTTTTTTTCTTTAATATCAACTATTATGTGGTACAAAAGCAATCGACATCTCCAAATTCGGCATTTTAAAAAATCTTTAAAATTAATTAAAAAAAAAACCGTTTTTGCATTTTTCTCAAATTCGTGGGTCATTTTGGATTCCAGGCTAAAGTGGGTTAATGATATCTAATGAAGTCAAAATTCCACATCTGAATCACTTTGATCATATTAAATAAATAATTGGAATAAAAAATATTTTTTTTCGAAATTTCGAATTTTGGGAATTTTTAATAACACTGTGAGACAAATGGTAGGGGTTAGTGATCGGGAAGGGTTCAAACTATCGGGGAAAGTTATATCGGTAAAAAAGAAGTTATACGTGTCCCGGCGTTTTGCTGGGTCACCACTAGGAATCGAGATATATCGATTTGACCTTTGGTGGTCTTTTTTTTGACATAACTCGAGAACCACTAGTCCGATTTTGCTCAAACAATTTAAAAAAAAATTAAAAATTACAATTCCTTTAATCTGTTCATATAACGTTTTTCTATATACTCAACAGTTTTGCCGGTAAAAATAAATGTATGAAAAAAAAAATTTTTTTTGCCTAAAATATTAAAAAAAAGTAATAAACAAAAGGTTATTGATTTTTATGGTAGCGGTAACAAACATTTATTTTTACCGGCAAAACTGTTGAGTATATAGAAAAACGTTATATGAACAGATTAAAGGAATTGTAATTTTTAATTTTTTTAAAATTGTTTGAGAAAAATCGGACTAGTGGTTCTCCAGTTATGTCAAAAAAAAGATATATCTCGATTCCTAGGGTTGACCCAGCGAAACGCCGGGACACGTATAACTTGTTTTTGACCGATATAACATTTCCCGTTGGTTTCATCCCATCCCGATTTTGACTGTCGCATAGTGTAATAGTACACTTTTTTGTAAAATGTGCCATTTTCGTCCAACTTTCGGCACGGGTTAACGTTTTCCAAAAAAAAAGATTTCTTCCATTTGGGACAATTTCCAATAAAACTGGGGGGGGGGGGGGGTTTAATGAACGAAAATCGAAAAATCGTTCTTTTAAGGGACATCCCAACTTACATATGTCCCTTGCTCTCAGTATTTATTTGAACTTGGTTTTGAATTACGATAACTCATAATTTATGGGTCAGCTTAATATACATATTAATGTATGTTGAAGTATTGTAGAATATTTATTATATTTATTCAACGCATCTACATACAGAATAAATTTTAGGAAAAAAATCATTAGAAATTTTTGTATTGTGTGTGGACAACAACAAAAAAAAAAACAAATATTATGGAATAAAGGAAACAAAGTCATTTAAATTAACTAAGCTAAAGGCAAAATATTTAATGAAAATTCGTACAATAAGTGAGAGAACAAACAACCAAAAACCAAACAAAACTTTATGAAAACATTAGCAAAAACAAATAATAAAGATACAAATTTCGAAATTAATGTTAAGGAAACAACTTTTAATTTATTGAATTTTATATTAACGTACAATCTTCTAGAAATTTAAATTAATTATATGCATTTGAATATTAGCTTGAAAATAAGTTTATATCGTAGTAGAATGGAAAACTATAAAATATTAAATTGAAATCTCTCTTTCTTTAGGGTTTTGTTTTTCCTGATTTTTTTTATTTTCCAGGACGGCGGAAACATTAACAAATAAGAGAAAAATTTAAAGTTCCAAGATACACGCGATCCAAGGTACACGACTTTCCCCTACTCGAGAAAATTCAAACTTTCCATATAAATATGCTATTTAAATAAGTAATAGTTGAATAAAAAAAATTGGTTAATTTGTTACACCACCCCAGCAAAAACAGACATTAGCGAGTATTTAAGCGAGTAAGTAGCACACAAAGGGTTGCATTACTTACCAGGCTATTTACTCGCTTAATTACTTTTGTTCGCGATGTCTACAAATTCATGGGTGGTCATTATCCTCTTGCTTATAAAAAGTGCGAAAAACGAATTACCAGCATGGTTACCCATAGTAAAAGAATAAGTAGTTAATCACAAAGATGGAATAAGTGGTTACATAGAAGTTAGGAAATACGTGGTTACCCTACACTGTGAAATAGTTTTTCATGCTGGAAAAACAACTTTTTACCTCGGAAAATTTTCTTCAGAAACAATTTAATGGTCCTGATGAATGGCAACACCGGTTTTTAAAGCAACAGATGGCGCTGACTGCTGTTTTGTTTTTCTGGCAATACTGTTTCATTTTATTGGGGAGCAGTGTTGCCCAAAATGTTTTAGCTTATTCCCATTTTAAATGTTTAAATCCCCAATGTTATACCCAATTCTTTTTAATTTAAACAAAAACTCAAAAAAAGGAGCTAAGTTAGCATCGCTCTCAAGTTCAGAAAATTATTTGGAAATGAGTGGGCAAATTAAATAAAATTAAATATTTTTCGAAGAAATATTTACGTTTTCACTCGAACTTTAAAGGCCTCAAATCGTTGTTAAAATTGTGAAACTAAACAAATTTTATCATACGAAAGACAAATCACAATTAAGCTGAAATGTCACCGTTTCAAAATAAAAGTTGCATATTAAATTTTCGATAGAAAAACTTCTAGACAATTTTCATGAGTCACATTATGGTAAAGTCTTTTTTTTCTAAAATTTTTAAATCTTGTAAGGTGTAATTTCTAGGGCTCATAAATTCTTTTCAACATTAAGTTTACATAAGTCGAGTTGACACGATTCAGAAGGTACATAAGAGATTACATGAAAACCCCTGGTACTTTTTGAGCGTACACAAAATTTATTTTTTCTAAATCCTTTGCATGTAACAATTTCAGTATTTGGAAAATAGAAAATTTTTTGATTAATTATTGAGCTTGGTTGCTTTCCGTTATTTCAATATTTATAAATATTTGGAGAACATTTCCTCCATAATTCAAATATTTTGTATACATTTTTAAATTCTTCAACAGACCTAATATGATCGACTTTAATTTGAAATAATACGCATATAATTTATAGCAAAATTCTTCTTATTTTGGGCTTAAAACTAAATCTTTTAAAATTTACAAATTTTTTAATCTTTCCCCAAAACAAAGTCGAAATCCCTAACTTGGGCCCACATCCCCTTACCTAACAACTCTGTAAAACCTCATTTGACATAAAAAAAAATCCTCCCTTGAGAAAATTTCCCAAAAAAAAAATCCTCCTTTGGCAAAATTTCCCACATTCTAGCGACATCTACAGTTTGTTTACAAAATTATCGATGTTGCATCTCTATATTATAAGTCTCTGACTAAATCGGTATTTATTTAATCAATTACCAGTAAGTGATTACTTTATAAGAATATATAAGTACTTCTATAACATTTTATCAGTAAGTCACAATATTGTTATTTTGTATTATTTTTTTTTTAAGAGAAGCAACATTCAGGAAATTCTTCCTATTAATTAACGTGTTGCTTCCTTTGGAAAGGGATAGAGAAGAAGTGAAAGGTGAAAGATGAAGGGTTTCAAATATGGCAACACTGTAATTGCGCGAGATGTTGAATTTTAGAACAGTTGTTGCGCGCCATCTGATGGTGAGTTGGCGAACTTTGTTGAAGGTTTTTAGTTCATAGCCCTGTTTTATTATTTTACTTCGGTGGGGTTAAGTGCTATGGGAACACCGAAGGAGGACGCCGCGATATGTACGAGGGATAGAAAAAACTCATACATATTATTATTTTTTTTATAAATTGATGTTGCCTTGGTTGGGGCTCAAACCTCGAATCTGATGTTTTTGGAAGAAAAAAAAAATTTTTTCAGTAATAGTACAGTAGATCTTTAGTAAAATAAAATATTTTTTTTGTTTTTTAAGTATAAATTTAATCAAAAAAGGCTCTAAAAGCGCAAATAGTTTGTTTATGTAATATGACATATATATAAAATTATGGACCTTTTTCTTTCCAAATTGGTTTTAATTTTTAAAATCGGACTTCGTCTAATATTAAAAATATTTTTTTATAAAATCTTAAAAACATTACGAAATTTTTTATTTACAAAAGTTATTGAGATATTGATACGAACTTAGGTTTAGAAAATAGGGCATGGAATCAGGCTTAAACTGGATTTAGTTACTAAATTATAAATTTTTTATTGAAATAATCAGTTAATTTGTGACAACAAAAAATAGATAAAGATAAAGATAATTCGTTAATTCCTGATATAACAGGAATTAACGAATTATTCCTGTTATATCAGGAATAATTCGTTAAACAAATTTAAACAAAGATGTTTATTTTTGCAACCTATAGAGTGTGATAAAAAAATACATGGACAGATAGACGGACAGATTGAAAGCCATCGGTATATGGACTCAAAACGTGTTTCTTAGTTAATGGGTGTACTTAAATGTAGGCTACACAGAAAAAATAATTAACCTAAAATATCGAATTAAACATATAAATAAAAATCAATAATTAACAGATGATAAAAATAAAAACTGTTTTTAATCACATATTGAATTAATTAATTGAATCGATTAATTTCAATTAATCGTATACACTTTTTTGTAACTAATAGTATCATTCGAGTGATAGGTGCAAAATCAATTAAAATTTTAATTAATATAATCAATTTCGTAATTAAAACTCTTTTTTAGTTTTTTCTGTGTACAAACATCAGTCCAAATCCATTATACCCTGTCCACATAGTGGTTTAGTGGTATAAAAATATTTATAAATCATACGCACTGTAGTTTTATAATCAATAATATTGCTATAAGCGTGAGTTGTCTCAAATACAATATAAAAATTCTTTTCATATTATATACTCTTTATTAAATATTTTCTGAATATTTGGTAGATAAAAAATACAGTTATGGCAAGTCTATTCAACACATAAATTGCATAGACAAAAAAGAAGATAATTCAAAAAGGAAAAATAAAATATATGGCTTTCCATACTAACTGTCGCTGTTCAGGAAAAAATATAATATATTGTATTAATATAAAGCTTACAGTATTTATTATCATATATGATACTAGTAATACAATATTTATAACAATTCAGGGCAATTTTCAATATATTAGAAATTTAACTGAGCCAATTCGGAACTAGTTTTGGCAAAATATTACTTTTTAAGGGTAAAAAAATCAATTTTTTTTTTTTTTTTGTGGACAACATCTGAGCATCGAATGAGACCGATCCCATGCTCTCCTGACCTTAGGTCCCTTTCTATCCTTAGGTCCCTTTCTATTTTGCGCGTCACATATATGTATATGTATATTAGAGTGTCCCTTAAAAATAGATTTATCATTACACCCCCAGTTTTATTGGAAATGGTCCCAAATGGAAGAAATCGACCTTTTTTTTGAAAACGTTAACCCGTGCCGAAAGTTGGACGAAAATTGCCCCTTTTGGAAAAAACTGTATTATTATTAAAAATTCTCAAAATTCGAAATTTCGAAAAAAAAAAATTTTTTATTCCATTTATTCATTTAATATAGTCAAAGTGACGCATACATGGAATTTCGACTTCATCGGATATCATTAACCCACTTTAGCCTGGAATCCAAAATGACCCACAAATTTGATAAAAATGCAAAAACCTGTTTTTTTTTAAATTAATTTTAAAGATTTTTTAAAATGCCTAATTTGGAAATGTCGATTGCTATATGTACCACATAATAGTTGATATTAAAGAAAAAAAAATAAATTGGAAAAATGATAATTCGAGTTTGTGTTTGGAGCGACTGCTTTTCAGGACATTTTACAAAAATTACTCATTTTGTCAAAAATTTGAATGTTTTCATCAAATTTTACACGGTTTTCGGAAAACCAGCACTCAAGTTTGGTTAGATTATAATTACCTTTTCGTTTGTTTAAAAAAAATTTAACCCTTAGTGGCCTGGGGTCAGAAAAGACCCATGGAACTTAATATTAATTATGACTACGAGATTGTAAAGCCATTAAATTTATAAAGAAAAATCTCAACTGGATAAAAATAATTATTTTGTATAACGTGATCCATATGGGGTTAATTTTTAGACTTTTGACCAAAAACGCCCCACTAGGAAATTTACAGAATAACACATTTCATAATTTTCGGAAAAATGTCACATTGAATGACTAAAAAAAAAAAATTCCACTTGATAAAAATAATTATTTTGAGTAACTTGATCCATATAGGGTTGATGTTATCACTTTTCAAACAAAAAATACCCACTAGGAAATTTACAGAATAACATTTATCAGATTTTTATTAAATTGGGATATGCGAAAGGTGTTATTCTGTAAATTTCCCGTGGGGCGTTTTTGGCCAAAAGTATAAAAATTAACCCCATATGGATCACGTTACACAAAATAATTATTTTTATACAGTTGAGATTTTTTTTATTATCAATTTAATGGCTTTACAATCTCGTAGTCATAATTAATATTAAGTTACATGGGTCTTTTCTGACCCCAGGCCACTAAGGGTTAAATTTTTTTTAAACAAACGAAAAGGTAATTATAATCTAACCAAATTTGAGTGCTGTTTTACCGAAAACCGTGTAAAATTTCATGAAAACATTAAAATTTTTAAAATTTTTGACAAAATGAGCAATTTTTGTAAAATGTCCTGAAAAGCAGTCGCTCCAAACACAAACTCGTATTATAATTTTACGAATTTATTTTTTTTCTTTAATATCAACTATTATGTGGTACAAATAGCAATCGAGATCTCCAAATTAGGCATTTTAAAAAATCTTTAAAATTAATTTAAAAAAAAATACGTTTTTGCATTTTTATCAAATTCGTGGGTCATTTTTGATTCCAGGATAAAGTGGGTTAATAATATCCGATGAAGTCAAAATTGCATGTCTGAATCATTTTGACTATTTTAAATGAATAAAAGGAATAAAAAATAATTTTTTTTCGAAATTTCGAATTTGGGAATTTTAAATAATAATACACTTTTTTCCAAAAGGGTCCATTTTCGTTCAATTTTCGGCACGGGTTAACGTTTTCCAAAAAAAAATCGATTTCTTCCATTTGGGACCATTTCCAATAAAAGTGGGGGGGGGGGGGGTGTAATGAACGAAAATCGACAAATCGCTATTTTAAGGGACAGTCTAATGTATATATACATATGACAAAACAATTTTATTTTTTTGTTGCGGATGCTGCATAAATGTATATGTGACCTTCTCCGAGAAAAGGGACCTAGTGTGTAAAAATGAAGTTTTGAGAAGAACGCATTTAAAGTTTAAAATTTTAAAGTTTTTCTCATTTTTATCGGTTTTCCCAAGTTCCCGTTTTTTGACAAACTCGGTCCCTTTTCTCGGAGAAGGTCACATATTATGCCCAAGATGCGTATTATGAATATTAAAATAATGGATGAGGGGTATGTATGGTTGATCTTTTATTTGGTAAATGAATGTTCTTTTAATTTGACTCTAGATCATAAATTAATATCACTTTCTAATAATTTCAACAGAACGTGATATTAATTTATGATCTAGAGTCAAAGAACATTCATTAAAATAATATTCATATTGCATCATTTCCTTTCTTTGAGTACGCATATTTAATGTTTAGTAGACTAAGTGGTAGCCGCAATTTAGACATTATAAAGCAAACTGCTTTTCTAAAATCGTGAAAAAATTTGTCTTCATTAGAGTACGCATACTTATAAGTTGCTTTACCCAGAAAACAGATTCGTGCTTACAATCAAATTTACTAGCAACCGCTCATGAAGAAAAGAACTCTATTACTATAGTCAGATTTCTTACATATTTCAAATTCGATTAAATTATTATAAAAAATAATATAACCAAAATCAGCGCTAACTAGATCAGTATTTGACCACACCTTTTCTGCCCACTTTTTAGATAAATTGAAAGAGTTGTCTAAAATTATATTTGTATCATATAGGTCAATAAATATTGTCAGTTAGATATTGATGCGACATACTTTTGTTTTAGCCGCACAGTTGGTATGAAAAGCCTCATAAGAATAAAAATGTAATAATAACAATAATATTTTGCAATGTTTTTAAATAACCAAAAACACATAATAACAAACAATTATTATTTGCCGCACAAGAATATTGACTCTACTCAACAATAGCTATATCTTATATACACTTTTATTAACGTTTGTTCAAAAAGTATGCAGAATTGGGATTTATTCGAATATATTATATTGAAATAGTATTCCGATGTTTTTTTATCCTAGGCTAAGTTGCCGTGTTTTAAGGAAAAAATGTTGTCCTATTTAAAAAAAAATCAAAATAATGCATAAATGTGAATAACTATTCTTTTGTATCCACAATAGCCGATAAAGTAATGAACAATGTTAAATTTATAAAGTTTGTTGTGTTAGCTGAAATGTTTGATAAAAAAATGTTCACTAGAACGGCGGTTCTTCAAATTTGTCAACTGTGGCTCCAAATTTGTAATCCTATAAAGCAACGATTCTATTATTTTTTCTCAATTTCAATATCAAATGTCTTAATACTTTTTTAGTACATTGTACACATTCATACTATTAGTAGTTTTGTATTGTGTGTGTGTGTATAAAATTCAATAATAATCTTATGGTAACTGCACATGTAGATATAAAATCTTTGGGGAAATAAGGCCTTTTGTTTGGTTTGTCTATCAGTTTATATATTTTGTTTGTTACTTTTCGTACCATTATGGCCTTGATATCTACAGAAATTATTATGTTTCTGATTGTGTAAATATATATTGTGTATAAAACGAAGTGATTAGATTTGCCGGAAATTCATTTTCATTGTCAATATTTATAGAATAAACCACATCTAACACCACCAATATCGCTAATAATTTCATATATTGTTTCTGTTAAAGTTCGTAGTACTCGTATACCAGTGTAGAAAATACTTACCAGATATTTGGTAATGATAACTTTTCTTATTACAGTTCCTAATATATTTGTATGATGATTTTGCGCAAAATAATCAATTATGCTTAAAAATCGGGATATTAAAAATAAAAAAATAAGTTGTCGAGAAAATAAGTTTCAAAACATAAATACCTTTTTATAGCATTTTTTCAATAAAATTTTCTTGTGCAGGGAATCAAACCTGAGACTCCGATAGCCATTCGATAGCTCCACCATCTGAGCTATCTCGATATGTTGTATTTGTTAGATAAAAATATAAATACAAAACATTAAAAATGTATGGCTACATAAAGTAGTATTAAAAATATTTGGAACTCACAAATGAAGACTCCCAACGCGGACCGGCAGATCTTAACGGGCTTCGGATATCTTGTAGAGGAGAGACATTTAAACGACACGTATATTCTTTTAGTTGCCCAAACTCAATGGTTTAGGTTTAAAAAATGGGGTAAAAAAAGCAGTTTTGGTTTTTTCGTTTTATTTTATATTTCTTCCAAAGTAATTGTAGGAAAATTTGGTACCCAACGAAAGGTATTTGAGATGCGTTTTTATCGGTGTATAAAACATTCTTAAGCATGCTTATTTTGTTAGTGCCATAACACAAATCAACAAAATTTTAAGTGGTTTTGTATAGGGATGTATACAGGGTTACGGGTCAAATTCACACTTCCACTTTTTTAGATATTCGGCCTACTGCGGGTTTTAGATGAATTTTCCTGAAGGTCTATATTTTTAAAGATTGGGAACATCTGACTACTTAACATATACAATGTGTGTACCAAGCTTTTTATTTTTGAGAGTACATTTCGTTTATTTAAAAAAAAATTTTAAATTTCAGACATGTCGCTATACAAAAAAGTGTGAAAAATCTGTGAAAATATTAATAAATTTTAAGGTAAAACCAACGAAGCTTCAGTGGAACTCTTCCATTGATACTTTTCCTTAACTTTTGAATAAATTTTTCATAAAAATTTGTGAAAAATTTCATTTTATTTTTCAAAAGATTCATCCACTCAATGAAGAAGCTTCACTAAAACCAGATTCATAAAATATGAAGCTTTTTCGTCAAATTTAAGAAATTTTTTATTTTCCCTGTGAGGAAAACTTTATTAATTTACTGAAAAATTTTAATAAAACTTGTCATGCAAAATTTCCTGTATATAGAGCAGCAGCCCACATCCCAAATTTCAAGTCCCTAATTGCAATGAATTTGGCTGAGTGATTAAAGCCGGATTCAGAATGCTGGAGAATTCCAATCAGCACAGTGGATTTTTCTCCCTTTTTTACGCACTTTCATATAGTCTGTATCATGCCATTTCTATTTTAATCCACTCCAGTCTGCAGAGGTGAGTATTCCATCATTGTAAATACTAATTAAGTGGGCAATTTCTTTCTCTTAGCTTAATTTTTTCAGCGCTATAATTAGAAATTCCAAAAAGTGTTTTTTTGTTAGTTAATTAGTCCATATTCCGCAATATATTTTATAGAATTAAGAAAACATTTTGGCAGAATTCCAGAAAGTACCGCATCCGTGAATTATTCTTTACTGCAAGCAACACATGTGTTAAATTTCAAATTTCTACCCATAGCTGTTTCGGCCACTAAGAATGAAATCTTTTCCCTTTTTATCCCGCTCTGTAAAAATTTCCAGAATCACTGTACAACAAATTCTAATTTTTTCCAAAATACCAAGGTTTTATCAGTTGTCAGAGAGTTTGAGGATTAAAATTGTTCACAAAAAAATTGCAATGAAATTTTACAATAAGTCCCTGAAATAAATCAAAACCAAAAAATGTGTTTAAGGGTTAATTTCTTACTTATTCAGAATTAGCGCTCAAATGTCACACAAACCTGGGCTTTAGGAGAAAACCATGTTAATCTTCCATTTTTGGGTATAGTATGTGTTCAGTAAATTTATGTAAAACACTACGACGAACATTTCTGTGGAATATTTTAACCCTCTAACTCTTCAACTTATTATCTATACCTCAGAATCAACTTTGGCCTTTCTGTCATGGAAGGGAAAAAATATATGTGGGATCGGAAGGGAAGGGTTAATGTATTTGATAGATTAATTGACGATGAGAAGGAAGATGAAATACGGACAGAACGGAATTGAAACTGACGGACTGATATTATTTGGGAGACTGACAGAAGAGGAGTTGTTATAGAGACGTGAACAGTGAAATACGTGTGAAGTTTCAAGCCGCTATTTTTTTTTAGTTGTTTGTAAAGTATTTTAAGTTTTGTCTAGTAAATAATTAAATAATAATAGTTTTACGTGATCATTATTAACAATAACCATTATAAAAATTTAATAAATAAAAAGATTAATACTACATATATAAAAAAAACCCTTATTTTACTTCCAATCTACACTAAATTTCCTATTATATGATGAAGAGTTTACGTATTTACATATCTCCAAAATGAAATGAGAGACATTTAAAATTCAGTTTTGATACAAATTTTTGGCGTTTACCGCTTAAAACACCACTAACGGTCATAAGAGGGTTAAAAGTTATAAGGAGAGTGCCTTTTCATAGTGCCTCTTCATTGTGTAAACTACAGTCATGTAACTTGATCACCAGAAGCTTCTAGTTTAAGAGTTATAGATGGATAAATCCACGAACCGTTTCTAAGGTAAATTTGAGGACGTAAATATAAACGGTCTACAACGCAGAAACCTAATTTTTGCACAGATTTATTTTTTGATCTGAACCTACCCGAAAATGTTCGGAGAGCTGCAAAAATAATAATTTTGCACATATGGGTGCTCTGATAAATACCCCAGTGTAGAAAAGCATTACCAGATATGTGGTTATGTAACAACATACTTGGTAATGGTAACTAGTTACTTTTATTATTAGATTTCTTATTACGTTTATATGGCTATGTCGCGAAAAATAACACTGTGAGACAAATGGTAGGGGTCAGTGATCGGGAAGGGTTCAAACTACGGGGGAAAGTTATATCGGTAAAAAAGAAGTTATACGTGTCCCGGCATTTCGCTGGGTCACCCCTAGGAATCGAGATATATCGATTTAACCTTGGTGGTCTTTTTTTTTTGACATAACTCGAGAACCACTAGTCCTATTTTGCTCAAAAAAATTTAAAAAAAAATTAAAAATTACAATTCCTTTAATCTGTTCATATAACGTTTTTCTATATACTCAACAGTTTTGCCGGTAAAAATAAATGTATGAAGAAAAAAATATTTTTTGCCTAAAATATTAAAAAAAAGTAATAAACAAAAGGTTATTGATTTTTATGGTAGCGGTAACAAACATTTATTTTTACCGGCAAAACTGTTGAGTATATAGAAAAACGTTATATGAACAGATTAAAGGAATTGTAATTTTTAATTTTTTTAAAATCGTTTGAGCAAAATCGGACTACTGGTTCTCGATTTATGTCAAAAAAAAAGGTATATCTCGATTCCTAGGGGTGACCCAGCGAAACGCCGGGACACGTATAACTTGTTTTTGACCGATATAATATTTCCCGTTGGTTTCATCCCATCCCGATTGTGACTGTCGCATAGTGTAATGAGTTACACACCAGCATGCGAAAAATCAAAAAATATGTCATTACCTATGTGCTTACCAGTATTGACTAAAATAATGATTCTAAAAATAGATTTTCAAAAAAATGGATTTTATAAAAAAAAATATTTTTTTAATGTAAAATTTTTTTTAATGTAAAAATTTTTAATTAAATAAAATTAAAATTGACCTACTGCACACAAGTCAACTTACTCGCCAACATACAAAAAATCAAAAAATATGTGGTTACATCCCAGCAAAAAACCTGCTTCGCTGGATGCAGCTTTGTAAGGGAATAAATAAAATTAATCCCTTACAAAGCTGCTTACGGAAGACATGATTTTTCCATACAAAGGGCCCGCTTGGAAGCACGTTCTTTTGTGAGAAATAGCGCATTATTCGCTGCTGAAAAATTGCAGTAAATTCATGTTTTTAATAAGTGTATTTAACCGCAAAAAAATTTATATACTTTTTTTTGTAAGAAAAAGTGCTTTATTTACTGCTGAAAAAATGAGCAAATTCATGATTTTAATTGAACGCATTTAAACGCGACTTCTTATGAAAATAAATGCATTTATTTGCCGATTTCAAAATGCAGACTGACTCATGTTTATGTGGCGTCTCTACATTAAACTCTAGTAATGCAATCTTACTAAAGAAGAGTAAAACACGATTGAAATTATTCAGATTTCGTGCGCATTATACTTTGGATAACTTAGATTTTATTTTACTCCCTTACAACCGGCTTCGTCGTAAGGGAATAGCGTAGCACTAAATTTTTTTAAATAACTTGCTTACGATTTGCTTCGTTTAGAGCAGTTTTGAAGGGTATACAATCAAATTGCAAAATGTTTTGTGTATTGTATACGCATAAAGTAGCGCAACTCTGTAAAGCAGAATTTGTAGCACTTTTTTAAGAGCTTCGTAGTTTTACTGCTTCCAAAATACAAACATTTTTTTGCTGGGATGTATCCTTACCAGTGTTGAAAAATATTGAGTCTAAAAATAGATTTTAAAAAATTTTCAAAAAAATCTCGAAAATTGCTTTATATTTGAAATAATGATAAAAATAAGTCATTATTAGTAATACATTATTTTTTATTTTGAAATAATGAAAAAGTAAGTATATATTAGTAACTCATTATTATATGTTTTAAAATAATGCAGATAGTAAGTCGGTGTTATTACTGGTAGTCCAAAAAATAACGATATGTCATTACTGTTTCTATACTGGGACTATTCTACAATCAATTTGAGCATCAGACGTATAATCGATATAATGAATAAAATATTCATCATACGCCATGATGTCCTTAATAATTGTATGTAGAACAAATAATTGAAAACATTTAAAAATTACATCATATTAGTACTCTAAGTTTGACATTGAAACAATTTTTTTTTTTAATATTTAACTATACCGTTGTTTTGGAAAACCACATATATTTATTAGGGTATTCCAAGCTTTATGGAGGAAATTAAATTTTGAGTTATTGACCGGGCTACTCTCTGAAAATATTTATTTGAGTGCAAAACTACGTTCGCCAAAAAATTAGGATAAGCAGATATCGCAAAAAATTCCCGCATCGGCCATAAAATTTGAAAAGCGGATTACAAGGGGAAGGGTTATTGAAAACTGAATTAGGCAATATAGAAAGACGCGATATTGTATAACTACCAAAAAAGATATTTGGGAAAAACTTAATTTTTCATAATTTTTTGTATAGCGACATGTCTGGATTTATGAAATTCAAAATTATTTTTACATAACCGGAATTTACTCTTAAAAAGAAAAAGTTTGATATGCATATTGATTATGTTGAGTAGTCAGAGTTTCCCAAATCCTTAAAAATATGGAACCGAAAACGGAAAAAACGAAAAACTGGGTTATTTTTGAACCCAATTTTTAACCTAAAAAACCTTCGCGGTTGCACATAAAGACATATGTCGACTTAAGATTGTTATTCTCTATCACATATCAGAATTTCATTGACTTGTACCACTTGGCGTATATTCCTTGTTAGTAGAATATAAACAGCGAGCTTTGAAAAATTGGGGCTGAAATGAGAAAAAGTCCCCTTTCCAATACAGGGCAAACCTCAGTAGTCAGGACCTGGAAATTTGGCATTTAGATTTCTCCTTAATTGAACACATCACTAAGAGGGAATCACTACAGAGGGATAAAACTTACAAGAAAACTGGAAAAAGCCTCCAACATGATGTCGTGCGCAAATATATTAGGCACTAGGTTAAAACATGGAACAATATAAACAGGCTTCATTCACGTTTCTGGTGTAAGTCAACCTGGCAAATTTCATCAAAATAGCATTGCAAAAGTTACATGGACAGACAGGCGGAAGGATAGGCAGATAGACAAATATCGCTAAATCTTATCAATAAATAATTCTCAGTTGATGCGCCTACTAAAAGGTAGGTCTGGATCCAATATTTGTGGCTGCTTCAAACATCAGCACCTACTCAATATGCCTTCTCCTAGGATATAAATTTTAAATACCTGGTTTACAAAGTACTTTTTAAATGGCTTAATATTTGCAATAGTATATAGCGAAGAAACATATCCATTTCTCGATTCAATTATTTGATTTGTCCCGTTAATTAAGGTTAATGTTTTCTATTCTTACATTTTTAGCAGTTTCTATTAAAATTTTTCAGATTTTAATCGTAAAAATCCTGGAATAGGTGTAACAATCTATTTTATACAACTGTATATTTAAAACAATATGCAATTAGTTACTGCTCAAGGATTTACTTAAAGTTTTGTGAATTGCCTTGGCTTCTGCTTAAATAAGTTTGTTACTACAATTTGACCTTTTTTAGCTTTTAATTAGAATAAAAAGCAAAAGTCACGTTTTTGTATCTGTTAACAACTCGCTGCTAAAAATATAATAAAAGTTGTATGGCTGTACACACTGAGAAAAAATTAAAATGTGTCAACTGAAAATTGGAAAAATGTTGTCTGTCGTCGAACTTCAGCTGTTGTTATGCACGCATATGGTTGTCACGTATTTATGAATTGTAATTACCGGACAAAAATTTACCAAAACTCATATACTTAGGTCGGCACATTATTTCGTCTATGTGTATAAGTCCTTAGAAGTAAACTTAGCTAAAGTAACAAACCGACGTTGTTTGGTTGTTAGAAAACTACCTTAAATAAAGTTTATTTCAAGTAATAACCTTAAGGACATGCTAAGTATTGTTCAGGTTACAAATGAGTAACAGTCCTTATACTGAATGGAAATGAAAAAGTGGCATCTTGTAGAAGCGTTTAATTCTTGATTTTAAAAACTAGACAGGTATAGTTTCATTACACATATCACAATATATCTTTAGAAATTCAAACGAAGATGAGAGGAAGAATAGGCTGCGAATCTGCAATAAAACAATCAAATAAACTAAAGTTTAGTAGGTTTGAGATAAAGAAGAAGAGTAAACATTTTCCTTTTAAAATTATAAACACATTTGTTTGCAAATCAGACAAGATCTAGTTTCTGCCTTTTTCTATGGACAGGCTTCATCAGTGATTTTCCATTAAATTGTTTTATTGTTTATATTTTATTGTCAGATTGTCTCTATATTATAATTTTTCGACAACTCGTCGGCTGTAGGAGACTAGTTTTTTACCATAAAGTAAAAAATCCAATGAAAAAAAAAATTTAAAAAGGCGGCCCCTACATTCGGCAACAAAAAAAAAAAAAAATTTTTCTGCTGGAAATATCGAAAAACTTCCTTCGCAAAAGTTTATTGACTTTTTGTGAGCTTTAACTTTTTGAAATTAGTGTTGCATATTAGGGTCGTAGGAACTCATATCTGGTGGGTAAATACTAAAACGGGATACTTGAGGTCAATGGCCCTTAGAGAAGAAAATTGGACCTCTCAAGACAAGACATTGATATATAATACTTTAATGCCAAAGATATAACGAAAAATTTAAAAAGGCGAACCATATGTTCGGCCAAAAAAATTTTTTTTTGAAACCTGGCGAAAATAATTTAGAAATAATTTCGATTCGAATGTGTGTAGCGAACTTTTTTTGTGATATGATCTAATGAGCACTGTCTCCAAACACGTAATGCTTTTAACCGAAATCAAAGTCGGTGTACCAAATTTCATCAAAATATCTTAATATTTGTGATCTGTGATCACAGAGAAACATACATGGCTTAAATGATTCAAAGAGGGATTCTGAGTCTGTCGGTAGACTAAAAAGTGATTCTGAGTAGTTCCAATATTTTCTTATGCTACAAACATCAGCCCAAACTGCATATACTCTATTCACATAGCATTCCAGTGTAGAAACGGTAATGACATATCATTATTTTTTGGACTACCAGTAATGACACCCACTTACCTTCTGCATTATTTTGAAACATATAATAATGAGTTACTGATAACGACTTATTTTTATCATTATTTCAAATAGAAAATAATTTTCTAGATTATTTGAAAATTTTTTGAAATCTATTTTTAGACTCAATATTTTTTAAACATTGGTAAGGATATAAGTACCCAGTCAGAAATCGCCAGTGGTACAAAAAATCAAGCACTGGCATACCACTGGGTAACCACGGTGTTGAAAATAAATGACTGGCAGAACACTCATTTGGGTTGCTTTGCCAGCGTTTGAAAAAAGCGTTTTACCAGTATTTGTTTTACAAAAATTTCGGTGGTTTATAAAAAAAACCACTGGCAAAGAATTGGCTTAGAGTGATATGCCAAGGCTTGCAACCAGTGGTAATCCAGTGCTACCTAGCCAATTCTGCCAGGCGTACAAAAATCAATTCACTGGTAGACCAATGATTTTATAAAAATGCTGACGCTTCGTTAAAAAATGTTTGTAGTCAGAAGGTTCCGAGTTCAAATCCGGTTGCATGCAAACATTTTTTTTGGATTTTTTTTATTTTAAATTTTTTTTTGTTTTATAAAATCAATTTTTTTTGTTTGTGGGAAAGCTCCTTCAAGACCAACTTTTATTTTACCCTCCCAACACTGGCATACTAGTTACAAAAAATTCTTTGCCAGTACTAGCATTTTGGCACAGCCAGTAGTTGTCCAGCTATTATCACTCATTTATGTGTTTAGCCATCAAATATTATATGTCTCGTTAGCTAGTGGGTAGAGCAATCGTCTGCCAATCTGATGGCCTGGGTTCAAATCACGGCGGGACCAAAAAAAATACATATGAACTTTTTTTAAATTTTATTTTGGAAAATATATTTCCAGACCACCTATTTATTGGTTTTGCCAGCGTTTTGCCAACGTTTAAAAATTTTGTTCCTCCAGTGCTTTTCCGGCGCTTTTTGAACAGCCGGTACTTTTGTCTAATGATGTTATATTTTGGGAATGGGAAAGCACTTTTTGCAGTACTTGTACCACCTGCTAAAGTGCTGTGCCACCGCTTTCCCGTTTGTATTTTTCTGACTGGGTAACCACATATTTTTTGATTTTTTATATGTTGGCGAGTAAGCTTACTTGTGTGCAGCAGGTAAATTATGTTTTTATCTATTAAATATTATATGTCGATATAGCTCAGATGGTAGAGCTATTGACTGGCAATCTGTAGACCCAGGTTCGATTCCCGCACCAGCAAATTTTATTTAAAAAAAAAAAAAAATTCAATAAAAAATATTTTTTTTATATAATTTATATTTTTGAAAATCTATTTTTAGACTCATTATTTTTGTCAGTACTGGTAAGCACATAGGTAACGATATATTTTTTGATTTTTCGTATGCTGGTTTGTCACCATAACTCATTATTTTCTCGACATCGCCATATAAAGGTAATAAGAAATGTAATGACAAAAGTAACTAGTTACCATTACCAAGTATGTACCCAGGTAGAAAAATAGAAACGGCACAATGTTGGCCCGGTATTGGAGGCGGTAGTACATGTACTAGCAATGCGTCGGATTTTTAACTTTCACTGTACTGCCATGTTGTCGAAATGATAACACCAATAAACGCTTGGCCCTAGTTATTTCCCAACGTTGGCGCAGGCTTGAGATTTTATTTTTTTTGTATTATTCCAGTACATTTAAAAACAAATTTAGTAGTTTGCTAGAACTTTGCTGTCGTCTTAGTGTACATCACAGATTTTTTTTATTTTTATTTTTTTTTTTGGCAATGTCTTGAGACTTGATGGAATTTCTTCAAATGTATTCTTTCGAAACTTCACAAGGAAAGAATGGCGATGTCTCTCTTACATAAATAATTGTGTAATAGATGTAAAAATACGTAAAATTTATAAAATTGTTAATTTTAATAAATTAAAAAAGCTCGTTAATTTTCAGAAAACAGTACTGGCAAAGCACGTTTTAAGTAGTACCGGCATTTCGTAAAAACAGTGCTTTCCCAGTACAACTTTTGTTGTAACGTCGGCAATTTCTACCTGGGTAGTTACATAACCACATATCTGCTAATGATTTTCTACACTGGGGTGTAGAATAAAAAGTTGTAAGGGTCTTTAAGTTAGGTTAGGTTGAATGGGAGCCCGCCAGAACGGCGAGTTCACTCGGAGGCCATAAGGCCCATTGCGATTCCCTTAAACCCCCCTCATCCACATGGAGAGAAGTACCACAACCCGAAGAAATCTAAAACCATCCCCATCCCCTCAAAAAATTCGCAAGACCAGACAGGGAAACATCGCGTAGACTGTCCAGGTCGTCGAAGAACCTGCATCCCAGATATCTGAGTCGCCGCTCCTTCAGTCCCGGACATTCGCAAAGCAGATGATGCACTGTCTCCTCCTCCTCCTCCTCCTCGTCCCCACAGCCACTGCAGTAGTCCGCCTGGGCATAACCCCAACGCACAGCCATTCGGCCAATTGCGCAGTGTCCCGTTTGGACTCCTACCAGCAAGGGTCTTTAAAAATCTTTTAAAAATAAAACACCAACGCAAAAAATTTAAAAGTTGCATAAAAGACAGACTTACGTTATCTAAGCAGTGTTAAAAATTTAAATTTTTTTTTCGTATAAATTTTTATTTGTAAATACTGTATGTTTGATATTAATCCGATATATTTTCTTAGCTGGACAATTGGTATGGAAAGCCTCATATACATAAAAAATAGAATTATATAAATACATTACACCAAAACCTCGATATAATATTAGTGTTCTTTAACGCTTGTAATTATCCACTTTTATAATAAGATGTTTGTGTTTAATATATTTATATGTTTATAAATTTTATATTTTTTAAATTTGTCGTGTAAAACAAGAGTTACGTGTATAAATAAATATAATATAGAATCCATCGCTGGCATGAAAATTATGTATATTTCAATAATTACATTAAAATACAAAAATGGGTAGTTGTAGAAAAAAGTGGGGAACAAAAATTATTATTATTACTAATTATTTATAATGACATTTTTAAGAATAAACTGATTAAGTATGCAAAATTATCTGTACAAAAATATAATTGCTTAATTAATTAGAAATTTGATGCCGAAAATAAAAATCAAAAATAAACTGCAAATCTGCAAAATATTTTCATTAAAATAAACCTATTTAAGTTATATTGACAGTTTTAATAAATCTTATTGACTGAAAATAGGTAGCATTAGCATTAAATATCGGACGTACTGTTGGGAGTGTACATTCCTAATGCATTGAACAACACTTTGTGGTTTTATAATAAATGTGTTTTATATATGACTTATATATACACTAGAGCGTACCAACTTACAGGCAAAAAAAAGTGCGCCGTACACCCTCCAATATGAAGTATTTTTCCAAGGAGGTTTCAAAAAAAATTTTTGAGGTACGGTCTAATATACACTCAATTACTCGTGTTATAAATTTGTAGAATTACAGAAATACTCTTTGCTTTTAGTAATAAAATGCAATACTACGAATTTCTGCTGTCATTTATAAATATATCGGTGAATGCAATCCCACCATCTCATAAGTTAGAAAATATATTTAATCAAACATTTGTTTTTCTTCTTTCAGGTAAACACCGTCTGGCAAATTTATAAAATTTAAACATAGCACCTATCATTATATATGACTTCTCTATTTCTATAAATAGTTGGGGTGAGTAACTCCAATTTTTCCAAACAAATTTATCTAGCACAAATCAAAGCTAATAAAAAAAAATCCAAATTGATTACCTTATATGGAAAGTATCTCAGGTGATAATATTTGATCTTCATGAAATTCGAATAATTTATAGGGAAAAAATTCTAATGATAAAATGTCTAAGATTTTTGGCTTTTTTGGAACATTTTAAGAAAAAGTGTCCGAAAGTGAAATTAACAAATCAAATCCGAAATTTTTTAGTTATATTCAAACAACTTAAAATAAAAAAAACATAAGATTTTGTATGCAAAATAATAAACCACGTATATATCTTTATATCTTACAGTCAGGGCTTTATACAACTGTCAATATATAAGTGATTACCATATGCGTAATCTAATTTCGGGAGATATAAAAAATCTTATATAAATAAGCAAATATTTCATACAGATGTGAACGTAAAGAAAGATGATTATTTGAACAATATCATATTTCGTTGCATAAGCCACCAATAAAACTGATGTAATAATGTAAATTAAAAAAATAATAACAAATTTAATAAATAAACAAATTCGTTTAAATAAAAAATAAAAATCAAATTACAATAATTTAAGGCAAAATGTGTAGGAGGCAACTTTTAATATATACAGCAAATTGGAAAAATATATCAAATTATTTTTAAAACAGTGTTATTTTTTATAACAAAATTATAATACACTCATAGAAATGAAGCTGTAAATATAGCAGAAAAAGCTAGTAAAAATTATAAAAATAACTTTACAGAAAAAAAAACAGCTGAATTCAACAGATACTTCTTGCTAAATACTAATAAGGTAAGAACAGAAAAATAATAATAGTTACAAAATTATAGTACTATACTATACTTGTGTTAGCTTTTAGTTATCTGGAAAATCAGAGTACATTTTCTTATAGAAAATTCTCATAATCTGAAGACTCTTACCTTTAGAAAAGCATCCATACTTTAAGGAAATTTTTCTACAGCAAAATTCTAAGCTTTTTATATGTTTTTTGTGCAGAAAAAAATTCTAGCTTCTAAGGACTATTTCTCTAGAAAAACTCATAAGGAAAAACCATCGGACTCTAACGAAAAATATCCTCAGAAGCTGAGGGTTTTCTCTGAAGGAAAGTTCCTTCGGATATAAAAATTTTTCTCTACAAAAAACAGCTCAGAATCTAAGAGTATTTTTTAGGTAAAAATTCTTATAATCATGATAACCTTAACATTTTGAGAAATTCTTTCAACTTAAAAATCCTCAGATAATAAGAACTTTTGTTAAAAACCCTCCAAATTTAAAGACATTTTCCTACAGCTATACCCCCAGTTTTGGAAGAATTTGTTCATAGATAGACCCTCTTTAGGAAAAAGTCCTCAAATCCGAAATATTTTCTATAGGAAATAGATCTACGAATCAGAGGATTTTTAAGTTTCTGAGTCGGAGGATGTGTCTATAGGAAAAAATAATAAAAATCTTGAAAATATCTAGGAAAATATCCCTAAAACCTTAGGATTTTTCTATAGTATATGGTTATCAGAATCTCAGAATTTTCCTGTAGGAAAAAGGCTTTGCTATAAGACTTTAGAATCTGAGAGTTTCTCTTCAGAATATGAAGGTATTTCTTAGAAAGGAAGTCATATTATTGCGAGGGTTTTGTTTTATAAAAAAGTTTTCGGTATCGGAAGTTTTTTACAAGACACATTACTAAGCATCTGAGGGTTTCCCTTTGAGAAAATTCCTTCAAAATATGTAGGATTTTCTATTGAAAACTTCCCTAGAAGCTGATGGTTTTGCTATCGGTAAAAGTTCTCAGAATCCAAGGATTTTCTGTAAAAAAAAGTATATTTTGGGGACTTTTCTATACAAAAGGTGTTCACAATAGGAGAGTTCTTTTATGTTCATTTATTTTTACCGGCAAAACTGTTGAGTATATAGAAAAACGTTATATGAACAGATTAAAGGAATTGTAATTTTTAATTTTTTTCAAATTGTTTGAGCAAAATCGGACTAGTGGTTCTCGAGTTATGTCAAAAAAAAGACCACCAAAGGTCAAATCGATATATCTCGATTCCTAGGGGTGACCCAGCGAAACGCCGGGACACGTATAACTTCTTTTTTACAGATATAACTTTCCCCGGTAGCTTGAACCCTTCCCGATCACTGACCCCTACCATTTGTCTCACAGTGATATCAGCGAAAATAATTTCCCACAATTTTTACTTAGTTAATAAAATATAAAAAAAAAAAAATTTAACAAAAATTTGAAGCATTTTAGAAATCGATTTATTTATTAAAAAAAAAAACTATTTTTATTATCAGGACAATACTATCTATTAGGTTTTGCCTTTGGAGTTTGCACCACAAAAAAGTTATACCCCTAATTATAGCTTTCTTTTGTAAGGTAACTCATATTCAAATTTTATGTAAAGCACTTTTCTCATACAAACTAACCTCTAAAATCTAAGTTTGCGGGACATTTGATGGCCAATTCTGAATAAGTACGAAGTTAACCCTTAAACGCATTTTTAATTTTGTATTACTTCTGCCACTAATGTTAAATTTAAAACTTTGATGTTTTCAGAGGTTAACAGCATAATTTTATGACAAATATTTTTGCGGAACATTTTAACCCTCTAACTCTTCAACTTATGCGTCTTTTTTATCCGGTTTTAAAAAGGGACCAAAAAAGCTGCTTTAGTTGAAGAGTAAGAGGGTTGAAATATTAAAAAAAAAATTTTCACCTAGTGTTTTACATAAGTCCGCTGAACATAACAAATGGAACGTAAACTTTTAAAACACCAACACATATATTTTTTTGGTCCTCTATCCCAGAATTAGTTACCAGAATCTTGTTATTTTGGAAAAATATTTGATTGTGTTGTACAGTGTAATATGCTGATTGCAGTAGTTTTCTCTGCAACGTCATTTTTAACAAATTTTTAGTAGTTATAACTAAAATTTTACAGACTTTTTGCCATTGGTGTAATAATAAATATATTTAGTTGGAATTTAATCAAAATTAATTTCTTTTAAATTAAAATTTTATTAAATACAAACAAAATATTAAAATGGGTTTTCACAAAAAGCTTTTTGTTTTATTAAAGGCTAATTGAAGGATTTTTGTATTCGATTTGCATGTTAATTTGTTTTACTAAACTATTATAAAATTGAAAAGATTTTTGTAAATACAAGCCAAAGCATTTAACATTTTGGTAATTTAAGGGGAAATATTTTAAAAATAACATTTGCCTTTAAAATGTGTGATATTGTCATAAAACTCCATATAAGTTAATTAAAAAATAAAAAAAATTCAAAGTTACAAAAATTAATTAAATGGACAAAATTGTTGAAAAAAAAGCTTTATAGTAACAACAACAAAAAGCAAATAATAGTATAAAAAAATTAGTGCCACAATTTGGACCTGTAATCCTCTTTTTGCAGTAACATTACATTTCCTCGAAACTCCATACAAAGTATTAACTTCTTATCACTCATGAAAAAGAACTATTGAGTAGGATACATATATTTCAGCCTTGGATGTTGTTAAAAAAACATTCCGAAATGAGAAATTCTGTCTCATATAATGAAAGAAGTGATCCATTTAGAAATTTTTCTATATATTTTTTCTGCGACTATATTTAAAAAAAGTTTGAATATATACCTTTAGTCTTTCCTAAAAATTTTCAAAGTAACTTAAAAAAACCGTTCTCATCAATTGTTACTTAGCCTAATGTATTTCAAACTTAAAAGTTTGCTTAATGTATGGAAAAATTCGTATAAGTAACAAATATTTGTTCTTACTTTTGTTTATTGTTATTTAAAAGTTTATTCTTCAGTCCTAAAACTAAATTGTTTTGTTTGTTAAATAGCTAATTTTATGCAAATTAAAAAAACAAAAAAAAAATATTATTTATTTCTTTAATAATGTTTGTTGTTTTCATGTCTATTTCAATTTAACTTTTTTTCTTATTAAATGTCTTAAGACATTTAATATTTACTTTCCTAAGTCATGTTGGTCAAGTATTGTGTTATCTAAATATACAGATCTTAATGTGGTACTGACAGCATGACGACGCCATCTAAATGAACTTGAAGCGAAACAATATATAACAAAATTACAAATAAATAGGACATAATATTACTTAGATAGAAAACAGCAGTTTGCTTGAAAATAATTGTTAATTTCTTTGTAACGCAAAACAATAAACAATATACACCTATTCCTTTTATAACGCTCATTGTACAAGTTTCGTTGTATCTTCTTCAAAATTGTGAATTGTTTTTAGGCATAGTGAAAAATAAACAAAACTGAAATATAGGAGAAACCGCCCATTTTGTATGTTTATAAATCGCATTAAGAAACCCCGTTATACGAGGGATGGGTTTTGTTATTTCAAGAAACTTGATATAAAAAATTTCGAACTCATGACAAAATAAATATGTACTGTAGACCGTACCTCAAAAGAAAAGTTCGCCGTACACCCTCCAAAATGACGCATTTTTGGAAGGCAATTTCAAAAAAAAAATTTTTTTTGCCTAACGGGGGTCGCCTTTTTCAATTTTTCGTTATGGCTTCGGCATTTAAAGTCAGATTCTAAAGTGTAATATATCGATTTTTTTACCTCGAGGAGGCCAGTGTTTTGTTATAAAGAAAAAATCCAAAGAAAAAAAAATTTGAAAAGGCGACCCCCTCCGATTGGTATCCAATATATTAAAAACATTTCTACTGGGTTTATCGAAAAACTTCCTTAGCAAAAGTTTAATGATTTTTTACGAGCTTTAATTTTCTGACATTAGGGTGGTATTAACTGAGATCTGGTGGGTAACTACTAGAACGGGATACTTGAGTTCAATGGGCCTTAGAGCAAAACACTGGTCTCCTCGAGAGAAAAACATCGATGTATCATCATATAAGATCCGACTGTAAATGCCAAAGATATAACAAAAAACGTAAAATGGCGACCCCTACGTTCGGCAAAAATAAAAATTTTGTTTTGAAACCGCCTTGCAAAAATAATGTACGGGTGTACGGCGAATTTTTTTCTTTTTTTTTGCCTGTAAGGTGGTACGCTCTAATGTACTGCAAAACTTTAGAAAAAAATTATAGTAGGTAAAGCGCGACTATGGGATACCCTACACTATTAAATTAATTCGGACATATTCCAAAAAGGTATCTGATTTTTATTACATGGGTAGAAAAGTGAGTATATAAAAAAAAATATAGAAAAAAAGTATATTTGTTTGAGCGGTTTGCTAAAAACATAGAAATTTCTTATATACCCAGCAAAAAAAATTGGAAGTCATGCTATAGATACCACTTCTTTCATTGCTTCAAAAGCTTCTGTAGTTCTATTTTTACTTCTTCTTTAGACGTAATTCTGATCAGCTTCAAAAAATCACTTTTTTTATTTCTTTTCAACATATTTGTAAGTACATTTGTATAGATTTTTTTAGAAATAATTCTGAACAACATCACAAAACTCTCTTTAGTATTCCTTCAAGAGCATTATTGCTCTAAAAGTGGTCTTGAAAAGTAATTTTTTATACAGTTTATTTCCAGTTAGATGATCGCGGGTTCAATTCCAGGTGAAACCAATATTTTTTTGTATTTTTTTTTATTTTTTTTTTTTTATAATTAATTTGTTTAAATTCAATATTTTTTAATTTTCAAACATATAACATTTTTAAAAGCAAAGGGTCGTCCGCCAATAATGCACGATGTTAATTATGAGTCACACCTTAACGTCAAGTTTTTGGCCAAACTTTATTTGACAGTTATTTGTTTCATTGTTTGACAAATACAACCATGGAGTGGTACACAATTGAGCAGCGCGTTAAGATTGTTGAAGCCTTTTACGAAAATGGGCATTCAAATCAAAATGAATTTTTTTGCACTTCGTGATTTCTTTGGTCAGCATAATCAACCAAATGTGTGCGAAAATTTCAGCAAACCGGGTCTCTAGGAAATGTGAAAACACCTGTGCATGCTCGTCCAGTTCGTTCACCGGAAAACATTGCTGTTGTTCGCGATAGTATGATAGAAGAGCCGTCAACTTCGACTCGTCATCGGTGTTTGCTTTCGCGAGACGATAACGGACTTCTTGTGGCCAGAAATTGAGGATATGGACCTGTATGATATATGCTTCCAACAGGATGGTGCCACTTGCCACACATCCGACGAAATAATGGCTCTTTTGCGCGAGAAATTCCATGGTCGTGTTATCTCATTGCCGATGTTAATTGGCCACCACGATCATGTGATTTGTGGCCGTTGGGCTTTTTTTTTTGGGGATGTTTAAAATAAAAAGTGTACGTCAATAAGCCAAGAACAATTCAAGAGGTAAAGGATGAAATAATTCGGCACATTAACGATATTGAACTTCAATTATATCTCAGAGTCATTGAAAATATGGACCGAAACCGAGGCAAGCATTTGGCCGATATTTTGTTTCACATATAATTGCTATAGATCCTTCTATCATAATACAAAATATTAAGATAATTCTATGAAAACTTTTTGTTTTATTTACAATTAACATCGCGCGTTTCGGTTCGACCGCCCCGGAAAAGCACTGGAGGAACAAAATTTTTAAACGTTGGCAAACCCAATAAATAGGTGGTCTGGGAATATATTTTCCAAAATAAAATTTAAAAAAAGTTCATATGTATTTTTTTTTTTGACGATTGCTCTATCCACTGAGCTAACGAGACATATAATTCTTGATGGCTAAACACATAAATGAGCGGTAACAGTTTGCTGTGCTAACAGTTTTTTTGAACTAAATAATATTCCAGCGTTGGGAGAGTAAAAACAGTTGTTCTTAAAGGAGCTTTTTTACAAACAAAAAAATTGATTTTATAAAACAAAAAAATTTTTAAATTAAAAAAAATAAAAAAAAAAATTTTGCTTCCAATCGGATTTGAATTCGGAACCTTCTGACTACAAATTTTTTTTACAAAGCGTCAGAATTTTTATAAAATCATTGCTCTGCCAGTGAATTGATTTTTGTACCGCTGGCAATTTCAGACTAGGTAGCACTGGATAACCACAGGTTGCAAACCTTGGCAACACATTCTTTGCTAGTGGCTTTTTTTATAAAGCCCCGAAATTTTTGTAAAACAAATACTGGCAAAACGTTTTTGCAAACGCTGGCAGAGCAACCCAAATCAGTGTTCTGCCAGTCATTTATCTTTACCACCGTGGTTACCCAGAGGTATGCCTGTGCTTGATTTTTTGTACCACTGGCGATTTCTGACTGGGTAGTTTTCAAAATAATTATTGGCTGAAATTATTTTTTAAATAAAGTTTTAGTTATATTTCTGTAGCATTAAAGTAATTTTAAACTAATGTTTTACTAATTTATTCTGCTAGACAAAATAGTGCTGATAAACACATTTATAATACGGACAACAACCAGACAGAACATACAAGATGTAGATGTCGCAGATTGCCTAGTTACAGTACCGGCAAAGAAAATTGTACTAAAAAAACAACTAATCTAAGGCATATAAAAAATACAACGGCGAAAGATAATTTAAGATTATTTTAATACATAAAACAATAAAATACTACAAAGAAATAAAACAAAATAAAATATGATTCAAATTATAGGCAAAATAAATTATTTTATTTTAATGAAGATAACGATAAAATGTGAGAATATATAAACCAAATGTTTATAAAAAGTATTGCTCTATGAAATACGGTCAAATAACAAACAGTTATACATACAGATATAAGGAAAATTTGTATATGAATTACAAGGACATGTATGTTTTGCAGTCGCTCGGGTAATTTTTTTTTTCTGTTCGCTTTCGCTTTTTTAAGAAAAATGGTTTTTGTAATATAAAATCCATAGTTTATTTCCTATTTTGTTATTTAGAATTGTTATGGAACCGGTTCTAGAACCAGTTATAGAACCGGTTCTGCGACAGCGAGGCCTTCCATTTTGACTTCCAGGAATCAGTTCTAGAACCTGTTCCACGGAACCGGTGGTAAAAAAACTTATTCTAGAACAGATTCAAAGGCAACCAGTACATAAAAATTTTGCTGGGTAAGAACTACTTCAAAAAGCATGACTATTTTATCTAACAAAAAAATTAAATAATGTAAATACAACAACCCATAGCAACTTGATGCGCAAGCATAGTTTTCTACTGAAAAATTGATAAATTTACATAAGTATCGTTTCTTTCCTATGATATGCACATTCTAAATTCATTGATGAAAATGCCAAATTTGAACTACTTTTATTTTTCGGTTGTATTTTATTTGAAACTGGTAGTAGCTCAAAATTGCATTTATAATAGTTGCGGTATAATCGAACGCATGCTAGAAAATCTTTTTAGTAAGTACCGCGAAGAAGTAATGTAAGATGTGAAAACATGCAGTAGAACAATAAGTGGGCTAAAATGGGTTAGCATGTGTTGAATTAAAAATGCTTCCACTGATACAGCAAGCATATTGGTTATACGTGAAGTGTGAGTAATAAAAAAAAAATATAAATATTATTATTCACAATTTGTTAAATACGTTTGGGATTTTAGCATATTTACTTCCTTTAAAAAATATGTATTTTGAAAAAAAAAATATGCAAATGGTTATACCCCTTACTAACACAAATATTTTTCTAATTTTTTAAAAATTCTACAAAAAAGAAACAGAAACAGTGGAGGTCAATGAACTTACCCTAAAAACTCCAGACTACATAAATTTTTTATTTGTTATGTGTTTGCAATAAAAAAAAAAAAACATTGTAAGCTGCATTTGTGGTAGCAAAAATATAGAAATTAAAATATACTCAGGGCAAGAGTTTTGCTCCATAATAAAAGTAGTTAGTATGTGTAGAAACTTATAAATTTTTTTTTTTTTTTAATGTGGCTTAAGTCTTTGTGGTTCGCGATCTACCTACAAATATAAGTGCTGTTTTCTTAACATAAATTTTATTGTTGTTCAGATTTGCACTACAGGAACCATTTTTAAATATACTGATAACATTTTAATAAATTAGACCAAAACACATTTTTCGAAAAGTGACTAATTGTGAAACACACTATCTTATACAACAAAAAAAAAGGATATTATAAAGCATGTTAAATGCATCCAAGAAAAATAAACAAATGTTTAATCAACTATATATTTTAAATGTATTGCAAGGCAGAATAGTTGTTTTTTGGCCAAAAGTAAAAATCAGGTAAATGAAAAATATGTCTATACATTCAAAACCTACACTCAGGAAATTATATAGGTAGAATTAACCGCAAAAAATATTTAAAATAACTCCATTTGCAATTGAGGAGGTGTACACTACTTTTGCTTTTAAATCAACTGTAATATGTAGTTATTTATAACTGCTAAGATCAACTGGAAAATATAAAACAGCACAAACTACTATAAATGTACTTAAAGCAACACGCATACAAATTATTATAAAACTTTTCAAACATGTAGAAATGAAGTTAAAAAACATAAACAAAAAATATTATAAAACTGTAAAAGCAACTGCTTTCGTCAGTTAAATTTGCTGTTAGGATTACTAACAACAAATATTAATTTAATAAAAGCAAACTTACTAAACCGCACTTAACTTGATTTTATTCTCAAATAAATTTCACATTTCAGAAATACTTTTACACATAATATCACTTTCATTATTCACTTTTGATGTTATTGTAGATGTCTGCCGCCGAGTGACGAACTACTGTTTTGCTTCCTCTTCTTTCCACAGATAGAAAGTACTGTAAATATTAAGGACCTGAAAGAAAAGAAATACAGGATTTTTTAATATTCACGTAAATAAATATTTTTATTATCTTAATATATAAAAAATCTCTGTGTGTATGTTGGTGATCGCATTAGTGAAATACCACCGGCTGTATAAAACCTATGTTCGTTCACACTCTATGTTCATTTGGTGCTCCGATATGTTTGTGAAAAATTTTTTCCCGGCACGCCCACTTTTTCCAATATATCTAAAATTCCTTTTTACTCAATTTTTTTTTTACTTTTTGTTTTATTTTTATTTTTTTAATTTTTTATGAAATTTTTTTTATTTTTGTTTAAATTTTTTTTTATTTTATTAATTTTTTTTTTTTATTTTTTATTTAATTTTTAAAAATTTTTTTTGTTTTTTTTTATTTTTTTTAATTTTTAGTTTTTTATTTTGTTTTTTTTTTTTTTTTTCGTTGGTAAGCGCATCACTGGAGAACGGCTGGACCGATTTGGATAATTTTTTTTTAAATTTTTCGTAATAGGCCGAATCAGGTTTTTCGGGCAAGAAAATTTGTCCACGCCCACCTTTTTGTTTGTTTTTTTAAGAACGCCCACTTTTTTTTACTACGCCCACTTTTTTCTTTTGAATTAAAACTCTAGATAATGCAAATGAAATGTAACAGGAAACGAAATGGAATAGAATGGGTGGACTTTTTTTTAAACACACAAGTGGAACAAAATGGAATTGAACGGGTAAGGAACGAGTGGAAATGAAACTCTAGATAATGGAAATGAAATGGAAGAGGGTACGAAATGGAATAGAAAGGGGAATGAAGGGTGACATATTTGGTTGACGAAAAATAAATTGAGATTCGTTTGTCATAATATTAGAAAAATATTAAAGACTTTCGGAAATTTATATTTATTTTATAAACAAACTGAATAAATTTTGTCATATTCGATGCCGCCAATAAGATGTAGCAATTTAGGTCGGAGAACACGCAATGCTACAAGAATTGAATGAAACAGATAATGAAAAGGAATGGAATGTGGTATGAAATATAATTGAACGGGTGGAATTTATTTTTTTTAACACATTTTTTTTTTGTTTTTAAACACACATTGGGCCGTATTATAAAAGAGTACTTTAAATTTAAATTCCACTTTACTCTTAATCATACGGTTTTGTGTACGAAAACCCTACAAAAATAATTGTATTTTCAAACGTTTTGATTGGTTGAAATTAAATTAACCAATCAGAATTCTCCAAAAATAAACCAAGTCATGGTAAATTTAAAAATTTATATAGTAAAGGTGAATATTTTCTTTCTTTTTAAATATGCCAATGGAACGAAATGGAATTGAACGGGGAACTAGTGGAATTGAATGGAGCAGAGAATGAAAAGCAATGGAATGTGGAACTGAATAGAATAGAACGGATGAAATTTTGTTTAAAACATTTTTTAACAATTGAAATGGAATGGAATATGGAATGGAATGGAAAGGAATAGAATGTAGAACGAAATGGAATAGAAAGGGGAACGAATGGTAACATATTTGGTTGACGAAACATTTACTTTCGCAACGAATAGTATCTATATATCTATATAATATTTCTATATTTTTATTTTTATCTAATACATAAATAAAATCTACAAATAAACGAAATTTATAAAAAAGATCGTTATGCAAGACACCGCTAAACTAGCGGTCTAAGACTAAAGGCACAAGAGAAAAATGTTTCTCTCATATTCGTTACTAGAAATTTCAAAAAAAAGCGGCATATTATTTCTAGGTGCGAAATATTTAAGCGAAGTACACACACACTTAAAAAATAAAGTATTTTTCAAAAAATTCAAAACAACTGCATAAAATAAATATTACTTTATTGAAGTAGTTTTTGTTTTTTTTTTTTTTTTTTTTTTTTAGTAACTACCAAAAATATTGAAAAGAATTTCACTAAAGCCCAAATTACTTTAACTTAAATATAACGTGACGAATCAGCTGATTCAACCTGCTTAATGAGAAACACATAGTGCTGAGTACTCGATGTAAATGAGTCGTAATGTAACCGAGAATTCCGTTTTTATATGAGCGTGGAAAAAATGCTGTCTATAGTTGAATGTCAATGGTGGGATTTGTGGCACAATTGCACAATTTTCAACGCAATTGAAGGTTGATGGCACTGGCAAATTTTGGTAATTTCCAAAAATTCGAGAAAAGTTGGATTTAAAAAAGTAATATTACTTACATAAAAACAAAAGTTTTTGGCAAATATTCAGAATTTGAAGTAAAAAACATTATGCATATATTTAAAATTCTTAAAAAAGAATAACTCAAGTTAGAATTTTCATTTGAAAAGTAAATAAAATGAGGAAAATAAAAATCGATTGAATGAATCAAATGAGCTAAATTGACTAAAAAATATTTTCGATTTAAAATGAAATTGAATCCGATTTCCAGGAACAAAATAGGATTCACAATGAATTTTTATGAAAATTATTTGGAGGTTATAAAATATTCGGTACTGCCAAATCAAATATTCCCACTTATTTTATCTTGAGTACATGAATTTGCACACTACTTCAAAAAGGTAAACAAATCTGGAAAATTAAACAAATAAGTTGTTCAAACAACAAAATTACATACAATTTTGTTTAAAAAAACTCTGCAGCATATGTTGAAAATTTTGATAGTTAAAACCAGAAATTTCCAATTATAGGTAAAAGTTTGTTACTACAGTGATGGTGATGATGATGTTGAAGGAAAAGGAAACATAATTTACAACGCTATAGAAAAAAATTATATATAACTTAAAAATAGGAATATATAGTCATTAGAGTGGAGCAAAACTAAATATATTAATTACACTATTCACCAAATTTTAATATTTTGAAGAACCACCTCCTCTACATACAATGCATATTTTCTATTAACATATTGAACATTAATTTCGAATCATCCAAGAATAGTTTTTTTAGAAGTACTGTTTTGAGAAATCTCTTTTTAAAACTTGCATTTAATACCCCATTTTATGGCAGTTTTTAGTAAAGTTTTCTAATATGAACCACAAACTCATACTGTTAAAAAAAATTATTTACATAAATTTTCTTTAATTTTTGTATAATCATGTCGGTCAAAGATCGAGGACATTTGACGAACACTGCTAACTATTCTTTTCTTAAGTTTATCCTTAGAATTTTAGTATTTTGTAATCAATTTTGCCACTCAATGAACATGCATTAAATAGATATCCTAATAAATAGAAATTGCCTTAAAAATTTCAATTCTACGAGGTACTTTCGAAAATTTTGGAAAAAATATATTAAAATTTAGAACATGATTCACATGTCCTTTCTCAATATAATTTTTTATAGCTTTTGACTTTTCTTGTGCGAATTTATAATACAATAAAATCTCTGTATAGCGACTTTATACTGAAAAATTTGCATTACTCTATTAGATATCGATTATATATGAGCACTGGGGTTCTCCTTTTTGTCCTGCTCTGTAAAACAAAACAAAAATACAGTATAACATAGCCAAATTTTTTCAAAAAATAACAAGGTTCTGGCAACTGATTCTGTCATAAGGGACCAAACAAAAATAATACGTTTATTGGCTTTTTAAAATCTTACGTCTTGCCGTATGTTTTTTGGGGGGTTTAATTTTTTCCTTTGGCAAATATTTATAATGAATCGGCATAGATTATGTTCAGCGAACATAAAACACTGCGAGGAAAGTTTTTGTGAAAAATTTTAATCCTCTAACTCTTCAATTAAAGGAACTTTTTTTGAACCCATTTTAAAAAGGGACTAAAATACCCGTAAATTTAAGAGCTAGAGGGTTATAATTTTCAGCAAAAATATTTGTCATGAAATTCTATATGCAGCAGTAGCGAGCCCAATATTAATGTCGCAAGAGCATTTAAATGCATTGGTACAAAAACTTGGTCTATCCAAAAACAAGGCAGAAATGTTAGTTTTAGACTTAAAGAATTGGCGTTAATATTACAGACTTTCGTAAATAAATGCTTGCTAAAATACCCAAATTTTATGTAATTTTCTGTACATATTAGATTTTATTTGTTGTTTGGAAAAGGTTGACCACTTTCATGATATACAATACAATTGTTTCGTGGGCATCACCCCAACTCATTAGTTGTCTGCAATAAGAAAATGATAATTGATAATTTCAGGTTCTTCGACGACCTGGACAGTCAACGCGATGTTTCTCTGTCTGGTCTTGCGAACTTTTTAAGGGGATCGGTATGGTTGTAGATTTCTCGGGTCGTGGTATTTCTTTCCATGTGGATGAGGGGAAGATTAAGGGAATCGCAATTGGCCCTATGGCCTCCGAGTGAACTCGCCGTTTTGGCGGGCTCCCATTCAACCTAAAACCTCAACCTAAACCTACCCCCCACCCCCCAAATCCCGCTCTGTGGACATTTTAATTCCAATTCTGAATAACCCAGCAAAACCTTCTATTACCAGGTAAAGGGAAATGTAATAAGAAATCAAAAATTGTAACTACTTACACTTTGGTCGCATAACACATTATTTTAACATGGGGGTGTCATTGGGGGTAAATGGTAGCAGTATAGGATAAAATAAGTGATTACGAAAGAAGTACTGAAATAAGTTGTTACTTGTAATATTAAATTCACTAGTTAGCTAAAATAAGTACATACTTTTACAGAGTGAAGTAAGTCATTACACATTAGTACATATTTCATTGGTTACATATAGGAAATAAAATAAGACGTTTTCAGTAATGACTTTGTTTAAAAGTACACCGATCCGAGCAATGTAATTAGATTCTAAATTTTTATTAAAAAGTACTTTCGCATAATAAGTAGTTATATTATGCAATACCAATAACTTATTATTTTTACCCTTATTAATAAGTTATTATAAAACACAATATCGGTAATATATTATTTTAAAGGCTCCAAATAAGTAGTGATATATCTCCATATCGGTTACTCATTATTTCATACCTCCCACATAAGTATTGATGTATCACGATATTAGTAACGTATTACTTTAGGTTTCTAATGCGGCAAATAGACTATACAAGTCACTTGCACAATAACGAGTTTGTTCAAGTCACCTTACTCGTCACACACCACTCAAGTAAACTGTGCAATATTCATTTTAATTTACACATAGCAGCAGAAACATGTAGCGGATTGTTATTGCTATGAGGAAATATTAGTCCTTAAAAGTTTTATTTTACACTTTCCGCAGGCCAAAATACCAGAAATTCGTTGGTGATGTCAATAAATTTATATTAACATTTTTTACTTTACGTTTATTGATACTTTTAATTTTTTTATCCGTATTTATGATGTTCACTCTTCAAAAATTACTGCTGAACTGTGCTAATTTCAGCATACACCTCGCAAATGACTTGCACAAGTTCTAAAATATTGCGTAAAAATCAAAATCGTTTTGATTTTTACTCAAGTCTAAAAATATACTTGTACAAGTACACAAACCAAGCAACACACTGTTCAACTGACCTGCACAAACTCATTATTGTGCAAGTAACTTGAGTAGTCTATAGGCCGCATAAGTAAAACCAAGGGTAAAGGGGTACACATTGCCAGGCAATGCGTGAAAAAGGTCAAACCCATTACCAAGGTTTTGCTGGGAAGTGCAAAATGAGTGCTTTAACACTTGCTAAGTTTTGACTTATTTCTGGCATTGAAGTTAAATTTTTAACCTTTTTGTCTTCAGAGACTTATAGTAGAATTTCATGACAAATATGTTCCTGTAACATTTTAGCCCTCTTAAAATATTCTTCGTAAATTCATAAGTTTATTGGACACACAATTCGAAGATTCGCATTGTTTCCTATGAATAAACATTTGCGAAAGGGGGAAATTTTAAACTCCCAAAAAACATAGGGCTAGACGTAATCTTTTACAGCGCCGATACATGTATATTTACTATTTTTTTTTGTGGTCTCCTCGGCCAAAATCAGTCTTATGCGGCATTCACACCTAAATATTAAACACGTGTTTAGCTAAAACGAGTGGAAACGAATAAAGAACTGTTGTTGTAGAATAAAGAGCTAAAATACGTGTTTTAGCTAAACACGTGTTTAAGAATTAGGCGTGAATGCAGCCTTATTTTTTTTCCAGTTGGCTTATAAATCAAATTTTTTCACACAAACTTCATTTTATAAACGTGTTATACGTTTTTCAAATTATTATGCATAAGCACTATTCTACAATATAATCGGTTCGGGCATCAGACGTATAATCGATACTAGCCGGCGCAGCCCGCTACGTTGTTAGCGTGCCTTAAAGAGTAGGGGGGGGGGGCGCAGCAGGGTTGGAAAGCATTTTATAATATTAAAAATAGCGGGCAAAGCCCGCTGCGTTGTCTTCGCGTGTCTTAAAGTTTTTTTTTAATTCCAGTTTATGTAAAGGTAGACCTGGCAATTCAAGTAAATTCACAAATTCAGTTGGAAAATTTACTGCGTCGGTTTCTTTCCACCGGTGCTTCGTAACATGAAGTTTAAATATCGGAATATATAAGTTCCATTCCTTTTCTAAGGTTTTTTCTCTTTTAGAAAATTTGTTTAACTTTTTGGAGAGTAAGTTTCAATGCTACATAAGTTTCATATTCCGTGGATAGTGTTTGAACAGGTAATTCCCTCTTCCAATCCATTTGCATTCTCTATAATTTCAATTCTACTCGTTCAACGTTTATATCCATTTCATTCCACTTGTGTAGTGTTTCATTCCACTCGTTTCCTATTTAGTTTCTTAATTTTAGTGTTTCATATACACTTGTTCTTTAAGTTTTAGGTTTCTAGCTAAAGACGCAGACGTTAAGGGGGGGGGGGGGGGCAATTTTCCCCTTTTGAACCACCATTTTTACCACGTTCCTGTCCAAAGTCCTAGAAATGCCTTGTCGATAAGTTAGCCCATACGCCAAGGAAAACATATTATATATTACAGGTTTCTAGCCGAAGGGTTCGGTTAGGCCATCAAGGGGGAGAATTATTCCGTTTTTACCCGTCCCTGTAGGAATTTCCAGAAATTCCGTCTTAGAGGACGTATGCGTTGAAGGAGGAACCTACTACATACATAATTTTAGGTCTCTATATCCAGCAGTTTGGCCAGGCCGTCAAGGGGGAAGTTTTTTCCCTTTTTACCCCTCCCGGTATGAATTTCCAAAAATACCATCTTAGGGGACGGTCAACGTTGGCGAAGGAACCCAAATACCGAATTTAAGCTCCCTTGTTCCAGCAGTTTGGCCAGGCCGTTAAGGGGGAGTCTTTTCCTGTTTTTGACCCTACCTGTAGAAATTTCTAAATATCTCATCTTAGCGGATGTCTACAATAGAGGAGGAACTTTAATACCAAATTTCAACTTCCTACCTCCAGCGGTTTGGGCAGGCCTTTAAGCGGCACTTTTCGCTTCATTAATCCCCATTTTTGCAATGTCCCTGTCCAAAAAGCACCTTCCCGGTAAGTGAGCCCATACTCCAAGTAACATATGTTTTACATTTCAGGTTTCTAACCAACTTTTATATTTGTGCCCCTATCGGTAGGAATTTCCGAAAATCCATCGACAGGGAATTTCAGCTTCCTAGTTCCAGCAGTTTAAGCAGGCTGTCAAGGGGGACACTTTTTCTTTTTTGTCCCTCCCGGTTGGAATTAGGCTGGAAGAGGAACCTAAGTACCGAATTTCAGCTTCCTAGTTGCAGCAGTTTGGACAGGTCGTTAAGGGGCCACTTTCCCTTTTTGAGCCCCCATTTTATAACGACCCTGTCCAAAATTCAAAAAAGTATCTTTCTAATAAGTTAGCCCTTACTCCAGGGACCCACATTTTAAGCTTCAGGTTTCTAGCCGAAGGGGTTTTTACAGGCCCCCAAGGTGAGGCTTTTCTTCTTTTTGCCCCTCCCTTTAGGAATTTACAAAAATTCCATCTTCGCGGCTATCTGCGATGGATGAGGAACATTCATACCAAATTTCAACTGCATTGCCTAAGCGGTTTGGGCAGGCCGTTAGTGGGGACATTTTTCCCTTTCAACCACCATTTTTACTATGTTCCTGTTCCAAAATAGAAAAATTACGTTGCCGGTGAGTTAGTCCTACTCCAAGGAATACATATTTAAAATTTTAGGTTGGCCAAAAGGGATTGGGCAAGCCGTCAGGAGGAGACTTTTACCTTATTACTCCTCCCGATAGGAATTTCAAAAATTCCGTCTAAGCGGACGCCTACACAGAAGGAGGAACTCACATACCGAGTTTCCTTTTGTGATATCCTGTAGGGAATTCCAAAAATACAAACTTAGTCGATGTCTACTACAGTGGAGGAACCTTTATACCAAATTTCAACTTCTTACCTCCAGTGGTTTGGGCAGGCACTTTTCCAATTTGTGAGACTGTTTATGGGGAGACTTTTCCCCTTTTTGCCCGTTCCGGTAGGAATTTCCAAAAATCCCTTCTTAGTGCACGTCTATGCCGAATATCAAGAAACCTTGTTTTAGTGGAGATATCCGTGGGGGGAGGAAAAAAAGTAGTTTTTTTGAAATTATATATTATTTTAAATGGTACTTTTTGGAAAAACGAAATTTTTTGGAAAAAGATACTTTGTTTTTACAAAGTACTTTATTTGTACTTTTTTTGGAAAAGGTATTTTTTTAAAAAAGGTGTTTTTTTGGAAAAATGTATGTTTTTTGGAAAAAGGTACTTTTTTTGGAAAAGGTACTTCTTTTGGAAAAGGAACATTTTTTTAGAAAAAGGTACGTTTTTTTGGGAAAAGGTACTTTTTTTGGAAAAGGTACTTTTTTTGAAAAAGGTATTTTTTTGGAAAAATTTATGTTTTTTGGGAAAAGGTACGTTTTTTGGAAAAGGTACTTTTTTTTGGAAAAGATACATTTTTTTAGAAAAAGTTACTTTTTTTGGAAAAAGGTACTTTTTTGGAAAAATGTACTTTTTTTGGAAAAATGTACTTTTTTTGAAAAAAGGTACTTTTTTGGAAAAAGGTACTTTTTTTGGAAAAAGGTACTTTTTTTTGGAAAAGGGTACTTTTTTTGGAAAAAGGTACTTTTTTGGAAAAAGGTACTTTTTTTGGAAAAAGGTACTTTTTTTGGAAAAAGGTACTTTTTTTGGAAAAAGGTACTTTTTTTTGGAAAAAGCTACTTTTTTCGGAAAAAGGTACTTTTTTTGGAAAAAGGTACTTTTTTTGGAAAAAGGTACTTTTTTTGGAAAAAGGTACTTTTTTTGGGAAAAGGTACTTTTTTGGAAAAAGGTACTTTTTTTGTCCCCTTTTTGCCCCTCCCGATAAGAATTTCCAAAAATGCCTTCTCAACGGACGTCTACACCGGTCGAGGAACCTACATACGAAATTTCAACTTCATAGCTCCAGCAGTTTGAGCAGGCCGTCAAGGGGGAGACTTTTTCCCCTTTTTGCCCGTCCCTGTAAAAATTTCCAAAACTCCCGTCTTGGTGGATGTCTACGATAGTGGAGGAACCTTTATACCAAATTTCAACTTCCTACCTCAAGCGGTTTGAGCAGGCCGTCAAGGGAGGCCTTTCTCCCCTTTTTATCCTCCATTTTTACAACGTCCCTGTCCAAAATTCTAGAAAGTACTTTCCAGAAAAGTTAGCCCCTACTCCAAGGAACACATATCTTAAATTTCAGCTTTCTAGCCAAAGGGGTTTTGGCAGGCCGTCAAGGGGGACACTTTCCCCCTTTTTGCCCGTTCCGGTAGGAATTTCCAAAAATCCCGTCTTAGCGGACGTCTACCCCGAAAGAGGAACCTACATACCAAATTTCAACTTCCTAGCTTCAGCGGTTTGGGCTGGGCGATGTTGAGTCAGTCAGTCAGTCAGTCAATCAGTCAGTCAGTCACGTTATTCTTTTATATATAGAAAGATAATGAATAAAATATTCATCATACGCAATGATGTCCAAAATACTTGTAGAGCAAACACTTGGAAAATTTTAAAAAGGCTACCAAATTTTTAATAGTAAGGAGTGCATGCGAGGTTCCAGCAATTAATATAAGGGGAAAAATCATACGCCACAGTAGACAAATACATTGAGTTGGCCACTGAGGCGTATGATTTTTCCCCTTATATTAATTGCTGGAACCGCGCATGAAGGAGTGAGATCATAAAAATGTTAACACACATTTTTGCCTATAACTTTGGTTTAAAGCTTCTCATATTTTTTTTTTTTTTGGCAGTTTACATTTTAAAAATATGTCAGTTAATAAATTAATTGATGAAAGAAAAGTGCGTTCAAAAATAATTAAATATTTTCAACAAAACCAAACATGGACATACAACAAAATCGCCAAAGAAACTAATGTATGCCGCCAAACAGTTTCAAAAGTGCTAAAAACGTATCTGGAACACCTAACAATTGAAAGGAAGCCGGGAACAGGAACAACGACTGGTTATCGTAACTTTGGTAAGGCATATAAAGTTAAAAGCATCCTTAAAAGAGCTCCTAACATATCAGGCAGAAAAACAGCTCGGTTAGCCCAATGCTCGGACTTTTTTGTACGTAAAGTGAAACCTATGGCAGGACTAAAGTCCTACAAAGTTCAAAAAGTTCCCGATGGAAACGCTTTTAAAAATTTGTAGGCCAAAAACAGAGCTCAAAAATTGAAATCAAATTTTATACAAAAATACAACTGTTGTGTAATGGACGACGAAACTTATGTCCTGGCTGATTTTTCGAAGCTCCTTGGTCAAGAATTTTATGTTTCCGATGTTCGAGGAAATGTTATGATATCTGGCTCTATAAACAGCGAAATTTATATCAAGGAGTGTTTACAGAAGTGACTTCTTCCATTTTTGAGTCAGCACAATGTATCCACTTACTTTTGGCCCGATTTAGCATATTGTCACTACAGCAAAAAAGCGCTGGAGTGGTATAATGATAATAATATGGCTTTTGTACCAAGAGAGGCAAACTCACCACACTGTCAGGAGCTCAGGCCAGTGGAGAGATATTGGGCTCTTGTTAAAAGGGAATTAAAGGGCACGAAAAAGGTCTCCCCGGACATGCAAGATTTTAAACGTAAATGGACGACCTGCTCTAAAAAGGTGACATAAACTACCATAAAGCCTTAATGGGAAGGTTTGCGGAAAAAGTGGATAACTTTGTTCGTAGTGGTTAGAATTCCATGTGCGTTTTTTTGTTTGATTTTGCATTAAATTTCATTTTATAAAAATTTAGTTTGAAGTCTTAAAATTCAGTGGTTTGTTTTTTATTTAACTTTATGTGTGTTAATATTTTTATAATCTCACTCCTTAACTGTATTTTTGGAAAACGTAAATAGAGTCATAAGCCAGACTAAATTACCTTTCTGGTAATGTACACCCAGAAAACAGATTCCGTGTTGACAACCCAATTTGTTGCCAATTGAATGGTTCAGTTGCAGTAAATGTATTTTTTGGTTTCGTCTACTGAATTATTTATGATAAAACTGAAATTCGGTCAAACTAGTTCTTTCTCGATTGGTTTTCTGTTGTTACAACAGAAAAACTCGGCCACCACCACCGAACCATTCGATTGGCTACAAATGCGATTGTCAGCATCGAATCTATTTTCTGGGTGTATAAACATCCAAAATCGGTTGGCAAATATTTTAGCAATTGCAATGTCCTCAGACAATTGTAGGGTTAAAATGACATAAATTATGAAATCCGTAAAAAATAAAATATTTTTTCAAAAACCTACAAAAATGTTTCAAAAACCTAAACAAATTGCAAGTAGTGCTTTACAAACTACTTCTTTCAATGCTTCACAAGTATCCGTTAGTGTATTTTTACTGCTTTTTTAGAAGTTATTCTGAACAACTTCAAAAAATCAGTTCTTTCATTGCTTCCCAAGTATCCGTTATTACATTTTTACAGCTTTTTTAGAATTACTTCTGAACCACATCCAAAAAATCACTTATGTATTGCTTCTAAAGAGTAATTGCTATAAAAGTGATAGTAAAAAGTGATTTTGGCATCATTTGGCATTTTCAAACAGAGGGTCCCGGGTCTGATTCCCGGCGGGACCAATATTTTTTTATTTTTTTTAATTTTTTTTTATTCTATTAATTTTTTTTTAATAATTATAATTTTTGTCGTTTATTTAACCTTCTTTTTATATTTTTAATTTCACAATTTTCTTGAGCGTAAGGTTTGTTTTTTATTATAAAAATGTTTTTTATTATTTTCGATATTTCGCTACTCCATTGTGTAGCATCTTCAGGAAATAAGAAATTAACAAATTATGAACATTTTTAAAGTTTGAAAAATTTGAAAAATATTTGTCAAATATAAATTCCCTGTATGTATACATTTATAACAATGAAAAGATAATGCTGTCTTTTGTGAGTTAATATGCCTATATTTCTGATCTGATCTATGTCCAGCTATTAATTGTTTTAATTTGTTTAAATTCAATATTTTTTAATTTTAAAATTTTTAAAAATATGTCTATATAAAAAAAAGGTCAGAAATTGATTTTTATGTACCTGTAAAAATAGTACTGAAACCAATATTGGATTGGAGTGCACCTTTTACACTTGTTTAATAAGTACTTTTATTGAAGAGAATAAGGAACAATAACTCCCATTAACAAAGTGTTTTTTGACAGTCAACTTTCATATCAAAGAATAGCTCAGTGGTACAGCGCTAGACTAGCAATCGTGAGGTGGAAAAGAGCTTCCTTTGCACTCGTTCAAAAAGTACTGAAAAAATGTACTCCTCTCCTCTGACAACTCAATGTTAAAATCATTAGTGTTTATGTTAAAAAAGAAGTACATCTAGATCATCAATTGTACTGCTTCGGCATCTCTTTTTTGCTGGGATTTTATACTCTAGTTAGATTTCTAATATCCACAAATACTTAGATATACATTTTTGTCTTTCTTGAGGTATGGCCAAAAATGAGATTTTTTTTTATAAATTTGCAAAACTCTAGTTTTGAGTTTTTTAAAATTTTGTTCAAAAAAATATAATAAAAGTGGTCATCGTATATAGGTTTATTGAATACAAAAAATGGCAAATGGCAAAAAAGGAAATCAGCAGAAAAATCGTTTTCTTCATGCAAAAAAAAAAAAAAAATGCCGCTCTAATGTAGATATAACAAATCTGTAGTAAATATATGTTGCAAAACTAAGATATTCTACTATAAAATTTTGTATAATTTTATAATTGCCAGAAGAACAGAAAATGTAAAATAAAAAGTTTTTTTTTTGTTAGTTTACAGAATTTTTAAAGCATTATGGAAACAGTAAAGTTATTGTTTACAGAGCACATACATATTTTAAAAATACACTTGAGTAAATAGAAAACTTACAACTTGTATTTGTATATTTTAAGGATCAAAATAACTTTTTTAAATATTTTATTTGAAAAAGTTGAATTTATTTTAAATATTGAAAGTTCAGTTTAAACTATTAAGTATTTAGATAGTTTGAGGTAGAGTAAAAAGTGAAAAAATAGCATTTTGTAGTTTTAGTATTGTCAAGATAATCACACTCTTAGGAATGAACCTACATGTAAATATACCTATAAATAAATTATCTCATGTGATACTCTTCGATCTTAATGAAATTCGGATATTTTGTAGAGAAAAAAAATTCTAAGGTTTAGGTATCTGTGATTACACTATGGAACATTTTTGGGATTATTGTCTGGGGGGTGAGAAATTCCAAGTCAGGGTGATGGTACTAGGTCAGTATAGTAAAACCCTCAAAGGGTTTGGCGTTCGTATGTGTCATTTTTTTTTATGACCTTTTAAATTTTTTCCTTATCTTGATGTTTTTTCGCTTAGTTGTAACATTTTGGCAAAAACGTAGTTTAACATAACTCGAGAACAACTTGTCCGATTTTGATGAAACAAATTTAGAAAAATTTAGAATTATAATTTCTCTAATCTGTTTCTATACCGTTTTCCTATATGTGCAACACTTTCGAAGTTAAAAATGAATGTATGAAGGGAAAAAAGTTTTTTTTGCCTAAAAATTTAAATATTTTTTTTTTTAAAATTCATAAAAAATCCAAAATGGAAAAAAGTGCCAAAACTAATTACTTTCGCGTAAAGTCACATAACTCATGAGCAAAAAAAGGCATAGATCATGAAAATCGATGCACGCGTTTCTCATTTATTCACAATTAGGTAAATGTATGAATTTCAAAAATTTGCTCCAGATATGCACAACATTATTTGGAGAAAACATTGACACTCACAAGCCGAACTCTCTCATATTTTTCTACTGTACTAAAAGAGAAATATTGATGTGGCAACACTGGTTCTGTAATGTTCACATAAAACATGCATTGTCATTATACTTCTTCTCTTTCTCACACTGGTTCTGTGATTTTTGTCATTCAACAAGTGCCGACGAACGCGAACAGTAAAAGTGATTTTTCTCCAGTTTTTTAAAAGTGAACAAAAGAGAACAGAATATGGAACTGTGCAAGCCAGATATAAATAGCTTTTGCTACTGCTGTGGTCAATATGTCTCAACACATAAAAAAAGGGGAAATTTCAGTACTGATTTTGTTCAAACATACGAGATGTACTTCAACCAAAATGTTATAGTGAACGAAAATTGGTTACCAAATATAGTGTGTAAAAGCTGCTACAACCGTCTAATGGATTGGAAAAATAGAAGACGTGAAAGTATGCCATTCGGTATCCCAATGACTTGGACTAATCCTGGCGAAGGTCACAATCCATTGAAATGCTATGCATGTGCGAATAAAGGAGCCGCAAAAAGGATAAGAAAATCGTATAATTACGTTGGTGTTGCAAGTGCCGCAACACCATTGCCTCATTCGGACCACATTCCTGTGCCAAAAGCTTCTAGCCCAGATATTTTCTCTTCTACGACTGCTCCGACATATCATGCACGTGATGATTCCCCATATGAGCCATCAGTATCCAATGAGGAGAGATGCAGAAGGGCCAACAGTGGAGTCACACATTGACATTATGTGTGGTTCAGAAACTGATGATAGCGATGAATGCGATGCCACTAGTCCCGAACAACCACCATCGAAAAAGTCTAGGCAATATTTATTAAAATAAATAAAAATAAATAAATAAAATAAAAATAAAAAATTATAAAAATGTTTACTTAATTTTTATAGTAGTTTATGGCCAGAAGTCTGGAGTTATTGGGGAAAATTTATGAAAAAGGCGATAAATGACACTTTTTTGAATAAAAACAAATATCAATATTCTTGTCAAAATGGGATACCTTCACTTAATTGTAAATAAAAGCAGAACGCGTTAAATTTTGTTTATAGGTTATGTGACTTTACATGAAATTAATAACACTTGATCCTTTTTTCCGTTTTGGATTTTTTATGAATTTAAAAAAAAAAAATTTTAATTTTTAGGCAAAAAAATATTTTTTTTTCTCCACAAATTTATTTTTACCGGTAAAACTGTTGATTATAAAGAAAAACGTTATATGAACGGATTAAAGAAATTGTAATTCTAAATTTTTCTAAATTTGTTTCATCAAAATCGGACAAGTGGTTCTCGAGTTATGTTAAACTACGTTTTTGCCAAAATGTTACAACTAAGCGAAAAAACATCAAGATAAGGAAAAAATTTAAAAGGTCATAAAAAAAATGACACATACGAACGCCAAACCCTTTGAGGGTTTTACTATACTGACCTAGTACCATCACCCTGACTTGGAATTTCTTACCTCCCAGATTGGCTGTTGTACTGTGTTATCGGACATCTCGTTAATTTATTTGTCATTTGATACAAGGAAACTATAAACATACGTTATATTTTCGGATCGAAATTTTAAAGGCCGTTTTTTGGTATCTTTATTTAGTACATTATTATAGTTTTGTGGTTGTAGTTGTAAGAAACATGTTTATTTTAGAATACTTTATATGGACATGTGTAGCCGTAGAATCGTCAAATGCAAATATATTAATCCTTGTTAGATTTAAGCAGACTTGTATGTTTTTTTTATTTTTCTTTATATTCCAGCTATTTCGGATTTTATTTGGTTTTTTCCCGAAATCCTGACTCCAATTAAGGCAATATGGATATCAAACTTTTTATTTTTCAGAGTACTTTACGGTGATTAAAAAACAAATAATTTGTTTATAAATTTAAGATAGGCTGCCATACAAAAACCTGCGACAGAAGATGTTTCGCCCATTTTCTACTTTTTTCTAACAATTATTTTTCATGTAAATTAAAAATAAAATAAAAAGCTCAAATTATCATACAAAAAAGTAGAAAGAAGTGCCTTTTAAATGTTAATCATATTTTGACTTGTTAATATGTATAGAGATTATCATAAAAATAAGTTAATCACTCAATAATACGCACAAGGGTTTGCCGAACTTTTTTTGATTTGAGGACCATTTTATTGAAAAAGGACATTTATACAATTTTAAAAACACATCTTTGATACATTCACTTTCAATAAGAAACAAATTACAAAGTATATGCATTTGCTTAAATCAGATATAATCTCGTAGCGAGCTACTGAAAAAATATTTTCGTTATTTTTCCTGTAATTAGATATTTAATGCGCTTTGTTTGAGAACTGTTCCATCGTGAAATTCGCAAGTGTAATACACATGTTTTATTATACCTCTGCTTTTTTGATTGGCGTGATGCAATTTGAAAAATTTTTCACTTTTAACATTGTATTGAAAAACGTTCTTCTACATATTTATGTATAAACACCTTCCCCTCATATAACAAGGTTAGTTCAAGAAAAAGTGTTATACGTAAAAAAACACGCAAAATCCCGTATAATGAAAGGGATGGTATTTATTTGTAAACCGCGTTGGAAAAAAATCTTATTGCATAAAACCGCGCTCGCTATACGAGTGATGGATGTAAATGAGCAGGTACTGATTACTTTCAGTTTAATTTCCTTTGTGTTTTCAAAATTCTTATGGATTGGCTAATAAAACAGTTTTTTTTAATGTATATTTTTTAAAAGCTTTTTGTGCTTTTCACATTTATAAATTTTCTAACATAACAAATATTTCTTTGATTTTGATTAAATCATGATGTATGAATAACTGTTCTTTGGAAAAAAAATGCATCCAATCAAAGGAACAAAGAATGCAATGTATTCCATTGCTTTGAAAGTGAAATATATGTATATAATTTTATTTGTTTTTTGTTTAACATTTTGTTCTATTTGTGATGGAAGAGTAAATAAAAGCTTAGATTTAAATTCGTTTATTTAGTTTAACAATCATAGAAAATAGAAAAAAGTAAAAAATATTATTTTAAAATTACCTAATATGGGATCCGGTAAAACTAGTTCATAAGTTTTAATTTTAAGGGGTAATACCAATGTGCACAGCTAAGCTTTTTAAATATCTTTTGAATTTTCTTAATGGAGCTAACAAAAACAGCGTGTTCAAGGTGACGGTAGATTTTGTAAAGAGGTCCTTGGCATGAAGAAAAGGCAATAATTTCTTATCCATTAATCCAAAAACACTGGATGCCACTACATTGCTAGATCTATCAAAACAACAGAGTAGTATATTGGAAGATGACAAAGCAAATTGTGTTAAAAAAATTTTTGTTGTTGTTTTTGTTTTTTCGTTGATATTTTGAATGTTTAATAATGCTCCTAGACGAGAACAAGAAATTCTCATTGAGGTTGTAATTTAACTTAACAAATATTTCCAGAAATTCTAAAAGCATCGTCCCTTAGGCAAGAATGAGGTCCGAATAGGGGCATGTCTCCAACAGATTAATTTTCACAATTTGTAAAATGCGTTTGGGATTTTAGCATTTTTAATTCCTTTTATTGAAATAATTTTGTATATAAGGAAACTATTTTAACAAAAAACACCGAAAATATTTGAATTTTTTATTTTAAAACAGAAAACAACGAAATTATTTAAATTATTTTTTCTAGAAATAGAAAACTAAAAATAGAACATATAACTGAAAATATCAACTCCTACAGACGATACATAGTTTTTTGTGGTTTGCTTTTTATTGACTGACAAAAAAAGTTAAACAATATGTTTCAATGTAATTTAATTGATTCGTCAATTGAAAACAAACTTTACCTATTAAGTACTTTTCAAATAAACCTCACTCGGTTATGAAAAATATATTGTGAGGTTATATTAGGGTGACCGGATCTCATAGAGAGGGAAAAAATTTCGGAATCTTGTTCGTCTGGACCCCACAAAATAATTCCCCTTTCCAGATATTGACATAAGCGACATTTTAGCTCGATTGTAGTATATTAACCCGTGCCGCTGAGGGCTCAAAATTTGAAATACGATTTACAAGGCGAAAAAATCAAATTTTTGGCTTTTTTTTGAAAATACAGGCTTTTAAATAACCGTATTTTTGGAAAATGTAAATATAAGCATAACCTAAACTGAATTCCCTTTCCGGTAATGTATAAAAATTCAAAATCGGTTGGAAAATATTTCGGTAATTGCAATTTCCTCAGACGTTAACCCTTTCTTTACCAAGGTCAAAAGTGAAATTTTTAAAATTTTTCGATTTTTCCTGGAAGTATACCAAAACAAAATATTGTTGCTTGCGGAATTTGGTGAAAGTTGTCCAAATAACTCCGTTAACATCAAATTATATACATAGTAATAAAAAACGAGTAAAAAGGTTAAAGTCGGGCATGCCGACTATACAATACCCTACACCAGTCTGGGTAAAAGCCAACTATTGTTTGGATCCGAAATTCGAAAGGGTTAAAATGGGGCTTGTGTCAAAATTTTCTATAATGTGAGTCAGCGCACCAAATTTCATTAAAATATCTTAATATTTGCGATCTGCAGTTTGTAACCAAGCCAATTTTGGGGGGACCCTTATATGGGCACTAGGTCTAAACATGGAACGATGTTCACCAAAATTAATAAGCTTCGTCCTTGGGCCAAAATAGGTCTGCGTACCAAATTTCATCAAAATATATTAATATTTGCGAACTGCAGCGTATAAATAATATAATTTTGGGGGACCCTTATATGGGCACTAGGTCTAAACATGGACCGATGTTCACCAAAATCAATGGGCTTCGTTATTGGACCAACGTAGGTCCGTGTACCAAATTTGATCAAAATATCTTAATATTTGCGACCTGCATCGTATAAACAGTATAATTTTGGTAGGACCCTTATATGGGCACTAGGTCTAAACATGGACCGAAGTTCACCAAAATCAATGGGTTGCGTTATTGGGCCAACATAGGTCTGTGTACCAAATTTCATCAAAATATATTAATATTTACGACCTGCAGTGTATAAAGAGTATAATATTGGTAGGACCCTTATATGGGCACTAGGTCTAAACATGGACTGATGTTCACCAAAATCAACAGGCTGCGTTATTGGGCCAATATAGGTCTGTGTACCAAATTTCATCAAAATATCTTAATATTTACGATCTGCAGCATATAAAGAGTATAATTTTGGTAGAACCCTTATATGGGCACTAGGTCTAAACATAGACCGATGTTCACCAAAATCAACAGGCGTCGTTATTGGGCCAACATAGGTCTGTGCACCAAATTTCATCAAAATATCTTAATATTTACGACATGCAGCGTATAAACAGTATAATTTTGGTAGGACCCTTATATGGGCACTAGGTCTAAACATGGACCGATGTTCACCAAAATCAATAGGCGTCGTGCTGGTGCCGACATAAGTCGGTGTGCCATATTTCATCAAAATATCGTTATATTTGCGACCTGCAGCGTATATACAATATAATTTTGGTAGGACCCTTATATGGGCACTAGGTCTAAACATGGACCGGTGTTCACGAAAATCAATAGGCTGCGTTATTGGGCCAACATAGGTCTGTGTACTAAATTTCATCAAAATATCTTAATATTTACGACATGCAGCGTATAAAGAGTATAATTTTGGTAGGACCCTTATATGGGCACTAGGTCTAAACATGGACCGATGTTCACCAAAATCAATAGGCTGCGTTATTGGGCCAATATAGGTCTGTGTACCAAATTTCATCAAAATATCTTAATATTTACGACCTGCAGCGTATAAACAATATAATTTTGGTAGGACCCTTATATGGGCACTACGTCTAAAAATGGACCGATTTTAACCAAAATCAATAGGCGTCCTTGGGCCGACATAAGTCGTTGTAAATATCTTAATATTTGCGACCTGTAGAGTGCGCACAAGAATGCATGGACAGACAGACAGACGGACATCGTTAAATCGAAATAAAAAAAAATTCTGAGCCGATCGGTATACTATAAGGTGGATCTAGGACCAATATTTTTTGGTGTTACAAACATCAGCACAAACTTATAATACCCTGACCACATAGTGGTGTAGGGTATAATAATAACTAAATATTAGGAGGAAAAATTAGTTCAAGTACAGCAGAAATATGCTTTTGTGGTGAAATTTGATAACCAATAACTTTAGCTAAAAAAGAGATTTAAACGAAAACAGCAGGGAAAATTTGTTCAACTCAATAAAAATGCGCTTAACAGACTTTGTTACTAACTTCCTTTTATGAGTGTAGATAATCTAATTTTACAGAAAGGATTAGGAAGATTTTAAAAAAGTCATATAAATTTCTTACTTTTGTATGTTTAAAATATTGCAGACTTTTAAGTCTGTATAAGTTTTTACAGCAGGGACCAAAGTAATTGTTACAGAACATATAGAAGCAAATGTTAGACTACTGATTCAGGTATTTGTATCATAGTAATTCTTCTGGACTAGTCTTCCACAAAATTTTATTTTTTTTTTCATATAAATTTCTTTCTTTTGTATGTTTAAAATATTGCAGACTTTTAAGTCTGTATAATATTTTATATTTAGCGGGGACCAAAATAACAGTTACAGAACATATAGAATCAAATGTCGGAGTACTGATTCAGGTATTTGTATCATAGTAATTCTTCTGGACTAGTCTTCCACAAAATGCTGTGGTTTTTAAAATTTATATTTTTTCTAAAGCAAATATAAAAGTTATTTTTGAGTTTTATTTCTTCAAGAAAATAAAAGCTATTTTTCGACTTTTATTTTAACTAACGATAAAAATTTTAAAAATAAAAATTATTTTTGGGCTTGTATTTTTTTGAGCAAAAATAAAAGTGATTTTTTGACAAAAAAATATATTAAGAAATTAAAAGTATTAAAATTTTTAGAAATTGATATGAGTTGTTCGTTGGCATTGATTTAACGAAAAAAAAAAATATTTTAGATCAGAAAATAAAAATCAAAAAATAACATTTATTATTACTTAAAATCAAAAATATGTATATTTTAAGGCAGCCATACACGTAAAATATTATTGATTTTAAAAATAAAATGTTCTGATTGGTTGCTTTTAAAAAACCTGATCAATAATATTGAAAGTAAAAACAAAACTTTTACATTTGCTAAAAAAAAAAAAAAAATAATAGTCGAAAATTACTTTTTGCATCTGATTTGTATGATAAAAGGAATAACAGTTACGGTCCCTGTTTTATAACACATCAGTTTTCATTCATACGAGCACATTCTTATATACCGACATATAATCTTCAACATATCTACATAACTAGAAGTTAAGTTTTAATGTACACATGATGGTTATGCTTTCGAGGAAACAAGAAGTATTTCTTGGTTTGATGCGTAATTGGGCCACAAAAACACAAGTATCAACTACAAAGAACAGAACAAAAAATATGAAACATGTTTTCCTTAAAAGCCTTTTTCTTTGTTACAAAAAAATTAAAAAAAAAAAAAACACTATATGAATTGAAAACTTCCGCAATAGGACACCATCATTCTTATAATTTTTAGTTTAATGCTACTGCAGTTGCAATCACACTCATTTATTTGAACAAGAAGAATTGAAAAAGTGCCAATAATTTAGAAACCATGAAGAAACTAAAAAAAGAAATATAAGTACATATGAACCACTTACTTTGAAAAAAGTATGAGTCCATTAAAAAAAAAAATATTTAATGATGGGGTTCCATAGTACTCATTAGCTGTTATGCATTGTACATTTTTTTTTGTCAAACCTTTTAACATTATTGAAACTTTGACCTAATTCTGGTATTTTAATTTGCTTTCAATTACACTGTGAGACAAATGGTAGGGGTCAGTGATCGGGAAGGGTTCAAACTACCGGGGAAAGTTATATCGGTAAAAAAGAAGTTATACGTGTCCCGGCATTTCGCTGGGTCATCCCTAGGAATCGAGATATATCGATTTGACCTTTATTTTTACCGGCAAAACTGTTGAGTATATAGAAAAACGTTATATGAACAGATTAAAGGAATTGTAATTTTTAATGTTTTTAAAATTGTTTGAGCAAAATCGGACTAGTGGTTCTCGAGTTATGTCAAAAAAAAGATATATCTCGATTCCTAGAGGTGACCCAGCGAAACGCCGGGACACGTATAACTTGTTTTTGACCGATATAACATTTCCCGTTGGTTTCTTCCCATCCCGATTTTGACTGTCGCATAGTGTTATTAAAGAAATCCTTTAAATAAAATTTTTGTCTGGGCCTTATTAATTGTTATCTCTTGTTTCTAAGCCTGATTTTTTAAATTTTTCCAATACATTCCAATTTTACAAGATTTACAATTTCGTTACAATTTTCAAACCACATTTATCCAGCAAGTTTCATTAAATACCTACTAAATTATAAGTATTTTAAATAATCATGTGCAAAAACCTGCTTATTTACCAACTTCTTTAAAATTTTACATATAAAACTAACAAATTAGAATATCTGAGTTTAACAGTTTTAAAAAGTTTACATTTTGAAAGTATTATGAGCCTTTTCAATACTTAAAAAGAACGTAAATTTTTACAATAAAGATTTTTACTTGTTATAAATAAATTTAATTTCAAAAACATTGAAATGCAAAACTTTTTATATCTGATTTAAAAGAAAACGGACTCGTAACACTTTCAAAATAAGTGGTTCATATGCACATAGCATAAAACAAAAGATAAACAAATCAATGTGTTTAAAAAGAGAAAAATTATGAAATATTTCATATATAACAAGTTTAGCTTAAGGACTTTTGAAATATTGAAGAAGTTTTACCTTTCTTTGAAATTTTTATTTCTTATCAAGTTTATTTCCTTCTCATATGGCTTTAAGCCATGCAAAGACAAGAATAAGGTATTTTGGGAAAAAAAACAATATTTAAAAAATCATTTTTGTTAAGAAATATAAAGTTGTATTCATTTAAGATTAATTAATAGCTTAACATTAATTTAAGCCATGATACCAAAAGAGTTTGTGGTCATTAGGGCAAGGAATTCTATCCCCTTAAAAATGGAAAATATGCGGCCAAGTGAATAAGCATTTTTTACAAATTAAAAAAATGCTACCAAAAATGGAAAATGTGCACAAATATCTATTAAAGACCAAAAAATATGCATGAAAATAGCACTAAATATGTATCTGAAGCCAAATTATACAAAAACATGCATTTTTGGCAAAATATGCAACTACAGATCGATGAGATTTTGTTCTAAATTTTATGATTCGAATAAAAATATTTAGTTCGTATTAGTTTTGGACTATAGACAAAAAACATGCATTCCCTACTAAAAAAAAATTATATGAGTTTTGATATTATATATAATTACATCAAGTGTTTAGTATGGAGACATTTGGTTAGTTTGGGGACTGTCCTCAAACTCTTCCTAGGTCTAGCGCATAGTATCAGGACATTTCTGACTTAGTTTGGGCACATTTTTCGTAAAATTGTATATAAGTATATCTTAGTATATATGTTCCAATATATAATTATACAAAATTGGATACGATAATATATGACTATATCAAAACTTTTTTACTTTGGTTTGCATGGAAATCCTTGCCTTAGTGGTCATTAAAAAAAACAACAACAAGTAACTTCCTAGATCATGACTAGGGAATATATGAAACAAGATACTTTGTATTTCACAAAGTTGGCAAACAGAGAATTAGAAAGATTAACACCGTAAAACACTAAAAATTCATCTGGCATGCGACATATCAATTATAATAGATTTTAGGATTAATATCATGAATGCTAACACCAAATTTCAAAATGAGCTTTACTTTTTGAAATAACCGTAAATTTAACATTTAGCAAAAAGCAAACTTTTTCGTTACAATTTCTTATTTATTCATATAACTGACTAAACCACGGATCATTTCTAATACAGTTTAAAAGTACAGACTTTGGGCTTTTAGAAACATAAACTTATTTTGATTAGGTAAAGGATCTAGGGTATATGTAAATGCAATTAAATTTAAACTTCACTTATTTTCCTATTTTGCAAATTTGGTAAAATCCTTTAATCGCATTTGCAAAATCTTAACACATACATAATTTTATATTTCACTAAATTCATTGAAAGAATACAAACTTTTGCATCAATATTTGGGGAAAATACAACCTGAAATTGAAATTTTATATCTTATTTATTTCAAATGAATTTTATATGAATTTACAATGGCAAAAGGAAATAAAGTAGAATTTTGAACATGCTTATTAGGGCGGGTCGATTTAAAAATCGCTCAACTGACAAGGAAAATCCTATTCTAGGGACCAAAATAAGAAACTTTGCAGGAGTAACCATACCTTTAAAACGCATTCTGATATCCCAACTTTTGACCCGTAGGGTGAAATTTTGAAAAATCCCACTTTGACCCATTTAGAGTGCCCCAATCGAGTTCAAATGTATGACTGACCCCCACTAACGTTGGAGGGTCGACCCACCAATGCCAGTGGCATACCCTGTGGAACCCACTGGGGGTTTACCATACAAACATCTCAAAAAATCACCATTTTTTGCACCTTACAAATTGGTGCTCAAATGTCCCACAAATCTGGATTTTAGGGAGAAACCAAGAGAATCTTCTATTTTAGGTATAGGATGGGTTGAGCGGACTTTTGTAAAATACTACGAGAAACATTTTTGTGGAACATTCTAACCCTCTAACTCTTCAATGAAAGGTAATTTTTTGGGCCCTTTTTAAAAAGGGACAAAAAAGACCCATAAGTTGAAGAGTTAGAGGGTTTAAATGTTCTACAGAAATGTTCCTCGTAGTATTTTACATAAGTTCGCTGAACCCATCCTATACCTAAAATGAAAGATTCCCATGGTTTCTCCATAAAATCCAGGTGTGTGGGACATTTGAGCGCCAATTCTGAATAATACGAAATTAACCCTTAAACACATTTAAAGTTTTTACTTATTAATGGCCTTTAAGTTAAATTCTCAATGCTCATGTCTTCAGAGATTTTTTGTAGAAGTTCATGGCAAATATTTTTGCGGAACATTTTAACCCTTTAGCTCTTCAATTTACGGGTGGTTTTTGTCCCTTTTTAAAAAGGATCCAAAAAAGTCCCTTTAATTGAAGAGATAGAAGGTTAAAATGTTCCACAAAAATATTCCTCATAGTGTTTTACATAACTTCGCTGAACATACCGTATGCTTAAAATGGAGGATTCACATGGTTTCCTATATTAATCCTATTTAATTTTTTTTTTTAGAAAAATCGTTTTAAGCGTTTAAAACCCATTTTTTGTGAAAGGCATTTTATTTATTAATGAATCGATTCGGCACAAATATGGCTTGACCTTACATCAACTCATATTAGAGTAGTCCAAAAAAACATGAAAGTTGGAATTCGAGATCTCCACAATGTTGACCCTATTCCTTAATGTCTAAAAACTCCCTGTGCCAAGTTTCAGCTAAATCCGCTGTTATTTAGAGGTAGCACAAAAAGTTGTCTTTTAAGAATTTGTAATTTATCTCTAGAGTAATTTATACAAAAAGTAGGTATGACTTTAAATTTAATTATTTCTTAACCTGTACGCTATTTTTTAACAATTTTTTTAAATCTGGTCTTAATTAATGTGAATATAAGGAATTTGAAATTAAAACTTAAAAAAATTAAGTAACTTTTAAGTAATTCGCGGTTTTTTTTAAATTTATACAACAAAACACATATTTTAGTCAAATTTTCGAAATTTTCCGAAGAGATGTAATTAAAAATTCAACTTGTTTTTGCCTTGTATGCGCAAATTTCTCAAATCTGATATTTATTTTAACGCAGATTATGAATTAGCAATCGAAACTTAAAAAAAATTGTGGTTTATGAATTATTCGCGGTTTTTGAAAAGTCAAAAAAACTCAAGTTTTTTGAGATATTTTCCCAATAAACGTTGTTATCGAAAAATGCAATTTGTTATACTTTTACAATTTACTTACCAAGGACCTTCATTATATATAACACTGATTTTAAGTTTAAAAAGGATAACAGATATCCTTGCAAATTCAGTTAAAATTTGACATTTTTTAATATTTCGCTATTATTTAGATTGCTATAATTTTATTGCTACCAAAAACCCTATCCCACATAATAGGACATTTAGCAGATATATATTAATGCAAAAACGAAATTTTCATATTGGTAAATATAAGAAAACATCCTGATCGAAGTTGATCCTTTTTTGTATGAAATTTTAAAATTTCGCGAAATCTGCGACTCCGATTTCAATTTCGATTTCATATTTGTAATGTACACCTAAAAATATATTAGATTTGATATGTCGCGATCGTAATAATTATATTTAATTTTTCTCATTTTTTCCATTATTTTTAATTAATTAAAAATAATAGAACAAGTACAACCTCGAAACTTCAATTGCGATGTGCTACCTCTAAACAAAACTTTTTTGGTGATTTTTTTGATCAGACTACATTTTTTTTCAAAGTGGCATATTTGTAGGGTTGTGGAGCGTGAAAATTCCAACTTTTTTTTTTTTGGACCACTCTAATTCATATGCTAAATTTCATCGCAATCGGATAATTTTTTCAGGTTTTATAAAGATTTTAAAATAAAGGATATATGGCAGGACTAAGAGTCCTTGGCTCGATTTTTATAAAAATTGACAGAAACTTTGACTTCAAGTGCATCTCAATGGATACTTTTTGTAATTTTACGTCCATTTATGTAGCTTTTATATTATTTTTAAATTTCAGGACCTCTGGTAGGTGGGCGTGTCCTTGGCCTGATATTTCCAAAAATTTAAATTTTTCTTAACTGACGGGTTCTATGTCAGTATACCAAATTTCAAAACTCTGTTGCCACTCCTTCAATTTTTGTCCAATCGTTATATGGGGACGAAACGTGCATAATAAATAATATTTACAATAAGAGTGATATATTAATATTTTTCAAATATTAAGATACCCAACAAGGGTTTTTAAACTATGTTATTATTTTTTTAGTTTTTAAGGCAGACAATTTTTAATCCCGGCCAACACCGGGTACAAATATTTAGTATCTATGTATAAAATTTGATATTAGCAGATTTATTTGTACAACTTTCACCAAATTCCGCAAGAAGCAACAAAATGTTTTGATATACTTTCAGGAAAAATTAAAAATTTTTAAAAACTACACCTCTGCAGTATTTTAAGTTTTTTGCTACTGATTTTATAAGAGTGATCATGGTCTTTATTAATAGCTTTGAAACGCTTACTGTAGAATTAGCACTTGCCAGCCATGAAACTTTGTTTTAAAACTTAAGCAAAAAGGTAATAAAAAGCTTTTCATTGTATGTAAAGAACAATTAATTAAAAACAGAAAATAAGTTGAAAAAGGTATGTAAATAATGAAAAATAAAAATATTTTAAGATATATCTTAAGAGAAAATTATTTAAAAACTAAATGAAAACTTTTGATATATAGATTTTTCTTTTTTTTTGTGAAAAATATACAAACACATAGGTGCAACTCAAAATTAACGAATAAATTTTGGGAACACAGTAATAGTTCCCACGAAAACAAAAACTTTGATTCTCAAGAAAACACAAATCTCTTGACAATATCCTTCATGAAAAATTCCAGTTCTTTCTTTACTAGTTTAAACTACTGAGATCTGTTCTTAAGAAAAATATAAATGAGAACTAAAATAATTGTATTTTCACAAACTGAAAGACAAACAAAATATAACCAATTCGTGTGGTAGGGATGTGCAAATCATACTTTTAAATGTACAAAAGTTTTTTGTTTCACTGATTACCTGTGAAATTCTATTAAACATTATTTTCTTCTTTTAAAATTGCTTATCAAAACTTTCCTTTAAAAAGTTTTTCTTACACATCATTTAAAATAAGTTTTACTTTGTGCAAATTTGTACAGACGTAGTGAAAAATTAATTGCATCATATGTTAAGACTACGTCAAGTAAAATATAACATACAAACATTATACAACCAGACCTGTAAGATCTACATATTTAAGATGTCAAATATTTAATTAGGAAAAAATGTTAAAATAACAAATATTTATAAGGAGAATTGCTTTTCTTTTTTTTTATTATTTTTTATGTGTTTTTACAAGCTTTTTGTTTTTAACAATTCAATCACTAAAAAAGCCCAGACAACTCCTGGACTAAATCAGAATTATTATATGTGCCCGCAAAATCTTTCACTACCATGTAATGAGTTTTAGGTATTGAAATACTTAGTATTTACTACTTACAACAATTTTGTAACAATTCCAGATCAAGCAAAAAATGGAGGTTAATAGCTTTTTCGCATGAATTACGAACAAAATACTAGGTTTTTATGTAGAAACAAAAAAAAAAAAAAAACAAACAGCGCTTTTAGAAATAATAACTTTTAGTTTTAAAGGTGGATTCGCAATAATGGCATAATTTGCGCTGCGAATTGCTCTCAAGAAAGAAAAAAAAATAGAAAGTTTCAAGATTTTTAGCAATTCTTTGCAAGTTTTATAAGAAAATTTGCATATATGCCAATACAAAATGATTATTTACACTTGTTTAGGTACTTGTTTTTTAACTGCTTATCAGCATATAATCTATGCATTTTTGTTATGCAACAAGTAAGCATGCTACTTACAAAAATTACCCTGTCGAATAAAATTAATGAATTTTGATTCTGCATCATATGCAGTGGATCCTAATTCTACTACCTATTATTCCGATATTAGTAATGAGCACCCATTACTGAAATTTTACTGGTTAGCCAGATTGTCAATAACACTGTGCTAGTTGAAAAATCCAACAAACGGGTCACCCGGTGGTTTACCCGAGTACACTGAATCCAGCGGCTTCAGCCGTTTTTCCAGATTAGCTCATGAAACAAAGATATTTGTGTTAGAAAAAACGCGATTTATCTAACTTTTTGACCACTTATTTTTACCCAGGTTATTTGTTATTCCCCCAATCAGCTTTGGGTTAAAAATTATCAAAATCGGTACATCGGTTCAAAAGTTCCAAGTGAAACTGTGAGGACACTTCGACATTTTCTATACAAAATTTTATATTTTATTGCTTCGTTAAATGTACTGAAATTTTTATTGCAGTGAAAAATCTGCATAAAGATTTTTAAGGAGTCCTCCCATTTTTAACCACAACTTTTGAACCGCAAGACCGAATTTGATTATTTTTAACAAAAATCTTCTTGGTAGAGTATCAAATAACCTAACTAAAAACTAACGGTAAACAAATTAAAAAATCGAGTGTTTTGGGGTGTTTGGAGCCATAATTTTCAAACTCAAATATCTGTTTTTTAAGAGCTAACCTACAAAAATGGCTAGCACCACTAGATTCAGCGTACCCGAGTTAGTTTTACCCTGTGGGGGAAAAAAGTCTTCGATTCGTGCACAGTGTAACTATTAGAGTGCAAAAGTGTAACGTTTGTCTTTAAATAGAAATTCCCAATTTTTCTTCGTCAAATAAAAGAATTTGAATTATCTTTCTGATTTTCAATCAATACTGGATTTTAAACGATATAATTAAAAAAAAAAATATTTGATTTGTTTTACTTGTTCAAATTTAGAGCAAATTGAACCCTATTGCATTTTTGCATCTCACCGTATATAACACTGAAAAAGTTTGTTTGGATTAAATTACAAAAAAAATTAAAGCTTTTAAATAGTTATCCGTGTAAATACCCAGAAATCGCCAGTGCACTGGCATACCACTGGGTAACCACGGTATTAAATATAAATGACTGGCAGAACACTCATTTGGGACGCTTTGCGAGCGTTTGCGAAAAGGGTTTTACCAGTATTTGTTTTACAAAAATTTCGGTGGTTTATAAAAGAAACCACTGGCAAAGAATTTGCTTGGAGTAATATGCCAAGGTTTGCAACCAGTGGTTATCCAGTGCTACCTAGCCAATGCTACCACGCGTACAAAAATCAATTCACTGGAAAACCAGTGATTTTATAAAAATGCTGACGCTTCGTTAAAAAATGTTTGTAGTCGGAAGGTTCCGAGTTCAAATCCGGTTGCAAGCAAAAATTTTTTTTGGATTTTTTTTAATTTAAAATTTTTTTTGTTTTATAAAATCAATTTTTTTGTTTGTGGGAAAGCTCCTTCAAGACCAACTTTTTCTTTGCCCTACCAACACTGGCATACTAGTTACAAAAAATTCTTTGCCAGTACTAGCATTTTGGCACAGCCAGTAGTTGTCCAGCTATTATCACTCATTTATATGTTTAGCCATTAAATATTATATGTGTCGTTAGCTCAGTGGGTAGAGCAATGGTCTGCCAATCTGGCGGGCTGGGATCAAATCACGGCAGGACCAAAAAAATACATATGAACTTTTTTTAAATTTTATTTTGGAAAATATATTTCCAGACCACCTGTTTATTGGTTTTGCCAGTGTTTTGCCAACGTTTAAAAATTTTGTTCCTCCAGTACTTTTCCGGGGCTTTTTGAACAGCCGGTCCTTTTGTCTAATGATGTAATCATTTTAGGAATGGGAAAGCACTTTTTGCCAGTACTTGTACCACCTGTTAAAGTGCTTTGCCACCGCTTTCCCGTTTGTATTTTTCTAAAACAAAAAAAAAAAAATAGGATTAAAATAGGAAACCATGTGAATCCATAGGGTATGTTCAGCGGACTTATGTAGACCAATACGAGGAATATTTTTGTGGAAAATTTCAACCTTCTATCTCTTCAATTAAAGGGACTTTTTTGGCTCCTTTTTAAAAGGGACAAAAACGAACCGTAAGTTGAAGAGTTAGAGGGTTAAAATATTCCGCAAAAATATTTGCATGATATTGTAATATAAGTCTTTGAAGACACCAACATTAAAAATTTAACTTAAGTGCCAGTAATAAGTAAAAACCTAAAATGTGTTTAATGGTTAATTTCGTACACTCAAAAAAATAAGTTAGTAGAAAAATTAGTAAAACGTCTTGTATATCAACTGTACTAGTTTTCAGCAATTTTTTTGCTGAAATTCCGTTTTCAGCAAAAATTTTAGTTATATTTTTTTAGCACTAAACTTATTTTGAACTAATGTTTTACTAATTTATTTTGCTACAAAAATTGTGCTGATAACCACATGCATAGCGTGGACGACAACCAGATAGACAAGATGTAGATGTCGCAGCTTGTCTGGATTCGGAAATGACAAAAAAAGAAAAACAACTCTACACATGTTCTATATTTAAATTTTCTGCAAATAAATTAACTAAAGTAAAATTTCGCTACAAGTTTTTTGAGTTTTTTCCAGTCTACTAATATTCAGCAAAAAGTTTAGTGATTTTAGCAAGGATTTTTTTCATTTGCAGTCGACTAAATGTTAGCAAAACTTTTGTTGAAGATTACTATTTTTTTGGTAAAAATCAGCTCGCTGATTTTCAGTAAACCTTTTGCTGAAATTACCAACTTTTTTGCAAGCACGCTCCTGACTAAAAATTTGCTGACACAGCAACATTTTTTGCTGACTTTACTGACTTTTTTTTTTTTTTTGAGTGTACCTATTCAGAATTGGCGCTCAAATGTCCCACAAATCTGGATTTTAGGGAGAAACCATGGTAATCTTCCAGTTTAGGTATAGAATGTGTTTATCGAACTTGTGTAAAACACTACGAGGAACATTTTTGTGAAACATTTTAACCCTCTAACTCTTAAATGCGTGAAATTTGAGTAAAAAGCATGAATTTAGGAATTTAAAAAAACACATTTTTTTTTTAATTTGTGGTAAAAAATAGTAACAAATCTTTTAATGATCTATTATGTAACACTATAAACTTACAAAAAAAAGGAAAAAAATATCTAATTTTATATAATTTTTTTTTGTACTCCATCAAACTTAAATAATTTTTGGATTTTCAACATAAAAAAATGTCTTTTTAGGATTAATAATTATTATTATTTTGCAAAGATATACTAAAATGTATATTTTAATTTAACTACAAATATATTGAAGTAATTAAACAAAAATCTTCGGACCAGGTTTTAGAAAATTGTATTTTTGAGAACTATTTTCATGAAACAATTAAAATCCATTTTTTTTGTTCAGTCATTTTTGTATAAAATTCTCTCAGTTTAGCGGCCTCTCGTGGCGGCAAAAGCAGGCACACCAAATATTTTTTTTTCACATTTATTTGAGTAACTTTATTATCTCTTAAAAAATGTATCTTTAATCTTAATTTGAGAAAAAAAATTTTTTTTTTTTGATTTTTGTCCATGGGACGAATCATTGTGCGCCATCATCTCTTTTGAAATAAACTGAGATTTTAGATGTTGTTCAAATTTTTTTCAAAAAAGTCCGTAAAAATATACTAACGGATAAGGAAGGATTTAGGGAATCAGGCGTAAAAAAATCATTTAAAAAATAGATTAAGTGGTAACAAATTCTAAAATTTTTTTGGGTGTTTATTTTAGTTTCCTAAAAAAAAGTTAAAAACATAAAGTTTGAGTATCTTTTAGAACATGCACTGTTTTTAAGATCGGTTTCTCATCGCATTCCGATATTTAATTATTCCATATGTTCTAAAAAATCTTTATGTGTTTGGATCATTACTTTAAAGCGTTAAATTCATCGCTACGGCTGTTATTGTTTAAGCACTCTTACATAAAGTATAAATGTATTTATGTATATAATTATATATACGAGTGTGTATGTATTTTATGTTGTATCATTTAATATACATGCATAAATATACTTATTTCCGTTTCCTTGGTTTTACGTACTCGCACACTTTTTTGCATAAACATTGTTTTCATTTTTATATTATTTATGCTGTGTTTTACCATATACAATTATTTTATGCTTCAAGTTGTATATGGGTAATATCAAAAAATGTGGCGAAACCAAGTACCTAACTCGCAAATATCCAATGCATAGGTTACGCTTTAGTTTTATTTTTCGGTTTGATACGATGGCTTGATAGATATTCTACAAAATTTGTAACAATCTACATAAAAAGAATTTACAAAATTCTAACTAAATATTTAAGCATCTCTCTCATACAAAAAAAATCTTTTTAAAAAGGCACCAACAACAGAAGTTGTAAATTAAAAAAAAAAAATTGTTTTTTTTTGTAACTTTGAATTTTTATTTTTAAACAATTTTTATATGAAAAATAAGAATTTACAAGCTTATTACAAATATTTGAAACCAAAAATTTATTGAAAATAAAATTTAAATTTAAGAGAAATATGCTTGTTTTTACAAAGTCCATTGTTGGTGCCTACAGTTTTTCTGTGTAACCACTCCGCAATTGTTTCGTATAACATATTAGTACGATAAACAAAGTAAAATTCCTTCAATATTTTTTTTTTCTGTTTATGTTATTGGATATCTACATATCACATAAGTTGCCAAGAAGATATTGTGGCAATATCTTCCTTTTATTGTCATAGTAAATGGTTAAAGCGTCGCCGATTTATCTCCCTGGCAAGAATTTAGCGATAAAAATGTTTTATATTGTCACGGAATTATTTCTCTAGCTATAATTTGGCGATATTGCTGGAAGTATTGCCTTCGGTTAACGGTTGCTTCCAATCGTGGAAACTTCCGCAATACGATATTGTTATTGCCAGCAATAATTATTTTCTTCTAGGTCAGAGGTGGCAAGACTTTTTTCGCTGCGTGCCAGAAACGGACAAATTGTTTTTGTAAAAATTTCTTGCGTGCCACCTTAATTTTAGTTGTCTTTTAAAAGTAATTTTTTAAAAAATTTTAAATTTGGAAAATTTCTCTTAAAAATATCATCGCATATGTACATATTTATCAGCGCTACGGATAACCTCAGGAAATAACCCCCAAAGGGAAAAATTAAATAACATCCAAGAAATGACGTAGACATTTTTAACGGTTATTTAATTTTTGAGGGTTTATTTAATCTTTAAATATTGAGATTATTTCATTATGAAAATATCCCAAATTAAATAAAATTAAAACAGTTTGAACATTATTGCCTTTTTAGGGGGTTATTCCATTTTTGGTTGTTATTTCATTTTGTTAAAAAAAGTTAAATTATTGGGCGCTATCAATTATTTAAGTACGTAAGAAAAATAGTTGAAAAATGTGCTTCGGGCAAAAATTTTATTTTGTTAAAATAAATCGCGTGGTTTTTATAATCATAATAATGAATAAAAGCGAATATTATGGATTTGAACAGAGAACTTTCTATTTTCTCATCGAAACATTTAAACTTCTTTCAATCTAGAATTTTAGAAATTTTCCCAGAATTTTCTGATATGAAAATCTATGAAAAATTTCACCATTATGGAGTTAAATCACACATTTTTGTAGCGAAATTTAACATATTTATACCCAGCAAAAATTTTTTTGAACAGCTCCTTTTACCACCGATTCCATGGAACAGGTTTTAGAACTGATTCCTGGGTGTCAGAATGTAACGTTTCACTGTCGCTGAACAGGTTCTAGAACTGGTTCTAGAACCGGTTACAAAGCAACCTGTTCTAGTTTAGAGGAAAAGAACCTGTTGCCTTTGGGACAAACTCAAACAAAAATCACCGATGATAGAACATAAGGTAGAACAGGTTGCATGCAAGTACAAGTTGTTCTACAACCGCTTCGTTGCATCCGACAATTTTGCTGGGATATATTTTATAATTTTTCGCCTTATGTTACCATGATCTCAACAATAAAAAAAAACTGTTTTGTCAAAATTTTTTTTATTTTTATGTAAAAAATATATATGTATATATATATATATGGCCATGCGCGGTTCCAGCAATTAATATAAGGGGAAAAATCTTACGCCACATTGAGTTGGCCACTGAGGCGTATGATTTTTCCCCTTATATTAATTGCTGGAACCACGCATGTATATGGCCCATATATTGTAATCATATAGACCATATACCCCAATGCTAAAAAAAACAAAAAAGAATATACATAAATATAATAATAAATAATTTTCTGATATATTAATACTTGAGGTCACTGGGGACCTTGTGCATTATCGACCGTTAAAAATGTTGTCAGTTATCGGAGGGTTGGAATGATTCTATATGCGCCGTGTGTTGAAATAATCGACATTAAAAATATTCGAAAACATCGCATTATTCGGCAAGAAAGCACTGGATTTTCAGATAATTCAAAAACCTTCCTTTAAAAAGTCGGGAAAAATATTACAAAAGGGTTACAGTAAAATTAGGTAACCAGTTTTTGCAACCCTGTAAATTGTATATTGTTGAAAAGCCTCTTAAATAAAAGAAATAAAGTTGTTTTATTTTTTATTTTTCTTATGGAAATTTAGAATTTTTCATACAAAAAGGGGATTTATTAAATCAAAAAAAAGCTGGATTTAATAAATCCACAAAAAAGCACAAATATATGAAACTGCCTATTAATTTAATGTCAGAAAAAAATACGAATGAAAATTAAAAGAGAAACAAAAAAATTAAAAAACTAACAAATAAAAGATTTTTATTTAATTTTTTATGAAATATGTTTAGAAAAAAACTACACCTCACAAAATTCATATTTTCCATCTTGGACATGGAGAAATAGCTGAAATAGAAATAGCAATTTTTCACTCTACTGTGAGTAATTTAATTAAATCCAATTAGTGAATATTAAATATTGCAATGGAATTTTTCAATTGTGTAAAAATATAAATTGAAAAGGCAGACTTATATAAAATATAATTAAAACTTAAAAATTAAAGTAAAATCCTTCATCATCGAATTCGGTATTAAAAATTAGGGTGAAAGAAGTGTCGGACAGAAAATTCTATTTAAAATAAGAAGAATCTAACCCCATCTGTTCAGCACTTTTATAACTACTTTTTGGATTTATTAAATCCAAGTGATTAGAAAAAGCGGCTAATAACTCCGACACCACAAAAATATCTAAATTATGCCATAGCACCTAAAAGTTATGCCAAGTTGAAGAAACTGATTTTTTATTTAATTATGTTAATGACGATTATACATATCTCTTCCAGAAAGTAAAAGCAAAATAATTACAATTTTTAATCGTACGAATTTGGTATATAATCTTTTTATATTTTTCGATTTTACCCATATATTTTTGGTGGAGTATTACCATAGAGTTTATGAAATAAAGAGTATACAATTCTCTCAGTTAGTGAGAAAAAAATATATAAAATGTGGCTGTAAAATTGAAATGGAAATTTTTCGGGAATTTTTAATATTAAAATGATATTTTTTAATATTAAAATGATATTTTTAATGTTACTACTGATACATATCATAACTTAAGCATTTAATATATCAATTCATATATCGACTTCCATAAAACTAGTCCGTTTTCGGTTTGCAAGCACAACCTGTTAACATAATGTGAGAGAATTACACAGCCCTTGGTATTACACAAATAATTTGCCTATATATATTACAAGTATTAAAGCTTTTTCTATTTTCCTTCATTTTTCTTTAATACGCAGACAAAATAATTTATTTCTTCCGCTATGCTTAAGTTAAGCAGATGCAAGAAAAACCTACAGAAAAACACAGATTTGCGTATTAGGAAATCCAATCTAATGTCTATTTATTTTAACGTTTTTGAAGTTTAGTTTATATGAAGAGGCGGTTATTTTAACATTTGTCTGTGTGTGGGTGAATATATTTTATTAAGTCTGTTAACTCGTGCTAAAGTAATTTATTTTCATTATATTTTAAAATGAAATTTACTTAAAAAATGAGATATTTAAATAATACTTAAAACACTTGAGCCAACATAAAAAAGTGGCGTTAAAATAAATGAAGGGAAACACACAAAGTACAAGCTTATGTTATATCAAAGTGATAGATTAGTAAACTTTTTTAATTATTATTTATCAAATCATTACTAACAAGGGGCATTCCATACATGGGAATTTTTCATTACCATTGAAATTTCATTACATTAGTTCATACTAATGACAATGAAAAAAATTTCATTACCATTTAATGGTAATGAAATATTTTTCATTAGTAAAATCATTACTAATGGTAATGAAATTACACTAATGTATAAAAAAACTAATTACAATTGATTAAAAACCATTTGTTTACAAAAAAATTCAGACAAATGAAAACGAACAACGGGTTTGGCCGGGAAAGTTATAAAACATAATTTTTTAAGGAGGATCCATTCCATTCCGTTAAACTTTACCTGCATTCAAATAACAATGGAATAGAAAGTAATGTTTAATTTCAAATGAGCATGAGCCTGAATTAGCATATTCCATCTTCGATTTCAGCGAGTTTTACTCCATTTTTACGTTTTTCTGTCAATGACAATTATTAATTTATTCATTATCAATGGTAATGAAATTTAAAATAATTATCATTAATCAATGAAATTAAATTTTAGAATCATTACCATTAATTAAAAAAATGGTAATGAAAATAATTTCATTACAATTGATATCAATGCAATGGTAATGAAATCATCAATTAATTAGTCCACCTAATTAATTAGTCCCATGTATGGGGCATTCCATATTTGTATATAAAAAACTAAATGGAAAACCGCTAAATTTTTAAAGCATTTCGCGGGTACCTTAGATCGAAAAATAAAATATGCCAATATAATCAGCATGTCTGAGATATATACAACAATGGCCAGATCTCTATTAATTTTTTTTTATGCAGTACAATTTTTCATAAAAATTGTTAAAAAAGTTCTTTTTCCAAAAATGGGCCGCGATTCGGAAAAATCGAATTCTCCTATTTTGAACTAACTAAAATAAGTAGGGGAGGGGTGTAATGGATGAGAATCGGCAAATCTTAATCTATTGGATATCCTAACATAGATACTAAGTGTTTGTGATTTTGATCAACAGGCGCGCATAATTAAATTAGCTTAGTTAAAATACGGATGAAGAATATCAGGAACATATTCAGAACGGAGAGATGGGAACAGCTTCTGACCAGTAATGCTAAAATTATTGTAACCTATATTTACGCACCCTCAGTAAATCTTCTCTATTAGTAGAAGTATTATTCCAATTATTTCAATCAATATATACCTCTCAGTGCTTCTTAGATGCTGATTAGTTTTTGTTCTCCTAGATAGTAGGTATATACACTCTCAGATGTGGCAACGGAATTTTTTGCCAACCGAATTGAGGTTGCAGCAACCGAATTCAGTTGTGGCAACAGAGTTAGATTTCAATTCGGTTGTCGCAACCGAATTACGAGGTTGCAGCAACCGAGCCAATTCGGTTGGAAAAAATTCGGTTGTTACAACGGAATTGTTCTGAGTGTGTAAGCACAGATAGTTATCTATTGCTTGTAACTACGAGCATTAATGTAGCGTTAAGCAGATAAATTTCACATTCCGCCTCAGGTAAACTCGTTTCAAATACAATTATTTTGTAGCCTTCTTTAAATATAATTAAAAACTCACAAGAATTTTGGAAACTCCTTAAAAAAATCTTATGTATTTTAACCCCTAAATTCATAAACGCTTTGTAAAATTATAGGAGGTTTATTGGACAAATTTTGTATGAAAATAACGTTTTGTAAACCTGCTATAACTTTACAAAGCATTTATGAATGGAGGGGTAAAATTCTAAGCTAACTTTAGATTTCTTATTTAACATTTTTTTTGTTATTAATAAAACAAATTACTTTAACATTTTAATGAATATAAATTAACTTGCCTACTTTAGTTTTTCAAAGGGGAAATGGCAAATGATGCTAAAATACTTGGAAAAAATATATAAATAAGTTAACAAACTTTATTATACCAGTTTAACCAAACTCTCATTATACTTTCATCATCATTATCAACACCTTCATGTAAAAGTACAGAAGCAAAATCAAAAAGTGTACAGGCAAAATATTTAAATGACTTTATTACCTAATGACACAGACATATACATTAGGATGTCCCTTAAATTAACGACCTGTCGATTTTCGTTCATTACACCCAACAGTTTTATTGGAAATGGTCCCAAATAGAAGAAATCGATTTTTTTTTTGGAAACGTTAACCCGTGCCGAAAGTTGGACGAAAATGGGCCATATTAGAAAAAAGTGTATTATTATTAAAATTCACAAAATTCGAAATTTCGAAAAAATGATTTTTTATTCCATTTATTCATTTAATATAGTCGAAATAATTCAGACATGGAATTTTGACTTCATCGGATATCATTAACCCACTAGCCTTGAATCCAAAATTACCCACGAATTTGATAAAAATGCAAAAATGTGTTTTTTTTAAATTAATTTAAAAAATTTTTGAAATACCTATTTTAGAGATCCCGATTGCTATTTGCACCACATACTAGTTGATATTAAAGAAAAATATAAATTGGAAAAATAATAATTTGAGATTGTGTTTGGAGCGACTGCTTTGCAGGATATTTTACAAAAATTGCTCATTTTGAAAAAAATTTAACAAAATTTGAATGTTTTCATAAAATTTTACACAGTTTTCGGAAAAGCATCACTTAAATTTGGTTAGACTATAATTGTCTTTACATTTGTTTAGAAAATCTTTCACCCTTAGTGGCCTGGGGTCAGAAAAGAACCATGAAACTTAATACTAATTATGACTACTAGATGGTAAAGCCATTAAATTGATAAAAAAAAAAAATCTCAACTGGATAGAAATAATTATTTTATGTAACGTGATCCATACGGGGTTAATTTTTATACCTTTGGCCAAAAACGCCCCACTAGGAAATTCACAGAATAACAATTTCATAATTTTCGGAAAAATATCACTTTGAGTGAATAAAAAAATTTTTTTCCACTTGATAAAATTATTATTTTGAGTAAATTGATCCATATAGGGTTAACGGTCTCACTTTTCACAAAAAAGACCCATTAGGAAATTTACAGAATAACATTTTTCAGATTTTTATTAAATTGGATATGCGATAAAAAAATTTCCACTTGATAAAAATAATTGTTTTATGTAACATAATCCATATAGGGTTAATTTTCACACTTTTGCCAACAACGAGCCACTAGGAAATTTACAGAATAACATCTTTCACAATTTTCGGAAAAATACCAATTCAAAAAGATCAAAAATATCTTTTTTCCACTTGAAACAAATTATTATTTTAAGTAACTTGATCCACATGGGGTTAGTGTTTTCACTTTTCGGCAAAAAAGCCCACTTGTAAATTTCAGAATAACGTCTTTCCAAATAGAAAGCAATATATGCATAAGAAACAAAAGCTTTTAATTAGAATCTAATACGATCACAAAACTAAAATTGCTATTAACATACGGACACTTTTGACCCCACCTTTTTAACCCTTAAAAAATAAGATTGGGGCTATAGAGAACTCCGCTTTTTCCATAGTTTTGTACCCTCTATCGCATATCCCAATTTAATAAAAATCTCATAAATGTTATTCTGTAAATTTCCTAGTGTGTATTTTTTTGTTTTTTTTTATAAGTAAGCAGATTAACGCTATATGGATCAAGTTACTCAAAATAATAATTTTTATCATGTGGAATTTTTTTTTTTTTTTGATTCATTCAAAGTGATATTTTTTCCGAAAATTAAGAAAGGTGATTTTCTTTAAATTTCCTAGTGGGGCGTTTTTGGCCAAAAGTATAAAAATTAAATCCATATAGATCACGTTACATAAAATAATTATTTTTATACAGTTGAGATTTTTTTTTATATTAATTTAATGGCTTTACAATCTCGTAGTCATAATTAATATTAAGTTTTATGGGTCTTTTCTAACCCCAGGCCACTAAGGGTAAAATAGTTTTTAAACAAATATGAAGATAATTATATTCTAACCAAATTTAAGTAATGTTTTTCCGAAAACTGTGTAAAATTTGATGAAAACATTAAAATTTTGTTAAATTTTTAACCAAATAAGCAATTTTTGTAAAATGTACTGGAAAGCAGTTGCTCCAAACACAAACTCGAATTATCATTTGTCCAATTTATTTTTTTTTTCTTTAATATCAACTATTATGTGGTACAAATAGCAATCTACATCTGCAAATTAGGCATTTTAAAAAATCTTTAAAATTTATTAAAAAAAAAAACACGTTTTTGAATTTTTATCAAATTCGTGGGTCATTTTGGTTTCCAGGCTAAAGTGGGTTAGTGATATCCGATGAAGTCAAAATTCCATGTCTGAATCACTTTGACAATATTAAATGAATAAATACAATAAAAAATAATTTTTTTCTACATTTCGCATTTTGGAAATTCTTAATAGTAATACACTTTTTTCCAAAAGGGGCCATTTTCGTCCAACTTTCGGCGCGGGTTAATGTTTTCCAAAAAAAAAAATCGATTTCTTTCATTTGGGAACATTTTCAATAAAACTGGGGTTAATGACAAATCTATTTTTAAGGGACACTCTAATATATATATACAAAAATGTATATCTAAATTACTTAAAACATCCAACTACTATAAATATTAAGGTTGAACAATTTTGTTTTATTAAACTTAAGAAGAGTACTTACACTTATAGAAAAAACCTGTAAAAATGAATGCCAAATTTACTGAAAATTAGTTCAAAATTGCTAAAATCACAAAAATTTGTTTTGCTAAATATTTGTTAGATAAAAACTGCCAGAAATTGTAAAAAATTTTAACTACCCAGCAAATACATGGAATATTGCTATGTACGTTACATGGTAATATATCAAACCGCTTACCCTTGCATTACCTTTGACCCTTACACCTTACCCTTGGATTAGTAGTAATACCAAATACATACGTTTCGATGTTTTATTTGTACACTCAAAAAATAAGTTAGTAGAAAAATTAGTAAAACGTCTTGTATATCAAATGTACTAGTTTTCAGTAATTTTTTTGCTGAAATTCCGTTTTCAGCAAAATTTTTTGTTATATTTTTTTAGCACTAAACCAATTTTGAACTAATGTTTTACTAATTTATTTTGCTACAAAAATTGTGCTGATAACCACATGCATAGCGTGGACGACAACCAGATAGACAAGATGTAGATGTCGCAGCTTGTCTGGATACGGAAATGACAAAAAAAAGAAAAACAACTCTACACATATTCTATATTTAAATTTTCAGCAAATAAATTAACTAAAGTAAAATTTCGCTACAAGTTTTTTGAGTTTTTTTCAGTCTACTAATATTCAGCAAAAAGTTTAGTAATTTTAGCAAGGATTTTTTTCATTTGCAGTCGACTAAGTGTCCCAGTGTAGAAACGGTAATGACATATCATTATTTTTTGGACTACCAGTAATGACACCCACTTACCTTCTGCATTATTTTAAAACATATGATAATGAGTTACTGATAATGACTTATTTTTATCATTATTTCAAATAGAAAATAATTTTCTAGATTTTTTTGAACATTTTTTAAAATCTATTTTTAGACTCAATATTTTCTAAACACTGGTAAGGATATATGTAACCACATATTTTTTGGTCTTTTGTATGTTGGCTGCAGCAGGTCAATTATGTTTTATCTATTAAATATTACATGTCGATATAGCTCAGATGGTAGAGCTATTGACTGGCAATCTGTAGACCCAGGTTCGATTCCCGCACCAGCAAATTTTATTTAAAAACAAAAAATACAATAAAAAATATTTTTTTTTATATAATTAATTTTTTTTGAGAATCTATTTATAGACTCATTATTTTTGTCACTACTGGTAAGCACATAGGTAACGATATATTTTTTGATTTTTCGTATGCTGGTGTGTAACCATAACTCATTATTTTTCGCGACATCGCCATATAAAGGTAATAAGAAATGTAATAACAAAAGTAACTAGTTACCATTACCAAGTATGTAGTTACATAACCACATATCTGGTAATGACTTTATACACTGGAGTTAGCAAAACTTTTGCTGAAGATTACTATTTTTGGTAAAAATCAGCTCGCTAATTTTCAGCAAACCTTTTGCTGAAATTACCAACTTTTTTTCAAGCACGCTCCTGACTAAAAATTTGCTGACACGGCAACATTTTTTGCTGACTTTTTTTTTTGAGTGTATAAATAATTCGCTTTTCTAGAAAATTTTAGAAATTCTTTTTTTTTTTTTTTAAACCTGTAAATTAAAAGTTGGTATTCGATTAAAAAAATTCAAATTTAAACAAAATTTAAAAACTCCTTACCTATAAGTTCAGAATAAGGTAATAGGTAAGCGTAACATGTAAGTTCAGAATAACATATTACTGGGTAATGAGTTACCTCGATGGACATCCCCTTATTAAAATAATTGCTTTGGTAATAGAAAAGTAAGAGGTTACCTACCCTTATTTCTTCTTACCAATGTCAGAAGAATAATAGAAAGTTTTGCTGGGTATATATTCATTAATTGCAAATAAAAATTAACATTGCTTAAATTAGCAAGGCGCACTATGCTCCAGTGGGAGTTAGAGGATAGATATTTTAAATTAGCAACAAAATTTGTTGCGTATTGGTAAATTAAAATCATGACCAGAAATATTTAAATTTTCAAAGTATGTTAAGATTTTTTTTTTTTTTCGCCAATTAAAATCTACGATTCTGGAATCAGAAGTCTACTCTTTTTTAGCAAATATTTTTGGTGATTTTATTAGCATAATTATTACTTGCATTCACCTGAAGAATGGTGTCGAAAAAGTAGCGTTTTTCGCCGTGGGAAGAAGAATTAACCGTTGTTTTAGTAACTCGACTGTGCTCAACTCAAATATGTCCACTTTAATTCCCTCAACCCATGGAAAATATCTAAACATCAGTGATATTCGAGAAAATTATCCTTAGCATTTTCATACGGCAACTTAATTTAAACAGCAGCCTTTTTCACACCTCTTTTTTTTTATTTTAAAAATTTCTTGTGACTAAAGTTTTGAACAAGTTTGATATTTAAAACCATATTTCTTTTTAAAGCTGATGCCAAAGGTCGACCGGCAATTTAAGAAAATGAATCAAAGATTTACGAAGCTCTAAAAAATGGTACAAAAGCCACAAAAGAAAGAAACTTCTCAAATTTTGGGAATTTTGGGAAGTTTTTTGAGGATAACTTTTCTTATACTTAAGAGATTATGAATAGATATCCCAGCAAAAACAAAAATGGAGGTAATGCTTTACAAACTTCTTCTTTCAATGCTTCACAAGTATCCGTTAGAGTATTTTACAGCTTTTTTTAGAAATTATTCTGAACAACTTCGAAAAATCACTTCTTTCATTCTAACGGATACTTCGGAAGAATATATTTATACAGTTTTTTAGAAGTACTACTGAACAACATCCGAAAAATCACTTAAGTATTGCTACTAAAGATTAATTGCTCTTAAAGTGATCCTAAAAAGTGATTTTGGTATCATTCGCTTCTAAACAGTATCGAAAATACAGTTCACATAAGTGCTAAGCACAAAAATGAACCGATTTTATATTTAATATCAACAGTCCTTGTCGATGCGCCCATGTGAGTGAGCGTACTAAAGTTAATTAAAATATCTTCATTTTTCGATTTTGGACAAAATTAAAATGCTTTAAAAATACCTTTCCGCAAAAATTGATGTCAAAAAAAAATTATGTAGGATATTTACAAATTTGGCACCGCAAATTTTTTGGATTTACGATTATTCGTAAGTTTATATTTTTTATGCTAAAAATAAATTTTAATGGAAAGAAAATTTTATTTTTATTCTTATTTTATTGTTTTTAATCTTAATATTATTGTTTTATTATTATTATTATTATGGTGTTATTATATATTTTTATCTAAATATTTCACTTCATACATTTTTTAAATAACCATTGTAGAAATCCATTACTATAATCATAAGATTGTAAATCTAGTTGTTTTGGAAACCAATAAAATTAAAATTAAATTAAAAAGGGCTACTTTAATACTGTCTTAGAAAGAATTTTTAAAACTCCGTAAAAAAGTCCACCCTATTTGTTAAGCTGCTTCCAACGATTGACAAGGGAACTACCCTAGTCTTAACTTATCGAATATAAAAGTCTTTATATTTTTTAGGTTCGACAAGTAACTGACATATGAATAACTTATTTTGAGTTAATGGCGAGGTTTCATAATATTTATTGATTTATATACAATGCACATTTTTGTTTTTTGTCAAAAATTTTTAAGTCGCTGAAATTTTGACGGAATTCTTGTACTGTAAATTATTTTGAATAACATTAAAATGCTCCGCATAAAAGTGTTGTCTACGCCAATTTTTCTCTTCTGGAGCCAAATCTGCTCTTTGAATCATTCCAGCACATATTGCCTAAAAAATATACATATAAAACACATATTTTCATATAGTTCTTTTGGATGAAATGTCCTAAGAAACCACCCAGCAAAAACATGGTAATGACAGGTCATTACCATACGTATTACCAAGTAATGATAGGTTATTACCTTTTGCATTACTTTAAAATAAAAAATAATGACTTACCGATAATAAGTTATAGAAGTACTTACATATTCGTGCAAAGTAATCACTTACTGGTAATTGATTAAATAAGTACTGATTAAGTCTTTTTTTATATTTATATTTTATTTAGAAAATTTTCAAAGGTAAAAAGTTTTTTTTTTCTAATATGACCAACTATTTTACAATGTAGGGTAACCACTTATTTCCTAACTTCTGAGTAACCACTTATTCTATCTTTGTGAGTAACTACTTATTCTTTCACTATGGGTAACTCGTTATTTGCACATTTTTTGTAAGCGAGATGGTAATGACCAGCCATGAATTTTTGGACATCGCGAACAAAAGTAATGTTGCGACTAAATAGCCTGGTAAGTAGTGAAATCCTTTGTGTGCTACTTACTCGCTTAATTACTCGGTAATGTCTGTTTTTGCTGGGCAATAAACTAAAACTGGAGTAATTTTTGACAACATTCATAACCCTTAAATCTCCGAGATGTCATATAAAAGAAAACCAGATCAACATTAGATGTTTATCCTATTTACTGAATACAAGTTTCAGCCAATCCGTCGTGTATCTCTTGTGGTAGTTCCCTTGCGAGCTAAACCGTACTGACTAACTGCAAAAAAAGGTTAAACTTTACTGGTTGTATTTTATTACAAATTACTTTTTGAGCTCAATGTTTATATGGAAATTTATACAACATTATAATACGAGTATATTTTTTCTTCTGTATTTCTTAAGCTCCCAGTAGATGATGTCATTTTATAGGTTAAGAAGATGACTATTTTATAGTTGAAGCAAAAAAAAAAATAAATGTAAAAATCCCTAGTAACGAGTGTCTAGTATAAGCAACTAATTACGCACTTAATGTTGTGCATAATACTTTCAGAGTCATACATTCTACAATATTAAAACAGATACTAAAATAATATTAGTGTTTGTTTTTCATTTCGTGTTCTATCTTCTGTTTTATATTAGGGATTTTATTTTTGTATGTACAATATATACAAAATGATGTTGTCTTAAAGTAGATTTAGAAGAAAAAGTAAATTACATTAATAGCAGGAAATAATTTACCTTAAGTATTTACGTAGATTGTTTTATGTATATATTTAGCTGTTGTTTTTCCCTTTTGTTTTGGCATAATGAAACAAAAATGTTGGCAAAGATGACAAACAAAAGAGATTGTTAATTAAATTATGTTAACCCTTAAAATTATGTTAACGCAATTTTAACAGCTCCGAATTAAACCGAACTTTGTTAAAAAATAGATCTATCCATTGCAATATTTGCTCATTGATCTCATTATATCGCCGTACTACATAACGAATCAAGTTGAAACTAAAACCGGACCTACCACCAATTATTTTTCACAATTTGTTTAACGAGTTTTAGGAGCTTAGCATATTTATTTATTTTAATGCAATGTTTGTCAAAAAAAAAAAATAAATAAAAATAACGAATTAGCAAGCGCTTATGCAAATTTAAATGTAACTGGCATATACATAACTAGATCTCACTACTTGGCTAGACCTGCCAAAACAACAGAGTGGCATTTTGAAACATGAAAAAGCAAATTGTCGTAATTTTTTTATTGTTGTTTTAGATTTTCTTTGAAATTTGTAATATTAGATAACCCGAGAACAATTAATTCCTATTGAGTTTTTAATTTAACCTAACAAATAATTCTATAAAATGTGAAAGTGTCATGCCCTGGCTGTTTCACTTGACACAGATGAGTTCCGAATAGGGACAGGCCTACAAAAAATCATTCTTCACAATTTATTAAACTAGTTTTTAGAATTTTATAGCATTTAATCTTCTTAATGCAATTAATATTTATCCCGATGAAAATAAATTTGAAATAAATTCCAAGTCTTTAATATGATGCAGCTCCCAATGGGTTAGGATTTTTTCGAAGCCCAAAAATTCACAATGGAAAGATTTAAAATTTAACTATTCATTTATTTTCTTCTAATTTTGGATTTCCAAGAGATTTCCCATTTCGAATTAGATTTCAAATTGATAGCCAGTAAATATTTTAACATTGTAAATTCGGTTTTGAATGAAATACCTCAGTGAAAAGGTGAAATTTAAAGAAGTGGTTGCAAAATACCACATAAATACCAATGTATGCAAAAGGGCGTAACAACAAAAAATTCAAAATTGAGTTTTTGATTAATTATTACGCACTAGATTAAATTATATGTCCCTACAAAATTTTAAATTTATATATACAAATACAGTCGTGTTTTAAGCCAAAGGAGAAAATATTTCATTTAAATCTAAAATATCTTAATTCTACAACGTTTGTTGCTTCCCCTGTAAAAAAATAAAAAGTATTGTTACACCCTTTTGCATTTCAGGTGACGATATATATAAAAAGTAGTCTAACCTAAAAGCATTAGGTAGCTTGCTGTCCTCCAAAAGATTTTGAGGTAACCCGTTAAAAAAAAAAATTTGCTGGAAATAAAAGAAAACCATACGCAGCCAACAAAATTTGGATACTCTTTTGAGTTTTCATATTCTATGAGTACAAAATTACTTACAATAAAAATTATATTCTTGAAATTTTATTTTTTTGTCAAAATTTTTTTGGACAAAAATACGAACGTTATAAAAAGAAAGGCATAAAAACTTGAGAAAATTATTTAATCCAAGAAATACACATCAAAACTTTGGTAGTGAGTGCGATATTCTCACTAGGGTCAAATTTTGAAAAATCCCATTTTGACCCATTTAGAGTGCCCCAATCGAGTCCAAATGTATGACCGACCCTCACTAACTTTGGAGGGCCGAACCACCCATGCCAGTGGCACACCCCTCGGGAACCCTACTGGGGGCTTCCCCACACAAACATTTCAAAAAATCGCCATTTTTGGCACTTTACATGAAAAAATCAGCGAAATGGCTATGTTTTTTCTTTTTGTGAACCTTCCATTTTAGGTATAGGATGCGTTGAGCGGACTTTTGTAAAATACTACGAGGAACATTTTTCTGAAACATTCTAACCCTCTAACTCTTTTCCGCGTATTGTTTTACATAAGTTCGCTGAACATATCCTCCCAGCAAAATATTGGTAATGACACCTCATTACTATCTGCATTACCAAAAATGATATATCATTACCTTTTGCATTATTTTATAATATAAAATAATGACTTCCTAATAACGGCCTATTGTATTCATTGTTTCTATATATAAAATAATGACTTACTCGTAATAGTTTAAATAAGTACTTTTTACACAGTTAAATTTTATACATTTTTATTTATTATATGTAAATATGTTTTATGTTTAAATTTTTATGACGAGTCCTAAAATTACACACTAGAAAAAACCTAAATTTTTCTGAATGTATTTCCTTAAGCTAATAGTATTTGTTTAACTCCTTATTTTTAAGAATCAAGTAAGCAATCGGATAACCGATTATAATTCAACATTTTGTAAGCATGTTTGTAACCACTTATTATTCAAAATCTCATAACTACTTATTTCTCATTTTTTCGTAAGCGAGCGGGTAAGGGTGACTACTAATAAAAACGACCACGCCAAACAAAAATAATGAGTTTAGACGCCAAAAAATAAGTTGTGCGGAGCTATGAATTTCTATTATATAACCACTTAATTCGTAATGAAAGATTTTGCTGGGCTATACCTAAAATGGAAGATTACCATTGTTTCTCCCTAAAATCCAGATTTGTGGGACATTTGAGCACCAATTCTGAATAAGTACGAAAGTGCCAAAAATGGTGATTTTTTGAAATGTTTGTATGGGGAACTCCCCAGGGGGTTCCAGGGGGTGTGCCACTGGCATACATGGGTCGGCCCTCCAAAGTTAGTGGGGTCCGGTCATACATTTGGATATTCAAAATGGGTCAAAGTGCGATTTTTAAAAATTTGACCCTACCGGTCAAAAGTTGGGACATCAGAATTCGTTTTAGAGGTATGGTTCCTCGGGCAAAGTTTCTTATTTTGATCCCTAGAATACGATTTTCCTTGTCACTTCTGCCTCCCTACAAATCGACCAGCCCTAATGTTTATATATCTAATAAAAAAAAAATATATGTAATACATTAAGGTTTTTCACAAGGGGTGTTCTATTTGTTGTATCGTTGTATCGTCCTAAGAAAAAACAAAATTTTTAAAAATTAAGGGCCTGTTTATCTGTTACGAAAATAGTCTAAACGAAAGAAATTGACAATTACTTTCGTCAAAAATACATGGGAAAGAAAAACAAATTTTCGTTACTTTGCTTTCACTTAGAATATTTTCGTAATGCATAAACCATTTCTATAATTCCAGCAGAAAATTTTTTTTACCGAACGTACATCAGTGTCGCCTTTTTAAAGTTTTCGTCATATCTTCTGTTAAATAAAAGTTAACTGGAGTAATTGTAAAACCTTACACTATTAATCGAATTACTCGTGTAGTTTTGAAACTTTACATGATTGATCGTGTAATTGGAGCAAAATGTTGGTCTCCTCGATACAAAAACATCCATGTATCATATTTTAAGACCCGAGTTTAAATTCCGATGTAATTACGAAAAATTCAAAAAGGCGACCCTTGCGTTCATCAAAAATTTTTTTTTTTATAAACTGCCTTGCAAAATTACTTTATGCTCGAAGGTGTACGATTTTTTTGCCTGCAAGTTGGTACGGTCTAGACCCTCGGTTTGCGCCATACCAAAAAGAGACAAAGATATGTTTAAATTAAAAGAAATCGAGAACAAAACTATTCCATCCGAAAAAGTTACAAACTATTATTTTATTTGTTTTCCGTGAAAAAATAGTGCAGCTCATTAAAAAATAAATAAAAAAAATATCGGAAAAAATTATTTTATGGCAAGGAAAATAATTTAAATAAAACCGTGACTTCCAAATTCGTTTCACGCTGTCTCAACAAGGAACGCAAATTCAGATTCTGTGTTAGAGGAAAAAAAAATACGAAAATATTTCGGGTCTAGCCATGAGATGTCACGAGCTGGGGCATTTTTCAAAAAGGTCTTTTTTAGTTTTTGTAAGAAGTTTGCATCTTACCTAAAGAAAATATACTCAATGTTGGTATCATATGAAAGGTTTTTTAGAGGCGCGTCTAGAGGTATATATAGCATGTTCAAGCATATCCTTAACAAATTTTTGACTCTTTTGTACGGAGATATTTGTGACTGAAATGTCAAACTTATATATTATAATCTATAGACGTATGTTGTCTTCAGCTAAGATACAAATTTCTTACAAAAGCCAAAAAAAAAAGATATTTTTCGCGAGCCGGTCTAATATACAATATTATACATAACCGCAATCGAAAATATCAATAAATTCGATAAAGAGAACAACTCTGGTTTATATTAGCTCACACTGCCCCTCTCGAACCGACTTCATTGGAATAATGTTAGTGCGAATATTATCGAGCTTGAAAATTTTTTTTCCGTTTTGAACTCTTTCGCCCAATTTTTTAAAATAACCAGTATCTGTTAAACTAAGCGAGATATGACAAAACGAAAAAAAATACTACTACAACAACTACATCACTGCGATAATGCAAATTTACTATGTCCAAGAAAGACCTCCAGGGATCCATTTTTACAAAGCAGCCACAGGGCGACTTATTTATTTTTTTACAATTTAAATATGTGATACTACAAATATAAAAAGATCGATTTCGACCAGTATTACATTCTGTTACACGGGGGCAAAACATTTGTTGTTTGCATGGTGCCGGGACATTTTAAACTTTTGTTATAGATTTCTGCTGAAACCGAAACCGCTAACAGTTTTTCTGTTTCTGATCTTATTTTTGAATTATCGCATTTTGAAAATTGAAAAAATCGCTACTTTGACCTTTTTTGAGGACTTATATTTTGAAGTTATACTATATGGTCAACTGGAGACTGCTTTATGTCCTACTTTAGGAGGTGTTGCATTTTAAAAATACGTCAACTTCTATTTTGGGTCTTCTTAAAAATGGTCTTTCAGAGTTTGAGTATGAAATTTTAAGGAGGCCTTAAACAGTTTTTTTATCTTTTGCATAATTGGCAACAAAAAAACAAAAAGCATTTTTGGAATCTGCGTGACCTATAATCTTAATATGCTGCGATAAATTAAAGACACCAAAACCAGTGTTGTTGGAAGAGCATTTTTAAAAACACCATAAATAGAAGTAGACCTACATTAAAAACGCAATAGATCATAAACTAAGACAGATGAAAAAAATCAATAAATAAAAGCAGTATTAAGTTCGCCATCCAATATTGTTTCCAATTTAGGCCTTTAATTTTTGCCAAAAAAAAAAAATCGGTTATATAAATTGTTACCTCAAAAAAGGTTCAAAATAGCGATTTTTGGAATTTTCAAAATGCAATAAATCAGATCTGAAAAATCTGGTTGCATTTTCTGAATTAATAAAAAACAGAGAACAAATCCACGGCCCCGGCGTTCCGCAGTGTTGTCAAGAGCGTATTAGATTGTAAAAATAAGTCACTCTGTAGCTGTTTTATAAAAATTGATTCCTTGGAACCTCTCCTCTCTAGGAGTGTTAATTCAATGGAACAAAATTGTTATACATTTCGTGATATCTCGCTTATTTTAATAAAATGGCCATTTTATATAATGACTTCCAAATCTAAGCGAGGTAGCCCAAAACAGACAAAATATTTGCAAGTTCATCATCACACTCCTATTATTTGGGGTCGGAAAGACATCCTAATAAATCGATTTTCATGCCACAGCCATAGCATGACATATACCCCCCCCCCTCCCCCACTTTAATTTACTCAATACTACTAACTGAAGCAATCTCTCTCAGCTCTCTTGTGATCTTCCTCACATTAAAATTCTTTTGCCTTTATTACTTGTGAACTGGCTTATACTGCAGAAAGTTAGTTTTGTCGGCTCCAAGCTTTGTGAATAATTTTATCAGCTTTTTTAGTTCGTTTGAAATCTTTTCTCACCCTAAAAATAGCATAAGAATAAAAACTGCTGAGTGATAAGATAACCCAGCCAGCAAATTCGGAGCGCTCATAAATAAGATTCTTAAATGCTTCATAGTAATGATTATTGTTTTTTTGAAAACACTCTTTTTTTGCCACAAAATATGAACCCTCAAAAAACAATCTAAAAAGTTGTCTCTACAATCTAAAAAGCTGCCCCAAAATGAGAGTTCATTTTTCGGAGTCAAAGAAGATTCCAAAATTATTTAAATTTATGAGGAAAATTTGGATTTTATACTTCCTTTTTTCTGAGTCATTTCGGATTACACAGGGGGCTCTTTTGGTCGGACCACTTTCATAGGAAAAAGTGAAAAAATGTTTATGTTTTTGGATCTCATTTCTGAGTCATTAATGATCATCTTTGTTTGCTGGGAATGAACGAAAATAAAAATTTTTTTTACCCAGCAAACAAAATGATCATTAACGACTCACAAATGAGCTCCAAAAACATAAACATTTTTCCACTTTTTCCTATGAAAATGGCCCGTCCAAAAGAGCCCCGTATATACTCAGAAATGACTCAGAAAAAAGAACGTATAAAATCCAAATTTTCCTCATAAATTTAAATAATTTGGTAATCTTCTTTGAGTCCGAAAAATGAACCCTCATTTTGAGACAGCTTTTTTGATTGTAGAGACAACTTTTTGGGTTGTTTTCTGAGGGTTCATATTTTTTTACCAAAAACAGAGTGTTTTCAAAAAAACAATAATCATTTCTGTGAGCCATTTCTAAATCTTATTTATGAGCGCTCCGAAATTGCTGGCTGGGTATTTATAATTCAAGGTCTATTTAAAAATCAAAATTTTCTAAAAAATTTACAAAAAACTTCAGAGCTTAAGCGGTATGGATTCGCAATATACGATTATTATAATTTTGTGGGAGACGTAGTTTTATACAAAAGTAATAAACAAGTAAAAATATATTAGTAAACGGTCTAAACCTGGTATGTTTATAAGTTTTATGTCAAACTCCATACATAAAAAATATGGTTTGTATTTATACAGGGTTTACAAGGCAATTACTAGTTTATATTAAAACCCCTATTGTTTATAGTACACTATTTCAATAAATTTAAAAACTTCGGCTCGAATTTCTTCATTAAGTGGCCTGCTACATATAATTTGCCGTAGAAAATTGTAATGACTTGGGTGTTTTTAAGCAATCCAAGTTTTTAATTACCATATTAGAAAGCAAATTTACTGTACATAATAATTTTTTTATACTTTTAATTCAACTTCGATTTGAAAAACCTAAATTTTCAATAAAATTTATAAAAATTTTAAGGTTTGAATATCTTGGCGATATCCGATTATCATAATTTTTTAGATACGTAGTTCTACATACAAATAAAAACATCTAAGGGATGGGTGGTTAATGGTTCACATTTTTTTGAGCACGCTATCATACGAGATTACAAACAGACACAAAAACGTGACTTTTCTTTTTATTCCAACTAAAAGTCCAAAAAGTTCAAAGTAGCAAGAAACTTATTTAAGCGGAAGCAAAGGCAAATAACAAAACTTCAAATAAAATCTTGAGCAGCAACTAATTTTACATTGTTTTAAATATACAGGATTTTTAGAATTTAAATCGAAAGAAATGTACTTGAAACTAGTAAAAATGTGAGAAGACATTGTAGTTCTCATCCGCTAAAATTACTTTTTAAAATATGTATGTCCTAAAAAGCTTTATGCTATAAATCAGACAAGGAAAAATTCTGAATTTTATTTAAAAATCCATAAATATTTGAAATTTTATTTTTGTTTAAAATAAAATTCCCAAAAATGTATGCATTTTAAATTTGGAAAATAAAAATCTCAAAATTTAGAGAATTTTATTTTTAACAAATTTTTGAATAATTCTTTGAATAGTTATTTGAAAAATTCAAAACGAAAAAATAAAAACCAATCAACTACAATAAAAAATATTAAATACACAAAACTTGAAATCAAACCAGCAATTTCGCATTTTTTTCTAATTTTTTCGGTGTTTGCAAATTTTATCAATAAATTGATACCTTATATTCAAAACGCGCAATTGTGGAAAATTGTTTATGGTACAAAAAATTAATTAAAAAACTTAATCAACGATTTATATTACTCTAACGAATATATTGATGCAAAAATGTTCCTTTTTGCAAAATATTTTTTTTTCCGAATTATTTTTGCACTAAATTTTCCACTAAACTTTTTAATAAAAAATGGGTATTATTATTCCTAGATTATATATATATTCCTCTAACTCCCACATAAGGCGCCTAGAATATGAATTTAAAATAACCGCACTTAAAAAATTGCAAAATAATATCGGAAAGCGAAAAAAGTCTTTATGGTACAAAATATTTGCTAAAAGGCATATTCATTCGATATTTATTCTGCAAACGAATATATTGATACAAACATTTTCCATTTTGCAAAACTTTTTTGCGAATTTTTTTTTTCAAACTAATCAACAAACTATTTTATAAGAAATGGTTATTATAGTTCCTAGAATATGAATTTAAAAAAAGCGCACTCAAGAAATTGCAAAGTAATGGCGGAACGCAAAAATAGTCTTTATGGTGCAAAATATTTATGAAAATATTATTATTATAGTTCCTATATTATGAATTTAATATAACCGCCCTTAAAAAATTGCAAAATAATAGCGGAACGCGAAAAAAGTCTTTATGGTACAAAATATTTGCTGAAAGGCTTATTCAGTGATTTACATTCTACAAGCGAATATATTGATACAAACATTTTCCTTTTTGCAAAAATTTTTTTGCGAATTTTTTTGCAAACTAACCACCAAGTTTTTTGATAAGAAATGAGTATTAAAGTTAATAGATTATGAATTAAAAAACCGCACTTAAAAAATTTCAAAATAATGGCGGAACACGAAAAAAGGCTTTATGGTACAAAATATTCATTAACAAGCTTAGTCAGCTTACATTCTGCAAACGAATATATTGATGCAAACATTGTCCTTTTTGCGAAATATTTTTTCGCGAATTTTTTATTGTAAACGAACTTCCAAACTTTGGTATAAGAAATTGGTATTTTAATCTCTAGATTATAAATTAAAAAAAAACCGCACTTAAAAAATTGAAAAATTATAGCGGAACGCTCAAAAAGACTTTATGGTACAAGAGATTAATTTGAAAACTTACCCAATAAACAATTTTGCTATAATTCAAGTTGAAATCAAGCGTAATTCCAGTCACATTTTCCAATTTCAAGCCTTGATTTATACTTGATTTACACTGTAATTCAATAGCATACACCAGCAAAAGGGACACTGGAATTCCAGTCGAACATAACAATGTAAATATGCTTCATATCAAGCCTTGAATTACAGTCAAATTCAAGTTCAAACAATACACTAAAAACCCTTGCATTCAAGCCCTATCTTCAAGTACAAATCAAGCTAAATAAAACTGGATAATTGTAATATTTGATGCAGTTTATTTGCAGTAATACATATAATTATTTTGTCATACATACATTAATATTTGAATTTTTCTTATAATATCCAACATTCTCAGGCGGCGGAAACCAATTTTGTTGCAGTTTCTCCTTCCTTTTTCTGACAGCGTCAAACGTTGTATTGCTTTTCGTAGCTAAGGAGAAAAGAATAACATAAGAATAAAGTTTAGGCTCAACGAAATATCAATTACTTACATGTTTATTATAATTCAAGGAAAAAATTCAAATTCCTTTTATGCAAAAATAATTTTAAGTTCGTTTATTTTTCCAGTATTGACAAGAATAGAAAAACATATTAATTCAATTTGTATTAACTGGATTTTCACTGTAAAAAAGCACTTAAAATAAAGCTGAATGCAAGCATTTTTTACAGCACTTGAATTTTTAGTTTTTCAGTGTTTATTGGGTTAATCAGCGATTTATATTCTACAAATATTTTTCTTTTTTCAAGATTTTTTTCGCAAATTTTTTTCCAAACTAATTACCAAACTTTGGTATAAGGTATTATGGTCTCTTGATTATAAATTTTAAATAACCTCACTTAAAAAATTCCAAAAGAAAGGCTAAATGCGAAAAAGCATGTCGTCATATTATTGTATGTAGGGAACAAAATGTTCAGAACTACTCTTAATATAAAATTTTGTTTACTACATGCTAAGCTTTATCACAAATTTAAATTTTTACCAATTTTAAATACATTTATGTATATTTTTTTATAGGAAAATAAAACTCCATAAAATTCTAAATACTATTCAATAGAGAATTTTTCCTTTAAAACTCTTTACTGAATTTAAAAAAATATCATAAAGAATTTTATTTAAAAGTTAAGAAGTATTTTTATCAAAAAAATACTTGAAGAATTTTATCACTAAAGAATTTTAAATTTTAAGCTTTTCTGTTGTCTGCTGTAAATCACATATTAAAAAATTACTAAATTTTATGTTAAATGTCTAAATTCTTCGCTTTTTGCATAAATTTGTGGCAAAAAATTCGAATTTCTAATATGCATTAGTTTTGATATTAAATAACAATCATACGCCAGGGTGTACAGATGTAATTTAATATTACTCATACGTAACGTGTGACCATAAAATAAATTTTTAAACCTGTTATGAATTTTTATTTGGAAGCTTTCCGAATTATAAATTTTCTTATTAAAAGCCAATGTTGACCTTTTTCAAATAAATTGTATAAAATATTATTTTAGTAATTGGAAGATTTTTTTTTTATTTTCGTATAAAACAGCAATATCATAGTCTATAGTTTTTTTTTAATGATAATCCTTTTTACTTATTTTAATATTTATACTAAATAAATGTTTATATATTTCACAATACTATTTATAACATCTTCATAATCCATTTCACTTTCTTTTATTTTTTCATCCTGACAGGTGGTTTAATTCAACGTGTTCATTTTTCTATAAAAACGAGTACAGCCTACAAGCATTGTTAATTTAAAAACTCATGCTAAAATGTAAAAAACAACAAAATAAAAATGAAAGAAAACAACAATCTTAAGTTGCTCATAAAATGCCACATTGCTTATGGGCCTGCAGTAGACAACAACAACAGCAACAACAATGCAAACAAAAGCCTTAGTAAATAAAAAGCAGCAACAAAAGAACTTTATAGTTAACGTGAAAACAATTTAACACCAACAAAAAATATAAAAATTTGCAGAGGCAGAAGTAAAAAAAAAACAGTGAGAACACAATAGTGCGAAAAAACTATACAGATAACTCAATGGAGAAAAAAACTTAATTGTGAATAAGAAACTCTTACGGAACATGTCAACACAAAACAGCAACAGCAGGTGCATTCAAATGTAGGCAATATTCTAGTGTTGCTGCAACAAAATAACAAAAAGTATTTTGCATAAAACTTAGTTTTTTCTTGCCATTTTTTTACAAAAAAAAAAAAAAATCACAATGTAAAAAAAAGATAAACGAAAAATCTAGTTGTCTCTTGTAGGAAAAAAACAGATACTAGATGTTAAAAAAAACACGTACGAAATGAAAGTGACGCTTATGATGGCAACCATGAATACACACATACTGCACATATATAAGGAACCATATTGAAGCACCCTCTCTATACAATAGTATATATGTGTTATTTGGTTATACAAGTAACAGAAATTGCATGTATACATGCTTGTGCTAAAATGCAACTGTGTTGGTGAACGTACGTACATATGCGAACATTATTTGAAGAGATGTATGAGTATTCTTATGCATACAAATGCTAAAAGACAAAAAACACATACCAGTAGTATAAAATAGAATAAAACAAGAGCAGCAGCAAGGAATATCGTCAACAACAACAACAACAAAAAACCCCTTGTTAAGTGGCACTTGTACGAATAATATTTTTGAGTGCTTAACACGCTGCCAGCAAAAAAGAAAAAAAAACACCAACTAACACATACCAACTACTACTATTTTACTATTGGCAACATCATATTTTAGTTATAAAAATATCTACGTTATAAATGAAATTGAAAAATCTTTTTCTAAAAGAACAACAAAAAAAAAAAAACCTAAAGACAATTTTTAAAGCTGAAAAACCCATAAAAAGATTATAGAAAAGAAAAAATGGTATTTAATGAATATTAACCCTTTTGTCTTTATGGATTGATTACAAACCAACATTTTTGAATTATGTACAAAATAGGTTTGCAAAATTTCAGTGAATGGAGTGGACGAAATAATGATAGATTCACTCACGAAATTGCGGATTACTTCAGAAACAGTTGGCATATTTATGGCTTGTTTTCTGCTTAGGGTAGTAGAGATATTTGCTAATCAGAACTGTAGTATTGTGCACTAACATTTTACGCTTAAAGAAAATTTTGGAAATTTTTAATTTTTTCCTCGCGCACATCGAAATAGATATAGGTTCGGTGATGCTTGCGATGGTGTATTTGTTGCAGACTTTAACATTTTGGCATTCTTTTACAAATCACAGTGTACAATTGGAGTCCGAAAAGTGTTATAAATAAGCCCTTAGACCTTCTGAAATCAAAGATATGAAAGAATGTTTTTCTTTAGAGACTAATCCTTTCTCTGATTACTATTTTATGACCCACAAAAGACTCCTAATTACACAGAGCAACCCGAAAAAAAAAATTACGGTGTTCTGACAATGAATTCTGGTAGAAGAGACAAAAAAATATACGTGTGCCGGCGTTTTGAAAGATCACAACGGAAATTTATTTTGGAGGTGGTTCAAATTTCCCCCCTTTTTCAAATGTGTATTGTGAATAGGCATGGGAAACCATGTAAATCTTCCATTCTATATACAGGACGTGTTCAGCGAACTTATGCAAAATACCATGGGGAACATTTATGTGGAACACTTTAAGCCTCCAACTCTGCAATGAAAGGGTGTTTTTCGGCCCCATTTTAAAAAGGATCCAAAAAGACCCATAAGTTGAAGAGTAAGAGAGTAGAAATGTAAGTTGAGGGTAGAAATGTTCCTCGTACTATTTTACATAAGTTCGCTGAACACATTCTATACCTGAAATGGATGATTCACACGGTTTCCCCCAAAAATCCTAGTTTTTTGGACATTTGAGCGCCAATTCAGAATAAATACGAGATTAACCCTTAAACACATTTTAAATTTTGACTAATTTGTGGCATTAAAGTTAAGTTTTCTCTTTTCTATTCTTCTACCTTTATGTCTTGAGGGACTTATAGTAGATTGTAAAGATTGCTTTAGAAAAAGGACTTGTGCTTCAAAAGCCAAGTTCATTGAGTACCTTACTTAAAAATGCATTATTATTTTTAATCAGAATGTTTCCACAAGTATTTAATTTTTTTAAATGAATCTTACTAATAAATAATAAAAAGTCATCATTAATAATAAGGAAATTGGCCTCGAACAAGAATTAATAAATTTCTAATTTATTAAATAAAAAGGTCGAAAAAACAAGATTGTTTTTAAATAAAAATTAAAAATCAAGATTTTAAAAATAAATCATTTTCAAAATTGACCAAAAATTTAAAATCTCCTTTATAAAAAAAATACAAAAATTAAAAAAAGTTCTACAATCGTGATATAACAAACACATAGTTGTAAAGGTTCCGACTAACAATTAGCTTACTACTCTATGGAGGAAAGAAATTTGGGATATATCAACTGTTACTGAAGAACTGCGCTATTTTTTAAGCTAACTTTTCATTATTTCATCCACTGTACTAAATATCTATATATGTATATGTAAGGCCCAACAATTTTAAATTTCTTCTGCACTTGTTATCTTTATTGGGTCAATTAGGAAGCAAAATATAAAAAAGATATTAAATACATATAATAACATTTGAAAACTTTTTTTGGGTTGGGCTAGATCACGTGAACAAATATTTATTGTCGTTACACACATAAAATAAATTGGTTGAAATTCTATCGGAACCAAAGAAATATTTTCATCATTCAATAATTTTAAATGCAGTTATTTAAAACTCATCATCAGGAAAGTTATATTTATTTGTGAACAAAAAATATATATGATGAACCAAAACACTGTCTCTTTATCCAAAATATTGGCTTTTCTAACCAATATTGAAAAATTACTAACTTCCACATTACCTTCAATACCAACAACCACCAATTTATCGAAGATTTAGTCATTTGAATAAAATATCGGCAGCAACAATTTAGTATCAGTTGTGTTTCAATAAAATCGATCACTCTATCCAAAGTATTAGTTTTTCCAATCAATTTAACATTTTTTTTTTAACTTTAGTAGCCCATGTGAAAATCGAAATATATATGAGCATGCGTGATCATACATTGGCTCGTATGTGATCATGCATGGGCATACATAGTCATATACGTAAATGCATAGTTCAATGTATGACCATACATGATCTCATATATTTCCATATATCTTTGGATCCGAAATTTGAGGGTATATGGAGGTATATGGCCATATATGATCATATATGAGCATACATGAATCATATGTGAGCATATATGGTCATATATGAACATGTACCATCATATACCCTCAAATTTCGGATCCAAAGATATATGGAAATATATGAGATCATGTATGGTCATACATTGAACTATGCATGTACGTATATGACAATGTATGCCCATGCATGATCATATACAAGTCAATGTATGATCATGTGTGTTCATATATATTTCGATTTTCACATGGGAGCTTTAACCATTAATTTCCATTATTTTGGTAATTGTAATAATATATTGCGACAAGGAACAGAAATTTTATTTATCATAATAAAATTTTGGAATCTATCATATTTTTTCGTTTCATACATATGCGTGTTTAAATTCTAAGTTCGACAACAACTAAACGTAATTATCTGTGGCGCAGGAGGTAGAGATACAGCCTTATAGCCTTAGAGATTTGAGTTCTAACGTCAACCAAGGCATTACTTTTTTTTTTGTTTAATAATTTTTTTATTGATTCAAATTAAAAGACACAATTGATTTTCTGTTGTGAATATAATTTTATTCAAAAACAAAATATTCAAATTTTCAACCTGAAGAAATTCAAATTTGAAATTTGAAAAAAAAATTTATGTCGAGTTTAGCCTAAAGGAAAAGCAATGAGCTGACAAACGGAAGGTCGCCGGTTCAATCCCAGTTCGCGATGTAAATTTTTTTTGAATTTTTTTTTTTATTTAAATTAAAAGATGCAACTGATATTCTGTTGTTGATATAATTTTATTTAAAGACAAAATATTCAAACCTGAAGAAATTAAAATTTGAAATTTGACTAAAGAAATTTAAATAGAGCTTAGCTTAGAGGGAAATCAATGGGCTGACAAGCGGAGGGTCGGGGGTTCGATCCCAGTTAGCGACAAAAAAATTTTAATTTTTAAATAAATTTTGTGGAACGTGTTTTATTTATAGAATTTATAATCCACAAACATTAAAGTAACCCGAGTAAAACGGGTTATACATTATTTTATATTATTTAATACAATTATGTCTCGTTATATATTGCTTAGTATGGCAGTATATATAATAAAACGTAATTTTCGTCTTTAGAAAAAATTTTATATCACCCAATATCTAAATATATCTTTTTACATAAGTTGTCATATTTAATCAGATCTCGACCATGGAATTTAAATTGTAAGACCAAATATAGCCCAGTTTCATGTTCAATTTAAATTTCATTTAAGATTTTATCGAAATCAATTACAATCCATTTGTAATTGAAAAATATTATTTTACAAAAACAAATTTTGATATAAAGTTCAAGGGATTTAAAAAATAATAACATGAAAACGAAAAACCGGTATTGAATAGAATCTGAGCGATATTATCTGACAGATGACCCATACATTATCGACGTTGAAAATATGTTAAAAGAGTTAATACTTAACATACGCAGTGAGACTATGTATAGGATTTCGTACCAGATATGTATAGCAACAAAACAAGCCTATTGATTTAAAAAAGAAACATTTATTTTCCCTATATAATCTATGGTATATTCTTGTTTTAAATGAACTCTTAATATCTTAGTAAATTGAAATTGAAATTCATTTTCATTTAAAATGTCATAAATTTACATCGAAACAACAGATTATTTTATTTTGAAATTGAATATTGGGCCATTTTAATAAAAGTTAGCCAATTCTTCGGAGTAATTATTTTGGTTTAGGAATAACGTAGCACCAAATTTATTAATAGGCTTGAAGGATATCATGAAATACAAATGAAAATTAAAACCAAAAATTTTTAAACAATTATTTTAAGACATTTAATTTTATTAAAAACTCAAGTCAAATTAGTTATCACAATTTTAATGTATTTTTCTAATTTTAAAATGAGTAGCCCAAAAATTAAAGCTTCATTTGAACTTTTCTCACTTTCAAAATAAGAATCTCACCTTCAGTGAAAAATCCAGTAATGTTTTATGGAAAATTATTTGAAATTTAATTTTATTTAGAATATTTTTATTTTATGGATTATTCTTGAACTATACTATAGCTGTGTTTTAGACTTAACTATATCCGTTAACTCATAAAAACCCTCAAAGTGCATAAAAACGCTTTTAAGACAAAATTCTGCTAGATACTTATTATGTATGCAGTTTCACATAAAGACTCTAAAAGTTACTAGATTTGCTTAGTTTACACGATACACGAAACCTTACGTGAATCCCCCATTGTTTTTCAGTGCAATATTTAATAAAAACAAAAATTCCAAAATTTTGATCAAATTGGACCTAATTGCATCAAATTTTAATGTCTGGTCAAAATTCGGATTAAATTGTATATAATTTAAAGTAATTAAATCCAATTTGATCCACGTAGATACAATTGTATTCACCATTTTTCGAATTAAATTGTATCTGATTAGTTATTGTATTTCATCAAATTAGATATGTCACCATATCATCTTTTTTAATCGGGAATCTATTAATCTGTTTTCTGTGTGTAGCTAAAGTTCTCCTTCTTCTCTAGCCTAATATCATTGCTAATCAACGAATTTGTGACGAATCGGCATTGACTTTTTATAGAAGAAGAAAAATTATAGGAAAAAGAAAAAATTTTATTGAAAATACATATTGCTTCAAACGCGTATTCCAATACAGATTTTGCTGTATATTACAGGGATGGTACCGGTTATAATTTTCATCATAAAGTCAGATTAAAAAGTTATTTTGGCTTTTATTTTTTTGAGCAAAAATGAAAGTTAATTTTTGATTTTTATTTTTCTGAGCAAGAACAAAAGTTATTTTTTGACTTTTATTTTTTAGAGCAAAACAGGCGTCGTATATCCTTCCTACACACAGAGAAAAAATATGCCATTTTCCAACTGAAATTCGGTTACATCTACTAAAATAGGTTGGTGCAACTGAATATTGGTTATCAGAACAAAATTCGGTTTATACAACTGAATTTTAGTTGCAATACCCAAAATATTTAGGAATCAGATTCCAATATGGTTTCACCAACCGAATTTATTGGTTGTAGCAACCAAAATAGGCTTAGCAATTCGGTTGGCAATTTTTTTTCCTGTGTGTATTCTTCCTATACAACTTGGTCGCAGCATTCTTTTCGTCTTGCGTAGCAGTTGGCTGCAGGGTTGCTGGGTATGTAGAATTTTTCTCTGCAGTGCCATTGGGAAACTCCTGGTCATACCACTGGTTCCTCCGAAGTCGTCCGTAGCCGAGTACCTCTTCGGCAGCAGCGCGAATTGAGTGGGACATATTTGTTGACCTAGAGTAGGAAGTAGAGGATTTTCTTGAAGCATATCGGAGAGTTGAGCGGACTAACTTCCAGCTATTTGACAAAATTTATGATTTAACTTGAATTTAAAAAAAAACAATATATACAATAGAGCACCCATATGTGTAAAATTGTTATTTTTGCAGCTCCCCGCTCATTTTCGGGTAGGTTGAGAGTAAAAAATAAGATATGTGCAAAAATTGGGTTTCTTCGATGTTAACCGGCCATGCCGTTTACATTTATATCCTCAAAATTACCCCAGAAAAGGTTAATGGATTTACCCATCTATAACTATTAAACTAGAAGTTTCTGGTGATTAAGTTACATAGCTGTTGTTTATACAATGAAAAGGCAAACATTTTCTTTATACAGACTTTTAACCCTTCCATGACCGTTAGTGGTGTTTTAAGCGGTAAACATAAAATTGTTTGTCAAAACTAAACTTTGAATGTCTCTCATTTATTTTTGGAGATTTGTAAATACGTATATTCTTTATCATTTGTAAATACGTATACTCTTCATCATAAATTTAGCGTAGATTAAAAGCAAAATAAGTTTTTTTTTAATATTTCGTCCATTCCATGACAGAAAGCCTTGAAACTGATGAATAAGAGATTTTTACATATGTGCACTAGGAAGCCATGCGAATCTTCCATTTTGGGTATAGGATGTGTTCAGCGAACTTATGTAAAACACTACGAGGTACAGTTTTGTGGAACTATTTAACCCTCTAACTCTTCAATTAAAGGGACTTTTTTTGCCCCGTTTTTAAAAGGGACAAAAAGATCCGTAAGCTGAAGAGTTAGAGGGTTAAAATGTTCCACAGAAATGCTCCACATAGACAGAAATAGAAGATTCATATGGTTTTCTCCTCAAATTTAGTTTTGGTGGCATTTGAGCGGCATTTGTGTATAAGTACGAAATTAGCCCTTAAAGCAATTTTAAGGTTTGATATATTTCTGGCATTGAACTTAAATTTTAAACTTTGATGTCTTCAGAGACTTAGAGTAGAATTCCATGAGAAATATTTTTGTGGAACATTTTAACCCTCTAGCTCCTCAAATCAAGGGACTTTTTGACCCTTTTCAAAAGGGCCACAAACGACCCGTAAGTTGAAGAGGTAGAGGGTTAAAATGTTCCCTAAAAATATTTGTCATAAAATTCTACTATAAATCTCTGAAGACATCAAAGTTTAAAATTGAGATTCAATACCAGAAATAAGTCACAACTTAAAATATTGTCCTCTCGAATTAAAACAGGCCAGTCACCCGCGGCTTTTAGCCCTAAAAATGGACTAAAATTACTTCAAGGTTTATTTTCGCATAACTCTTAAAGGAAAGGTTTTACAGAAAAATACTACATAAGCATAGTTACAGGCAATAATATGTCTGGCATTTTTATCATACACATTTTTTGACTTATCGATGACGTATCATGGTGATTTATAAGGTTAAAATCAAAGTGATTTATACACACATAATAATCCATGCATAAAAATACGAAATTAATGTCAAAACAACATAAACTTTCGTAAAATAAACAATTTTTCGTATATTTTACAAAATTTTTTGTTATTTTGACATTTTTTCGTAATTTTATGCATGGATTATTATCAGTGTATGGTTAAACACAAATTTGTTTTTAACCACCTAAATCACCATGATGGGTCATCGATATGTCAAAACTGTGTCTGAGAAATTATTATTATTTCCTGTATACTCAAAAAAATAAGTTAGTTGAAAAATTAGTAAAACATCTTGTATATCAAGTGTACTAGTTATCAGCAATTTTAGTTATATTTTTTTGCACTAAACTAATTTTGAACTAATGTTTTAATAATTTATTTTGCTACAAAAATTATGCTGATAACCGCATTCATAGCATGGACGACAACCAGATGGGCAAGATGTAGATGTCGCAGCTTGTCTGGAAACGGAAATGACAAAAAAATAAAAACAACTCTACATATATTTTGAGCAAATACATTAACTAAAGTAAAATTTCGCTACAAGTTTTTTGAGTTTTTTTCAGTCTACTAATATTCAGCGAAAAGTTTATTGATTTTAGCAAGGATTTTTTTCATTTGCAGTCGACTAAGTGTTAGCAAAACTTTTGCTGAAGATTACTATTTTTTTGGTAAAAATCAGCTCTCTGATATTTAGCAAACCTTTTCCTGAAATTACCAACTTTTTTGCAAGCACGCTCCTGACTAAAAATTTGCTGACACAGCAACATTTTTTGCTGACTTTACTGACTTTTTTTTTGCTTATTTAGTATTTTTCAGTTAAACCTTTAAGAGTTATAGCGCAAAGAAGCTTTGAATTAATTTTAGTCCATTTTTAGGGCTTAAAGCCGCGGGTGACTGGCCTATTTTAATACAAGAGGACCAATTTTTGCGGGAATATTATTTTTTATGCCCAATCTACTGGAAAATTCGTGGGGAGGTTAAAAAAATAACACTTTTGTAAATTCCATGTATTTCATGGGTGCTCTTATATACAAATTTCTCATTTTCCCCATTGAGACTCATTAATTTTTTTTATAGCGTTGATCGATTTTTCAAATGAAGCATTCAAATTGTCATTAGCACTACGGTTAGACCCAAGAAAATATTGTATTGTTGGGATGATCTTTGCAATTTTACACGTGTTATTGACAACGAACACACAAACATACATGTAAAAGTACTCAAAGTATACTTTATGTAAATTGTTGCTTTCAAAAAGTGTTGATTTATGACTGAATTTTACCAAATCAGACAGATCACAAACAAAAATGGAAATTTTGGTTCCGGTGTATTTTGTACGGTATGTAATGTATGGGCTTGAGTGGTCCAATAATCATTTTTTTATTGCAGACAACTGGTGAATGGGGTGATGTTCACGAAACAACTGTATTGTCTATCATGAACATGGTCGACCTTTTTGAAACAATAAATTAAATCTAATATGACAATAGGCCTATTTTTTAATCACTGGATTTATTTTATTTTGTTAAAAAATTAATGCTTTGTTTTTTAATTTGAATTATTTATAATTTTTATTAAATTCTTATACTTATTCGCCAATATAATGCGCAGGAAAATCATTAAATTTTGTAAAAATGTGAACACAGGAATTGAAATAAGCTAAATCCAAAATGGATTTAAAAAATAAATAAATCCGTTTTGGATTTAGCTTAATTTTATTCCAGAAATTCCATTTTCGCAAAATTTATTTTTTTTTCTTTCACATTATATAAGGGAGTAAGTGTTAGATCTGTATAAAAATATAAAATTTTAAAAATTGAAAAACAAAATGTGGATTTTTTAACAAAATAAAATAAATCCAAAAATAAATCCAGTCATTAAAAAAAAGGCCAAATATCATATTATTCGACTTGAGGTAGGACAATATTTTCACTAAATGTATATATTTTTTTAATTCAGATCTAGTACCGATTTTTTAATATATAAGAGAACTTAGTTTATCTAAAAACCCGTTAAAAAATTTTTATTTTTTATTTTAGAAAAAAGCTCAGATATTTTCCTTCCACACAGAAAGTTTCATAGTGTTTCTCGTCGATTTTTCGGATAAAATAATTCTTAAATATTGTACATAGCAAATATTCTGAGTGAAAAGCAATGTTTCTTTAAAAATCTATACGTATGAGTGATATATCAGTACCTAAAGGTTATCCCTCATACGTATTGATGGGCCCTAAAATATTTTAAAATAAACATTTCCAATTACATGAAATATATTCTATATACAAGTATAATTTCCGCCAAAACCAAGCCGAGTAACATTATAAAATTTTATGTGTGGAAAGAAAAACATCTGACCTTTTATCTAAAGTAACAAAAAAATAAAAAATAAAATATTTAAACCAATTTCCAGGTAAATTGAGTGTTTTTAATATACTAAAAATTCATAATTAGTCCTGAAATAAAAAAAAAAATATATTTATATATTTTTGAAATTTCCAATTTTGTTAATATAATCAAACTACAAATAATAATCATATAAAAAATGAGATAGAAATTTTTCTACAGTTTCATGTAATATATATAGCTAATTACCCCGCAAGCATTTGGAATGTATCTTCCAAAAACATATTAAAGAAAAAATTTATATTTTTGGTCGTAATTTTTTATGACATTATTGCGGCAATATTACCTTATTATCACCTGAAAAAAAAGGAAATTTGTTTGAATTTTTTTTTCATTTTGGAAAAATTAAAACAAAATTTGAAGGAAGCAAAATCGTAAAAAATTAATAAATGTGTATGTCGTAACCTTACTTTTTTTCCATAAAATATATTTTAGCGGCACGTATCCATTAAAAATATAAAACATTTTCGGTGGAATGCCTAAATGGCCATATATAAATATTTTCAAACTATCTTCTTTTATTATTAATAAACTTATATAACCACCCCCTAATTTCGCAATGTCCTAACCTAGTAGGAACTTTTACATACCTAAAACAATATTTATAAACTCTACAATTGCGGTTTGTCGATTTTAGATTGCCTACACTTAACCTAATAAAGATAACAATTTTAGAACATTTACCATTATAACAAAAGGGTTAAAAGAAAAAAAAAATACAAAAACTTAATTAGAGCACAGACACAATGGCATCATTGTTATAATCTCTTCCTTCAAAACAAAAAATAACAAGAATAAAAACATATAATAACAATACAAAAGTATTAAAAAAAAAATCCATAAACAAAGGCTTGTTTTTTTGGGAACAATATAAAAATAAAGTTGTCTTTATTTGCAAGCAGCGGTTGCTTAAGCAACCGTAGACATAATGATAATGCTGCATTGTTGTATGCAACGTATAGCTGTAAAACTAATAGACACAATAACACCTGCTGTATTAATAAAATCACAACGTTTACCATCAAAACATTGTCGGAGAAAATTTCATTTAGAAACACCCTTTCACATAATAAGAATACTACTAACAATAGCATTTTTACAATGTATAGAAAACGGTAGCATTGTATGTGCAACATCACTAAATGGCATTAGTAACCTAAATAACAATAATAATAATAATAATAAAGGTTCTCTAAATAGTATTAACTTAAATAATAATAATTTAAATTTAAGAACATCAGCTTTAATAGCAGCTGCTACAACATCAACATCATCGTCATCATCATCGTCTTCAGCATTATCAACGTCCTCCTCAAATGCAGCAGGAAATCTAAATACAGTACCCTCATTATCGTTAACAGCTATTGGCAGTAGTGGCAGTAGCAGCAGCAGCAGTAGTTCTAGTTCCTCTTCTTTAACATCATCTTCTTCCTCATCATCTTCAAGTTCCCGCAATAGTCGTCAAAATAGTAATAACAATAGCAACAACAACAATAACAATCAAAATGACCAATTACCTTCTCAACTATCGTCACGTATTATCCACACACGCAATGGCGCTTTATCAGGTGTAATTGTGCAATTGGATGGTCGCCATTTAGATCCGGTTGAAGCGTATCGTGGTATACCATATGCATCACCACCTGTCGGTAATTTAAGATTTATGCCTCCTGTTTCGGCAGCCATGTGGTCAGGCGTCAAAAAGGCAGACAGGTAAGTTTTTCTAATGTTATAGTACCATAAACTAATTTCTAAAATGATTTGTAGCACCAGCAAAATACATAAGTACATATGAGGCTTTTCATAACAAATACTCACAAAAAAGCAGCAGAAAAAAAGCGCTGCATAAACCACTAGTTATATCAGTCGAATATATTTGCTAAATATTTGCAAGATCAAATCAGCAAGAAAAAATGTGCTACATCTATGAAATTTTAGTTATAATTAGTAACTTCAGCAAAAATTTGTATACACTTTTTTCCAAATTTTCAGCACTTTATTAATTTAAATTATACACTCACAATATATTTTCCATAACCGATTGAGGTTTATTTGAAAAGTAATAGGTAAAGGTTTGTTTGTCAGTTAAAAATTGATGATTGTTTTAACAGACTTTTCAATTATTTTTATTTCTTTTATGGATTGTTTAAACAATGTTTGAAAATAAATAGCAAAATGGTTTGAATATAATGAAAAATCAGTAGTCCTTTTTTTAATTGTGTTTTCAATTAATTTGATATGTATTTTAGGTTGTTTTTAACGATAAAATATTGTGAGTGTAGAAATAGAAATTAGAAAAATGTTGATTAAATACCGAGCAATTTAGCGTTAACTTAAGTTGGCTAAATTTTAACTAGACATTCAGCAATTGGGCCTAAGTGGAATAACAGTCTAAAATTTTCTGAATTAATAGAAAAGTATCTTAACCCTTTGACGACCATAGGCAAGTATGTTTGCCTAAGGGTTATTCGCATTTATAATTTCCCAGACAAAAGATAGAGTAAATATTTCCAAAGCTGATTTGTAAAGGAGAAATGGGGGAACAAAAATGTAGTAGGCAGCAAATCCCTACCTAATCCCGCTTTCCCCTTGCGAGGCCTCGAAATTGGTTATTTAGAATTCTTCATTTAAAGGGTAAAAAGCACAAACTTTGACAATGGAAATGAAGGACAAGCAAGGGGTCTATTAGGTAAATTTTTTGAAACGTATCCATAATTTTATAGATTTTAGTTAAATTGCACTATAAATTCAGTACTATTTCTGAATTAAAAAAAAATATATTATTTTAATATTGACCATAAAAATTATATTAATACACTCAAATTTTTAGTACTTACCAAATTCCATTGACTTAAAATAACAAATATATCAAACATAAGCGCTAAATTTTCCAAAGTTTATTCACGCCTATTTGGCCGACTTATTAGAGAAATTTAAAAAATTATTGCAATTTGTATTTGTATCATATAGGATAATAAATACTGTAAGGTAATATATAGAAAAGATATATTTTGTTTTTGTCTGGATGGGTGCTATGGGATGCCTTATATGTATATGAAGTGGTATGTTAGTATTAGTGTTTCAGTTAATCGATTAACCAATTCCTCGATTAGTCGCCTCTACTTCGGTTAATGTCGAAACAAATAATTTAAAACTCAAATACTTATTCGATCCGAATAATCGGTTAAAATAGGTCGATTAACAGGTAACATTTTTAATATGTAATTTTTTGTTTTATTTTTTCCCAAAACTTCAAAGTTCTCAAAAAATTGCAAGAAACGCTTAGAAGAAAACAAATACTAACGAAAATACGATAAAACTATTTTAAAATCGATTGAAAGAGAAGCCTTTAGATACCATTTTTTGAGCAACTCCAAAGAAGTAGACATTGAACTAGCGAAACACGTCATGGATTTTAAGAGACTCTTAAAACGGTTTTGTTTTACATTATCGCAATTAATTTTTGATAAAATTTTTTTGAATTTTTTTAACATTTTTATGTAAAATTAATTTTTAAAAGTGAGAGCAGTTTTTCAGCCTCGGTGATTTTATTTATATTAATTTTAACAAAAACAGTGGGTATTAATTTTTAAAATTTTATTATTGCAAATATAGATAAAATCTGTGATAAAGTTCAAACAAACAAATCTATTTCGGACTTGACATCTGTTACTGCATGTTTTTATGTATATTGTTGTCTACATGCTTTTTATGAATTTTTATATTGATTCAATGAAATTTCGCTGGAATTCGTCCATTGGAACACGAAGGAGATTGGAAGATAAACGAAAATCTAATAATGGAATGTTTGCGTTGATCACTCCTGAGTAAAAAGAATAACAGAAAGCTAAATAGGAAAGAAAACAACGAATTAGTTACACTGCATTCAAGGCCTTACTGGGGTGATATGTTTAAGCTGTCGCACTTTAGTATAGTTACGTTATTATGTGGGAGCATGTGTTCGATTCCTACAGCCGACGGGTTGTTGAAAAAAATTATCATATACAGGCAATTTAACATTCTCTATATATAAAAGAATAACGTGACTGACTGGCTGATTGACTGACTGACTGACTGACTCAACATCGCCCAGCCCAAACCGCTGAAGCTAGGAAGTTGAAATTTGGTATGTAGGTTCCTCTTTCGGCGTAGACGTCCGCTAAGACCGGATTTTTGGAAATTCCTACCGGAACGGGCAAAAAGGGGAAAAGTCTCCCCCTTGACGGCCTGCCAAAACCCCTTTGGCTAGAAAGCTGAAATTTAAGATATGTGTTCCTAGGAGTAGGGGCTCACTTTTATAGAAAGTACTTTCTAGAATTTTGGACAGGGACGTTGTAAAAATGGGGGTTAAAAAGGGGAAAAAAGCACCCCTTGACGGACTGCCCAAACCTCTGGAGGTAGGAAGTTGAAATTTGGTATGTAGGTTCCTCGACCGGTGTAGCCGTCCGTTCAGACGGAATTTTTGGAAATTCTTATCGGGAGGGGCAAAAAGGGGATAAAAAAAGTACCTTTTTCCAAAAAAAGAAGTCTTTTCCCAAAAAAGTACCTTTTTCCAAAAAAGTACCTTTTCCAAAAAAAGTACCTTTTTCCAAAAAAAGTACCTTTTTCCAAAAAAAAAGTACCTTTTTCCAAAAAAAGTACCTTTTCCAAAAAAAGCACCTTTTTCCAAAAAAAGTACCTTTTTCCAAAAAAAGTACCTTTTTCCAAAAAAAGTACCTTTTTCCAAAAAAGTACCTTTTTCCGAAAAAAGTACCTTTTTCCGAAAAAGTACCTTTTTCCAAAAAAGTACCTTTTTCAAAAAAAGTACCTTTTTCCAAAAAAAAGTATCTTTTTCCAAAAAAAGTAATTTTCACAAAAAAAGTAATTTTTCCAAAAAAAGGATCTTTTTCCAAAAAAAAAGTACTTTTTTCCAAAAAAAGTACCTTTTTCCAAAAAAAGTACCTTTTTCCAAAAAAATACATTTTTCCAAAAAAAGTACGTTTTTCCAAAAAAGTACCTTTTTCCAAAAAAAGTACCTTCTTCCAAAAAAGTACCTTTTTCCAAAATACGTACCTTTTTCCAAAAAAAGTACCTTTTTCCAAAAAAAGTACATTTTTTTTCCCGCTAAGGCGGGATTTTTGGAAATTCCTACTGGAACGGGCAAAAAGGGGAAAAGTCTCCCCATAAACAGTCTCACAAATTTGAAAATTGCCTGCCCAAACCCCTGGAGGTAAGAAGTTGAAATTTGGTATAAAGGTTCCTCCACTGTAGTAGACATCGGCTAAGTTTGTATTTTTGGAAATACCCAAAAGAAAATTAGGTATTTGAGTTCCCTCTTCTGTGTAGGCATCCGCTTAGACGGAATTTTTGAAATTCCTATCGGGAGCGGAAATACGGGGAAAAGTCTCCTGCTTGACGGCCTGCCCAATCCCTTTTGGCCAACCTAAAATTTTAAATATGTATTCCTTGGAGTAGGACTAACTCACCGGCAACGTAGATTTTCTATTTTGGAACAGGAACATAGTAAAAATGGTGGTTGAAAGGGATAAATATCCCCAATAACGGCCTCCCCAAACCGCTGAGGCAATGAAGTTGAAATTTGGTATGAATGCTCCTCATCCATCTTAGGTAGCCGCGAAGATGGAATTTTTGTAAATTCGTAAAGGGAGGGGCAAAAAGAAGAAAAGACTCCCCTTGGCGGCCTGGAAAAACCCCTTCGGCTAGAAACCTGAAATTTAAAATGTGGGTCCCTGGAGTAAGGGCTAACTTATTAGAAAGATACGTTTTTGAATTTTGGACAGGGTCGTTATAAAATGGGGGCTCAAAAAGGGAAAGTGGCCCCTTAAAGACCTGTCCAAACTGCTGGAACTAGGAAGCTGAAATTCGGTACTTAGGTTCCTCTTCCAGCCTAATTCCAACCGGGAGGGACAAAAAAAGAAAAAGTGTCCTCCTTGACAGCCTGCTCAAACTGCTGGAACTAGGAAGCTGAAATTCCCTGTCGATGGATTTTCGGAAATTCCTACCGAGAGGGGCACAAATAGTAAAAGTTGGCTAGAAACCTGAAATGTAAAATATATTTTTATTTAATTATTTTTAATTAATTAATTTTTAATTGAATTGATGGAGATTTATGAAATATTTCGTATTATTTACTGAAAATTACATACACCCAATGAAAAAGCTTTTTCGTAAAATTTGTTTTGCATCAACTTTGTGAAGAAAACTTCATTAGTTGAGTGAAAACTAAATTTGCTCAAAATTTGTTTATTGTTAATAGCACTTAAAAACCGAAAAGACTGAGAGTTTAACAATTATTTATGATACTCTCCGATTACTAAAATTCACCAAAATTATTGGCTGATTTTTACAGAGTAAATTAGTGTTTTCAAATAGAGCTTAACATTTGTTATATTGATGGCTCAATGTAAAAGGCTCTACTAGTTTTTGATGTTAAAAGAAGTCAGCTCTTTGTGTTTTAATTGATGAAAAGTCAAGAATAACGATTAATCGATTAATCGCCAATTTTCTCGATTAACCGACCCGAATAACCAGTTAATTAATTTAAGTGGTTTTTCGAATAATACATTAACCGGTTAACCGCCTATGTCGAATAATTTGAAACACTAGTTAGAATATAAATAGCACAGATATTTTGTTAGATAAAATGTATAAGAATTTTAATGTTGCATTATAATTGAGAACTCATAAATAAAGTTTTAACTTTCTATAGCGTTAGGGTGGCAAAAACATTTAAATTTGGATTTTAAATATCGAACTTTTGCTGGGTATCGAACTTACGACTTCAAGATTGCTAGTCTATGTATTGTATGCTGTGGCGCAAGTGTATTTGTTAGAAGCACGTGAATTAAGATTTAATGAATCAATATAACATGAGGATAAATCTCACTTGTTAGAGCTGCCAACTAGAAATTTAGAGCCCCAATTTAAATTCATGGCACGAGGAAATTTTATGTAAAAATTTAATAATAAAAAAACAAATAATTTTTTTTTATAAGTCTTATTTCTTTTAATCTGCCTGTCTTGTTATTAATAAAATTCATACATTAGCAAAAAAAAAAAAAAATAATGCAAGATTTTTAATATAAGAGATTACGGAGGGGGTTGCATTGAATAAAAAAAATTTACTGGCTAAATACAGAACCCAAAAACAATCATAAACGAAGTGTAAAATTTTGCTATAAACTCAGGTTTTTATTTTATTATATTCTGCACAAACTTTTGCAAAACAAATATCTGCTCATTTTGTTAAATCTTTATGGGCAGCTTGTAAACGCGCGTAATGGAGTTTTTTTTTCCTTTTGATAAGGGTGGTCTTTTCTTTTGTAGTACATATAATAATCATATCCAAGCCAGAGTCGATGGCTTAGTCATAAAAAAAGTATGAAATTTAACTCGCACACACAGTAGAGTTAACGATTGCACTAATAAAATCTTAATGAATGCGTACGCTACAAAATACAATGAAATAACTAGAACAGATTGATTACAGATACAGACAGGGAAAGAAAATTAACAAAATTTACGAGTAAAATGATTTTAAAAAAATTAACTCAGGCATATCGACTAAATATATGAAAATCTAGACCATATTGTGATGTAAGTGACATTTTGGGAAAGGGATCAGATTTCGGAAATGTAATTTCCACTGTCGTTGCAATCAATATAGTGAAATATATAATGAGATCAAACTTGTGGTCTTATTGCCGCATCAAGCAATCAAAAGTTAGTCTGTCAGTTTGGCCTAGAGTTACTGGATTTGCAATATCCAGATGCAATGACATCCTGTCAGCTTTTCTGTTTTTTGCCGCCTCCGATAGAAAGAATTGTCATAGAAAATTCTAATAAGTACGGCAGGAATAAGTTTAGTGATAAATGGCACGATATTGATGAAGATGAACCGCGCGCATATATTGCTGTGTTCATTCAATGTCAATGTCAGTGGAAAAAATGAAGATAGGAAACCATGTGAATCTTCCATTTTGTGTATATGATGTGTTCAGCGAACTTATTTAAAACACTCGGATGAATACTTTTGTGCAACCAGTAAGTTGAACAGTTAGAGGGTTAAAATGTTCCGAAAAAATATTTGTCATGAAATTCTACTAATTATAAGTCACTGAAGAGATCAAAGTTTAAAATTTATCTTCAAAGAAATACTTATAAAGCACAAAAATTTAATGATAAAACGTTCTATAAATTTTTTGATCTACAAGAAATCTACGAATTAAAATGAAATTTTAATAATTTTCTTTTCAACCGAGATACCTACAATACAGAAAAAATTGCCCGCTTTTCAGAGAAATGAAAAAAATGAGGGATTTCCTAATTACCAACCATTTATCAAGTCTAAATTTATTTCATTCTGTCTTCAGTTGCTATTATTCTACCCACATCTAATCGCTCAGTCTTTGTCCAACAGAAATACCTCTACTTTTAATATCACAGCATGAATTTGGATAAGAAGTAAAAAGTATATATAGATAGGTAGTACTTCAAAAAAAAATTTTATTTCTAAAGCAAAATAGAAATTTGTGTGTTCATCATTAAAAATGTTAATGGTTGAAATGTTTAACGCACAATGTTGTTAATGTCGGCCACTGCCTTCTACCTCTTCTAGAAGCAATATTAGAGCTACAGGCTACAAAAAGATGAAAAAATACTTATAACATTACACGAGTGGCGGTTATAGCAAGTGCCTGTGGAATGAATAAGCAATTTGCGATGCACATAAATGATGAAAATTTCAAAAGAGATCGGACAAAAAAAAAAATAAAACCAGAAAATTAAAATGATTTTTAAATTGAATTTTATTTCATTAAGCCGCTTAAGAGGAAGCACAACATTATGTTTTTTAGATCAAAATTAAAATTAAAAACGACCAAGACAGTTATTATATTTCCACAATTTTTTATTGCTTTAAACTAATTTTCATATAACCAAAATTAATATTTTGAAAAATTAAATCAAGCATTGAATTTAATTTTTTTTTTCTGTACAAGATGAAACTTTGTTTTTTTCTGCAAATAAGTATTATACAAGGTTCTATTATGTTTGTTTTCCTTATAGTCTGTTTATTTATAAATATTTTTGCCGACATCGAAACTCACAAACTGTAATTTCTTTATACGGATTCTGTTGATCTTTAGAAATTTAGGGAGATTGTGTCGTAGTTATTATATTTTTTGTACAAATTTTTGTAACTAGTGGTTTTGTTTTTCCTTTATATGGGTGTTTTCGGGGAATAAGTTTGTATTTAATCTATTTAAGTTTTTAATTTGTTGGTATAAACAATTTGCCATGGAATACTTAAAAGTATGCTCTAAAATATATTTTAATGAATTCTTATAAATGTGTAATAAAACGGGCATGCCGACTATACAATACCCTACACCAGTCTGGTTAAAAGCCAACTAATGTTTGGATCCGAAACTCGAATGGGTTAAAATGGGACTTGTATCAAAATTTTCTATAATGTGAGTCAGCGAACAAAATTTCATTAAAATATCTTAATATTTGCGACCTGCAGTTTGTAACTAAGCCAATTTTGGGGGGACCCTTATATGGGCACTACGTCTAAACATGGACCGGTGTTAACCAAAATCAATACGATTCGTCCATGGCCTGATATACGTCGTTGTACCAAATTTCATCAAAATATCTTAATATTTGCGACCTGCAGCGTTTAAACCATATAATTATAGTAGAACCCTTATATGGGCACTAGGTCTAAAATTGGACCGATGTTCACCAAAATCAATAGGCTTCGTCCTTGGGCCAACATAGGTCTGTGTACCAAATTTCATCAAAATATCTTAATATTTGCGACCTGCAGCGTATAAACAATATAATTTTGGGGGGACCCTTATATGGGCACTAGATCTAAACATGGACCGGTGTTAAGCAAAATCAATAGGCTTCATCCTTGGGCTAACATAGGTCGGTGTACCAAATTTCATCAAAATATCTTAATATTTGCGACCTGCAGCGTATAAACAGTATAATTTTGGTAGGACCCTTATATGGGCACTAAGTCTAAACATGGACCTATGTTCACAAAAATTAATAGGCTGCGTTATTGGGCCAATATAGGTCTGTGTACCAAATTTTATCAAAATATCTTAATATGTACGACCTGCAGCGTATAAACAGTATAATTTTGGTAGGACCCTTATATGGGCACTAGGTCTAAACATGGACCGATGTTCACCAAAGTCAATAGGCTGCGTTATTGGGCCAACAGAGGTCCGTGTACCAAATTTTATCAAAATATCTTAATATTTGCGACCTGTAGAGTGCGCACAAGAATGCATGGACAGACAGACGGATGGACGGACGTACGGACGGACAGACGGACATCGTTAAATCGAAATAAAAAAAAATTCTGAGCCGATCGGTATACTATAAGGTGGGTCTGGGGCCAGTATTTTTTGGTGTTACAAACATCAGCACAAACTTATAATACCCTGACCACATAGTGGTGTAGGGTATAACTAGCAAGGGCCAAAAACAACACCCTAAGGAATGCTTGAAAATTTACTGCTATTAAAAGAGTATTTTTTTGTAATATCCCTACGGGAAATTTTAACAAACTGTCACCGAAGTGGCCCCTTTACATGAAATAGACTGGTCAATTTTACATGGCGTTGTCATAGGAGGGGGAAATTGACCCCTTGTGACATGTCACAAGACAAATCCCAGGACAGGTCCCTGAACTTTGTTTTTTATGTCCCTCCTATGACAACGCCATGTAAAAGTGACCAGTCTATTTCATGTAAAGGGGCCAGTTCGGTTACAGTTTGTTAAAATTTCCCGTAGGGATGTTATTACGAATAGTGAGTGAATATAAACAAAAAATGAGCAAAATTAATTTTCACATTTTCCTATTCAATGACACGCATAAAATATAATTGTAGGTAATATGTGTTTATAACTAAATATGTTATGCGTAGTTTTTTTTTATTTTTTGTTGATTGATTTTAATTTTATGCACAAGTTTTGTAAATTTACTAGCTTATAATATTAATGAAAATAAATAAAAATTGACATTTCAAAAATTCACGAAATAAGATCAAAATAGTTTTCTAATAAATTTTTATAAGAATGTGTATCAATGTGGTAGCTCCAGCTGGACCAGTCATTAGAGTATGGCTGTACAACATATATATTTTTCAGAAGATTTTGGTTTACATTCCTTTTTATATCCAGACAAAGAGTGTAGACAATAAAGGGATTGTAATCTTCTAAGTTAGTGAGAAAATATGTATAAAATGTAACTGCAAATAGGAAACTGAAAATCTTTTCCCTCCCCTTTAATGATAAAATGATATTTATGATGATGATGAATGATACTGATAGATTTCGTTTTATTTATTAAAATTTAAGCATAAAATTTATAACATAGCGTGAGGGAATTAAATATCGAGATAATTAAATAGCCATTTATACAGGCTTTTGATATTTGACTCCGGCAAATCAGGAATGTTAATTGAAGCTTAATCGCTTTTTAGTCTTTTAGGTTTCAAATTAAAACTGGGTTTTTTATCTTAGTAAAAGCATATTTTATCAAGATGTTTCTAATGGAAAACATTCTCAGAATATAAGGAAATTCTTTAGGAAATCGTGTCTATAACCCGAATTTTTGTAAAAAAGAATATTCAATAACAAAGTGCGCTTTCTATCTGTAGATTTTCCTATACGATATTTTCCGATCGAAAAAGTCCTATGATTTTTAAGAGTTTTTCCTATCAAGAAGTCTCAAATGGAAAAGTTTTTTGTTTTCTTCAGAATTCAAGAAATCTGAGGCATATCAAATATGAAAAAGTAGTCGGAAACTGGCGACTTCCCCATGGGCTTAGAAACAAATTATAGAAAAATATCACAGACTTTGGGAAGTATTATTTAAAAGAATACTTAGATTCTGAGGACTTTTTCCTACAGAAAACACTTCAGATTCTAAACATATTTCTATAAAAAACTGCCAGATAATGAACATTTTTTTATAGGAAAACTGTAAAATTTTAACGCATTTTTCCTAACAGAAAGCCCTCAGAATCTGACAGATAAAAAAGAAACTACTCAGGTGACCCCTGAAGATTTTTTCAACAGATCCCAAAATTCATAGGAATTAGAAAACCCCCGAATACTGAGGACTTTTCTCACAAAAAACTTAAAATTCCGAGAGCTTACCCCCTACAAAAAAAAACTCCGGACTACTTCGCACAGAATATACCTAACTTTCTAATGACTTTTTCCTAAGAAAAAGTTCGCTAATTCTGAGACATTGCTGTAAAAGGAAATTCTCAAAATTTGAGGTTTTTTCTATACTAAAAGTCATTTAAAGCTGATGTATTTTCTGTGGGAAAAAGAATACAGAATATCAAGCTTTTCCTAGGGAAATTGTTCTTTCTATCGGAAAAATTCCTAATATTATGATGTACTCAGAAGAATCTGCTAGCATCTACGCGGCAACTATTTAAATTTTCAGCCTAGGCCACTATAATACTTAATAGGCGACAGCTGATATCTTCACTAGAATGTTTAACATCTTTGATCATAACATTGCTTAGAATTTTTGTCATTTGAGCATTATTTGTGTTGGTTCCAAAAAAGTGAAAGTTCTGTGTCAGCAAAAAAATGCAATCAACACGTGGAAATTTTCGGCAATGATTTATTTTCGTTGTGCATTATCTAGACAAATCTAATTTAACTTTTGGTGATGCAGCCCCATCATTTGTGAAACTTTGGTATAATGAGTTTAATGGCAGGCGGCCTTCGCTCTATGTCGATAAGGTCATTCAAACTCAGTTGTTGTGCCAGAAAATATTGATGCTGTAAAAAAACTGATAATGAAAGATCTTCATGTGACATACAGTTGCGAGCATAAAAATGCAACGCTACGCTAAATCATCTAAGTATGCTTCGATTTGTTCTAATGGTTTTTTATTTGCGCTTATTTATGTTAATATGTATATTCGATGATGTGTATTTTCATATTTTAAGTCGTTTGATTTGCAATTATTTATGTGAATTAGTTTTTACGAACTTTTTTTTGAAACTAGTGCCTATTTTGTGTGAGCAAAAAAATTCAATGAAAGAATAATATGTATCAGGTAAGTGTAAAAATTTTATTTATTCACGAAATTTAGACTGAATTAACCAAATTAACTAAATTGCTTATTATTTACAAAAAACAACTATCAAGTGATAGCCGTGTTGTTATTATTAAGTCGTTTTGGGAAGGCAAACCAGAACTATGAAATTTGAACTATTTTTCAGGGAAACAAGTTCACTCTGTCACGAATTGTAACTCGGAATTAGGCTCGCGGTTATATTCATAGGAAAATAGAAAGTGGAAGACCCCGAAAAATAATTAAAAGACAGGACAGAAATATGATCTCTATTGTCAAAGCGACCCCAATAAGACCGCCGTAGATATTATGCAGTATGCTTCAGAACATTTGGGCGCAACCGTCGGAGTTCATACCGCATACAGACGCTTAAAGAAGGCAAACTTATTAGCAAGACGTCCAGAAAAGAAATCCTTCATAAGTAGAGTGAATTAAAAGAAGAGTCTCGATTTTGGAAAGCGTCATAGGCACTCGGTAAAAGAAGAATGGGCAAAGGTTTTTTTTTAGTGACGAAACAAAATCAAATTTATTTGGATCCGATGGATTGAATTTCATCCGCAGACCACCATGGTACTCTCCTATATACTAGAAACAACGAGTTAAATACTGCAGAGGATACCTTATGATGTGGGGTATGAAATCATTGTCTTAAATATAACACATTTGTTTACATTTTTATTATAAGGTGCATTCTCCCGGGATGGTGTTGGACCAGAAGTCAAAATTGATGGCACAATAAACGCAGAGGATTACTACTATTACTATAAGAGTACATGGTTCCTCCCATGCAGGAAAAAATGGCTGTTGGAAGCATATTCCAATACGACAATGACCTTAAGCACACCAATCGCTTAGCTAGGCAATTTCTATGTAACAACGGTGTGGAAGTTTTACAGTGGCCAGCACAGTCACCCGATTTAAACCCCATTGAAAATCTATGGGAGCTTGTGGAAAGCGAAATATGAAAGAAAAAGCGTACAACTTTAAGCGATTTCGAAATTGTTGCCAAACAGGTATACCTTCAAAAAAAATTGGTTGCGCTCGTGGATTCCATGCCTTCACGAATGAAAGGAGTAATTAGAAACAATGGCTATTCCACTAAATAATAAAAATCTAATTAATATGGTGAATTTTTTAACAAATAAAATCGATTAAATGTAAAATACATAAAAGTTGCAATTTTTTGCTGGCACAAAATAGGCACTAGTTTGAAAAAAAAAGTTCATAAAAACTAATTCACATAAATAAATGCAAATCAAACAATTTAAAATATGAACCTACACATCAACGAATATAATAACAAAATATAAATGCAAATAAAAAGCCATTAGAAGAGATCAAAGCATACTTAAATGACTTAGCGTACCGTTGCATTTTTTATGCTCGCAACTGTACATACTTCGAAATTGAGGCTAACTTAAAAAAGATTTGTTCTCGTTAGATTTCTCATAACTTAAAAAATATGCTCGACTACCATGACCATGCACAAAAATAAAAGCACAGACAACACTAAGTATACCTCGCGAATGGAAACTTTTTGTTGGCTTTAGTTTAAATTTACAGAGAACAAAGCTGACTTAATTTAATCGAGGAGGTGTCTGAGCTTTTTCTATATTCATTATCGTTCGGCTTAAAGGCGACGATAAGGAATATATAATATTGCCATGACGCCTTTTTGCCCGTATTTCAAATAGGGAAAAAAATAAGTGGCTCCACGTTATGAGCTATATCGATATCGAAATTTTAACTTTTTCAAGTACTTTAACGCCTTGTATAAATAAGTCTAATCTCTTAATTTCAAATATGTTTTCATACAGAAATACTTAGATTAGTTTTCGAATCCAGTTTTTAATGTGAGATGGGCCTTAATAAAATACGGCTCCCTTATTTTCTTTTTCTCCTCTATCAGCTATGCACATTTCATTAAAATTAGAAAAAACACATCCTGATGTCTTCTATGTTAGTTTCTAAGGATTATTTTCCCATTGACTTAAATATACGAAATGAAATGAATAAAAAAAAATTGTATGTAATAATTTCTAGCAAAACATTGTTTTTCAATTAAATTAAATTTATTGTTTTTTCAATTCCTTATTGTGGAAAGTATTAAAAGCAACCAAATTGACCTTTATTGAATTTTCTTAAAGAAATACTTAAATTATGCAACAAATTATTATACCCTACACCACTATGTGGTCAGGGTATTATAAGTTTGTGCTGATGTTTGTAACACCAAAAAATATTGGTCCTAGACCCACCTTATAGCATACCGATCGGCTTAGAATTTTTTTTTATTTCGATTTCACGATGTCCGTCTGTCCGTCCGTCTGTCTGTCTGTCTGTCCATGCATTTTTGTGCGCACTCTACAGGTCGCAAATATTAAGATATTTTGATTAAATATGGTACACCAACTTATGTCGGCCCAAGGACGACGCCTATTTATTTTGGTGAACATAGGTCCATGTTTAGACCTAGTGCCCATATAAGGGTCGTACTAAAATTATATGGTTTATACGCTGCAGATCGCAAATATTAAGATATTTTGATGAAATTTGGTGCACAGACCTACGTTGGCCCAAGGACGAAGCCTATTGATTTTGGTGAACATCGGTCGATGTTTAGACCTAGTGCCCTAGGGTGTTACTAAAATTATATGGTTTATAAACTGCAGATCGCAAATATTAAGATATTTTGATGAAATTTGGTACACCGACCTACGGCAGCACAAGGACGAAGCCTATTGATTTTGGTTAACACCGGTCCATGTTTAGACCTAGTGCCCATATAAGGGTACCCCCAAAATTATATTGTTTATACGCTGCAGGTCGCAAATATTAAGATATTCTGATGAAATTTGGTACACAGACCTATTTTGGCCCAAGAACTAAGCCTATTGATTTTGGTGAACATCGGTCCATGTTTAGACCTAGTGCCCATATAAGGGTCCCCCCAAAATTGGCTTGGTTACAAACTGCAGGTCGCAAATATTAAGATATTTTAATGAAATTTGGTGCGCTAACTCACATTATATAAAATTTTGACACAAGCCCCATTTTAACCCATTCGAATTTCGGATCCAAACATTAGTTGGCTTTTACCCAGACTGGTGTAGGGTATTGTATAGTCGGCATGCCCGACTTTAACCTTTTTACTCTTTTTTTGATATAAATATTGTAGTAGTAGTAGAAATTCTTTATTTAAAAAATGTTGTTTTTGAATAAAATAACATTACATAATTTTTAAAGAATATACAGCTTTGACAACAGTCGTTAGCCGGAAACAGGAGTTAAAAGCAATATAAATTAAGATTTCATTATATAAATATATATTTGTAGAAATGCCATAAAAAAATTTATTTGACTTAAAATATGCTACAGTTGAATAACTCATTAATATTATTATTATTATTTACATTTTTATATTTACATTAATTAACTAATGAATGTTTTACAGGAAAATAAAATATAAATTTTTTGAAATACCTTTTGATAAAGGTGTTATAGCATTAAAAATATACACTAAGGTTGTCCAAAAACAAGCTGCAATTCGTAAGCTCCAGAAAACCACAACTATGTCATTATGAAAATAGATAAGGTCTGCCAACAAAAAGTTTCCTAAAAAGGTTTGTTTAGAGATCACAGATTGATATTAAAGCTTCAAAGTTGTACTTGTTCTGCACACAAGGAACTTCTGCAGTCAAAATTTGTTAGTTGTTTAAGAAGTTATTCAGTTTTGTTGTTTCAAGTGAAAATAACATACATTTCAAAAACAAATGTAAATTTTAACTACACTCGTAAGTCATAAAAAAACCACACGAAACACTGAGTATTCATAACACTCACTTTATTCACCCATTTTGTATCTTAAAACAACAAACCAAACACAACCAAAACAAAATACATGTGGGTAAGTAATTTTTTTTTAGGTGTTTTTACTAATTTTTGGTCCAATTTTGTAACAGTCAAAAAAGTTCAATTTAAAGAAATGTTTCCAAGTGAAATTTCACTAGTTTTTAGGTACAGTTGCATCGGTCTTTATATAAAAAATATATGGCATATATATTTATATATATCGTTTTCAGGTAGATCTTAGATCTTTTTCCCCTATCACATATCCAAATTTCATCAAAATCGGGTGTTTACAATGAAGTACTTCATTTGTAAGTAAATTGAAACACTTGAATTTCGCCCGTTTGCAAATCAGATCAGTATTGGCGTTTTTTTATCCCGCCATTTATTGAACGCTAACTCTCTAGATACGACTGCGTTTCTGCAAGTATGGTTAGACCAACATTTTTGTATTGGATTAGTCGAAATTTGCTTTGAAGAAATGAAAGAGTTCATTCCAAGCAATATAATATGGTCAACCATTTGTGACGCGTCATCGACGTTGTTGTCGAAGAAATAGACTTTCAAATTAAAATGCCGGAAGAAATCGTTGAGCACTACTCAACGTGCTTATTGTTGTCGAAACGTTTCGAAGAACGAGAAAGATGCGGAAATGGTACAATGATCATAGTTGCCGAGAGGTCCAGGTTTTCTTGCTATGTAAGTACTAGTCCGAATGTGAAATTGCTTTCATCCGTATCGAGAGTATTCTTGTATTCAACTTCGACGCACGGAATGTGCGTGGGTTCATTCACTAATTGCTCCTGATAGTTGTACGCTGCAAACAGCTCAATATAATTCCACGTTACTTTTATTAATATTCAAAATAATCTATTATAGCTTAAATAAGAATTCAATTCAAAATTAACCCTAATTCCTAAATTGCTAATTATTAAAAGATAACTTTTTCTGTGACCTCTAAATAAAAGCGAATTTAGCTAGAACTTGACGCAGAGAGTTTTTAAATATTAAGCAATAGACGCAACATTGTGGAGACTGCGAATCCAAACTTTCATATTTTTTGGACGACTCTAATAAACACATTTTGTATATTTTGTTTTGTTTTCATTCCAGCATTTGTCATAAATAAATGTTACCAATCAAATTCATTGTAACCTTTTTCAAACAGACTTTATTTGCTTTTTTATCTTTGAAAAAGCTTTTATATTAGAAGTTTTCATATAAACTCGTATTTTACTCATAAACAGTGTAAACCTGGTATGTTTATGAGTTTAATGTCAAACTCCATGCATAAGAAGTTTGGTTTGTCCTTATACAAGGTTTACAAGGAATTTACGAGTTTATATGAAAACCCCTACCACATATTTTTTTTAACTCATTTTGAAACTTTTATATTTCATTGTTTATGTAAAAATATTTGGTTTATGTAACCATGATTTTTTCAATGTTTGGTGTTTTCTTTAATTTTTCCCAGCAAATCGTTAGAGTTTCGTTGAAATTTTTTAATCTTTGGTGCTTTCTATAAATGACCATGACTAGGGTAAGGAATTCTGTGACAATGGATACTTTTTCGCGACAGTCCGAAACCGCTATGGCCTTAAATATGTATACGAATCATCAAATTTAGAACAAAATAGCATTAATTTTTTTTGCATATTTTTGCATATGATGCTTTCCCAGCCAATTTCCCCACTACAGGAAAAAGTATGTGGTATCAATATTGAACCATACTTGTGACTAGTTAATTGAATGTATCAATTAGTTGATGATTTCATTGGCATTACAATTGATTAAAGCCAATTGAACTTACGATTTTAATTGAAAATAGTTTTAATGTATGAAAAAGGCTAAAATGGTTAGTCTTTCTTTTTAACACATTAAATTGTTTACAGACACGTTTTCTTACTTTCCGAATAGACTAATGAAGCCTTAAGTTTTAAGGCAAAATATATTTTATATACAACCGGTTCTTTGGAATTTTGCTGGGGTAGTTTTAAGCCTTTTTCGTTTTTGGGTTTTAAAAAGGACAAAAAAGGAAAGAATTAGAAAAAAATTACCTTAATTTTCTCATATACTTTGGTAAACAATTCACTTTTTTTTTGGCTTCAAAATATAAGAAAATTAACCTTTAGAAATATTTCTTAAATACTTTTGTATTTTTTGTTTGTAAAATTTTTTCCTTTTTTTTATGTGTCAAGTTTATTTAACAGTAAAATCATTCATTTGTTAAGGCTATTTTTAAGAGTGTTAAATTTTTTTCTTAGGGAAACTTAAAATGGTATTCTTTTGATTTTTATGACGCTTGAATAAATAATCTTAAAAAAAATTGCAAGTGTAATTATGTTCAAGTTGACATTTACATAAATTTAATTAAGATTTCATTTTAAGAAAAGTCGAAAAGCATATTTTTAGATAAAAAAAAAAAATATTTTAATGACTACAAAGGGAAATAAGTAGTGAAAAGGAAATTTGACATTAAATGTCAATACAAGTTGATAAAAAACAAAAAAAAAGGTGGACAAGGTCGATTCGATAAACCCGTGATATTTTAATGAAAGACAGTTGTTTTAGCAAAACAAAAATTACTTATCAATATAATCTCTTTCTAGCTCAATGCATTTTTTTAAAGATCCTCAAATAGACAATTAGTTGTTCAATAATTTCAACTTTGAGTTTAAGGAGAATATGGTAGATGAGGTACAAATTCATAGGCCAAAATTCACACAATCACCTTTGTGGTCAACTGTGAGCAAACTAACCATCCACTTTGCAAGCAGCTTTCTAAAATCCAACTGATCATTTAAAATCAAAATTACATTGGTATATTATATTCCTATGGCACCAAAACGAGGTTTTCCGAACTTAATTATACCCTACACCACTATGTGGTCAGGGTATTATAAGTTTGTGCTGATGTTTGTAACACCAAAAAATATTGGTCGTAGACCCACCTTATAGTATACCGATCGGTTCAGAATTTTTTTTTATTTCGATTTAACGATGTCCGTCTGTCCGTCCGTCCGTCCGTCTGTCCATGCAATCTTGTGCGCACTGTACAGGTCGCAGCTATTAAGATATTTTGATGAAATTTGGTACGCAGACCTATGTTGGCCCAAGGACGAACAAGTTTGATTTTTTTGAACATCGGTCCATGTTTAGACCTAGTGCCCATATAAGGGTCCTACCAAAATTATACTGTTTATACGCTGCAGGTCGTAAATATTAAGATATTTTGATGAAATTTGGTACGCAGACCTATATTGGCACAATAACGCAGCCTATTGATTTTGGTGAACATCGGTCCATGTTTAGACCTAGTGCCCATATAAGGGTCCTACCAAAATTATACTGTTTATACGCTGCAGGTCGTAAATATTAAGATATTTTGATGAAGTTTGGTACGCAGACCTATATTGGCCCAATAACGCAGCCTATTGATTTTGGTGAACATCGGTCCATGTTTAGACCTAGTGCCCATATAAGGGTCCTACCAAAATTATACTGTTTATACGCTGCAGGTCGTAAATATTAAGATGTTTTGATGAAATTTGGTACACAGACCTACATTGGCCCAATAACGCAGCCTATTGATTTTGGTGAACATCGGTCCATGTTTAGACCTAGTGCCCATATAAGGGTCCTACCAAAATTATACTGTTTATACGCTGCAGGTCGCAAATATTAATATATTTTGATGAAATTTGGTACATAGACCTATATTGGCCCGTGGACGAAGCCTATTGATTTTGGTGAACATCGGTCCATGTTTAGACCTAGTGCCCATATAAGGGTCCCACCAAAATTATATTGTTTATACGCTGCAGGTCGCAAATATTAAGATATTTTGATAAAATTTGGTACATAGACCTATGTTGGCCCAAGGACGAAGCCTATTGATTTTGGTGAACATCGGACCATGTTTAGAACTAGTGCCCATGTAAGGGTCCCCCCAAAATTGGCTTGGTAACAAACTGCAGGTCGCAAATATTAAGATATTTTTTAATGAAATTTGGTGCGCTGACTCACATTATAGAAAATTTTGACACAAGCCCCATTTTAACCCATTCGAATTTCGGATCCAAACAATACACCAGAGTGGTGTAGGGTATTGTATAGTCGGCATGCCCGACTTTAACCTTTTTACTCGTTTTGACCTTAATGTTGTTGCACTCAAAAAATAAACTTTCAGACAGTGTTTCTATTTCAGGACCATTTTAAAAGAAAAAAATAAAAAACGTTACTGGTCCATTCGTTGGTTTAAAGTTGATTTGAAGTTATCTTTAAAAAAATTTTCTGACATTTTTTTTCCTAATTTTGGCAACAATTGATGAGCTTAGTGAAATAGTGCCTTCAAAAACAATTTTTGTAAGAATATTTCCGGAATTATCATGGACACATAAGCATTCTCACTAGTTTTCTAATCGAAAACAGTTTAGTACGAAAAAAAAACATTATTCAAAAAACAATGTAGTTTCATAATAATATTTTGGTATTTCAGATAACTAGCAAAAATTTTATTAAAAAATTGTTTAAACGCCAACATTGTTAAAATTTTCTATTCTAGATATATAGTGAACAAATTTTGCTTTAAATTTATACAAGCGTTCTTTTTTCTAATTTAACCGTTTCCAAATAAAAAAAAACCACAACAAATTGTCAGGCGCCAAAATTCAGAAAAATTAATTTTCATACCATCCTCATTCCCAAACTTTTCGTACAAAATTTGTATAAAGCACAATTCTGCCAAGCTCTTGTACTCGTTGTAAAGGGTTTTTCAACAGAGACGCTAGAAAAGTAGAAAGACAGGGACAGCAAACGACGCCATATTTCTTGCCGCTCTTTTGACATTTTTCTTCAGTAAGGTTTGCCATTTCATGATGGAAAGATATACGAGCCAACAAAGAGTCGAAATTATTAAAATTTACTACCGAAATTCGGAGTCAGTGGCCTCAACTTTAAGAGCGCTACGTCCAATTTGTGGTCGTCATAATCGTCCTAGCAGATCAACAATTGAGCGTCTAGTGGAAAAATTTGAATCCACAGGCCTCAACGTTAAGAGCGCTACGTCCAATTTATGGTCGTCATAATCGTCCTAGAAGATCAACAATTGAGCGTCTAGTGGAAAAATTTGAATCCACAGGCATAGTACAAAATGTTCCCGTGCCAGTGAGACAAAGAAGTGCCCGTAGTGTCGAGAATATTTCTGCCGCTTAGGCTTCAGTTAAAGAAAGCCCAAATGTGTCTCGCACACGTCGTTCTCAAGCATTGGGCATCTCCGTGACATCGTTGTGGCGAATTTTGCTAAAAGATCTTGGCCTACATCCTTACAAGATCAAATTGACGCAAGAACTGAAGCCGGTTGACCACCAGAAGCGTCGTATAATCGTGAATTGGGCTGAGCAACAACTTGAAAATGATTCGGATTTTCATCGAAAAATCATCTTCAGCGATGAGGCTCATTTCTGGCTGAATGGCTTCGTCAATAAACAAAATATGCATTATTGGTCAGACAGCAATCCACACGTACTCCATGACTCATCATTGCATCCCGAAAAAATTACGGTTTGGTGCGGTTTATGGGCCGGCGGCGTCATTGGGCCGTACTTCTTCCGTGATGACAAAGACCGGCACGTTACTGTGAATGGGAATCGCTACCGTTCAATGATAACCGAATATTTTTGGCCCCAATTGGGTGATATGAACTTGGAGGACATGTGGTTCCAACAGGACGGCCACACAGCGAATATCACAATCAATTTATTGCAAACCAAGTTTGGAGAACGTGTTATCTCACGAAATGGTCCAGTCGATTGGCCGCCTTGGTCGTGCGATTTGACGCCGTTGAACTATTTCCTGTGGGGCTACGTCAAATCTATGGTCTATGCCAACAAGCCAGCGACGATTGATGAACTTCGTACGAATATCGAACGTGAAATTGCAGCAGTATCGGCCGATTTATGCTTGAAAACCGTCGAAAATTGGGTTCAGCGTCTGGACTTCTGCAAGCGTGCCCGTGGTGGCCATGCAAAAGAGATCGATTTCCATACATAATGGCATCGAACGTACTTTCACAGGAATAAAGAATTTCATTGATATCCAAAACCGTTTTTGTTTTATTTAAAAAAACTTTTGTAGCGCTCTTATTGAAAAACCCTTTACTACAATATCATTAAAAATCAGAAAAATAGGAAAGGAAAAATTAAATGTCAATTTGGACAATGTTGTGGTCAAATCTTAACCCAGAATACCGCATGCAATAGGAAATTGCTCAAAACGTGTGAATGGACAACATTGTCTTAATATTAGATACATTCAATAATTTGTGTTATTCCAGTTGGTTACTGACTGTTCACTTATCTCAGGAAAACACTTCCCATGGTAATGTCGATAGAACAGAACGCAACCAGCATTCCGACGATGCCCCAAAGAGTTAATAGAGCTGGTACCTTACTGTCATTGTTAAGCCACGATGCCCTGCTTTGCACACGGTCCGGAAGCTCCAAAAAAGCCTTCGAAACTAATACCATATATGGGACTTTTATTCGAACTTTGGTCTGTGGTATAAATAGTGAGTAGATCGGATGGAGTGAAGTACTTGTTGCACCGCTGCACAGTGTATCTAAAAGCACTCTTTTGTGCAAATAACATTTGAGGCCATAATTCTCAACCGATTTTCAAAATTCTCTTTTTTTTTTGTATTTGAGTTTACAAAATTTTTGAATATCAGTTGTTAATATATTTTTTTATTTGCAAGTGTCGAAAAGAACAATTTTGTTTAAATTTTTTCTAAGAAATAACAATGAGAATGTACCTTTAATTAAATGTATTTTAATCCTCTATCGACACATTTATTTAACACCCAATTTTTGCCGAAAAAGATTGAATATTTTACACCAATTCACCTAAGTAAAGAGAAAGCTGCAAACACCTTATTATTTTCAAGTTTATAGTTAAAATTTCTTAAAAGTTTACCGGATGCATAAGTGTAACATAACACTTGTCTTCAAGCGATGTCGCTAAAAATAATGAGTTGTCGTTACACACCAGCATACGAAAAATCAAAAAATATATCGTTACCTATGTGCTTACTAGTACTGACAAAAATAATGAGTCCAAAAATAGATTTTCAAAAAAATAAATTATATAAAAAAAAATATTTTTTATTGTATTTTTTTTTTGTAAATAAAATTTCCTGGTGCGGGAATCGAACCTGGGTCTACAGATTGCCAGTCAATAGCTCTACCATCTGAGCTATATCGACATGTAATATTTAATATATAAAAACATAATTGACCTGCTGCACACAAGTAAGCTTACTCGCCAACATACAAAAAATCAAAAAATATGTGGTTACATATATCCTTACCAGTGTGTAAAAAATATTGAGTCTAAAAATAGATTTCAAAAAATTAAAAAAAAAATTTAGAAAATTATTTTCTATTTGAAATAATGATAAAAATAAGTCATTATTATTTGTTTTAAAATAATGCAGAAGGTAAGTGGGTGTCATTACTGGTAGTCCAAAAAATAATGATATGTCATTACCGTTTCTATACTGGGCTCTTCATTGGCTGAATGATTAATTCATTGGTCGAGTGGCCTATTAATTTTATGAAGAGTTTCATTAATTTTATGAACTTTTCATAAACATTGACTTTAATGAAACCTGTTTCATAGATTCTATGAAAAGTTTCAATGGACGAGTTCGAGTGACAATTTTCATTGAAAATATAATAAGAAATGTAATAACAAAAGTAACTAGTTACCATTACCAGGTATGTGGTTACATAAACACATATCTGGTAATGATTTTCTACACTGGGAGCTTCATAAAATCTATGAAGGAATTTCATTTACTATTATTTATTATAGTTGGTTGTTGTCTTTGGTAAGCTGGAGTGGATAAATAAAAAGTACTTAGCAAATGCAAAAGGTGTAAAAAATCGTAGCATATTTTACGGATGTACAAATTATATCTAAAGAAAGAATTCATTAAATAAAAAACGGTCATAAAAAAAAATTTCAAAAAAATTAATGATTTATAAAAAATTTCATAGTCCAAAATTAATAATAAAAAATTAATTAAAAAATAAATAAAAATTATAAAAGATTATTCTCTCAGGAAATGACGATATTTTATAAAAAAAAAAGTAAATACTATTAAACAATTTCATATATATAAAGAACATTTTCATTAAATTTATGGAGATCTTATTTATGAAATTAAAATGAATTTTTTTTAAAGAAGTTATGAAATTGTATGAAAGAAAAGTTATGAAAAATTTCATAATATTAATTTAATATTATATACATAGTGAAATTCTTCATTGGTTCTACGGAAAAAATTCTATGAAATTATATCATTAATATCATGAAGGATAATTCTCTCAGTGTAGCTTGGAAAAAATTAATGGGGGTTTGGAATAAATACTGATTTTCATTTTGCTCTGGAATTATTGCAATTGAAATTTATTGTGCACCAAAGAGTTTAGAAAAAAAAAATTAGAATGCAATCCTCTCAATTAGTGAAAAAAATATATAAAATATGGCTGCAAATAAGAAATTGGAATTTTTTCCCGGCTTTTTATATGAAATTTTGATATGATATTTTTTATAGAAGTCATTTACGGGAAGAAGAATAAGAAAATTTGTTTATATTGCTACTGATAGATTTCGTCATATATGTGACCTTCTCCGAGAAAAGGGACCTAGTGTGTCAAAAAACGTAGTGTGTCAAAAACTTGGGAAAATCGATAAAAATGAGAAAATATCGATTTTCCCAAGTTTTTGACACACTAGGATTTTTGACACACTTCTTTTTCTCGGAGATATATATATATGTATTACAATTTAAGCATAAAATTTAACAATTCATCTTTGGTTTTCCTTAAATCTAGCTCGTTTCCTGCTTTCAGGCACAAGCTGTTAACGTAAGGTGAGAGACTTATATAGCGCCATTTGTTGCATTATGTAACCAATACACCATTCCCTCGCTAAACAAGGCTTTTTAAGCTAATGTAAAGAAAAGTAAATTTAAAGCATTAAGACTAACAATTCCTAATATTTTGCATTGCAATAGGAGAAGATTTCATATGATGAAAACTTTTATATAATATTGTATTTATGAAAAGACAGGTAATAGTGTGGTGGTATTCATTAAATTATATTATAAATATGTTATTCTATATAGAGTGTTAGAGACAAAAACCCTTATAATCCTTTAGAATTGTAGGTGTTTAAATGTTATAAATTTGACATTTGCTATTTCTTGTTTACTGTGTATGAATCTCTTGCTATTCGTATACATATTTTGATTATACACTTTAAAATTGTCAAAGGATTAATTTATTTACTATAATAATTCATATGTCTAATACAGCTGATGGTAAGTATATTTCTATGTATATTAGGGTTATAACTTAAAATAAACATTGGATTTATTTATCTGGGTTTGCACATAAAAACACAAATGTAATCTAAATTGCGTTCCCAACTTCTTTCTATCGAAAATATTTTATTTTAGTTTCAATTTAGCCTGATCGCACTTAAAAACTAAACTTCATCAAATACTTATTTTTCATCTTGGACATGGAGAAATATCTGAAAATAAAATGGTAATTTTTCACTCTACTGCAAGTAATTTAATTAAATTCAATTAGTGAATATTAAATATTTTAGTAGAATCTTTTAAATTGAAGTGATGAAACTTAAAAGACACAATAAAATCCTGCATCACTGTATTTATTATTAAAAATTACGGTGAAACAAATGTCTGATAGAAAAATTATATTAAAATAGGTGGAAGCTAACTCCATTCCTTGAGAACTTTGAGAACTACTTTTTAGAATTATTTAATCCAGGTGATTAAAATGAGCGACTAATATTATGCTCATTAATATTTTTTAGTGGATTTTATATTTTTAATAAGTATAATTGAATATTTGAAAAAAAAAAAAAATCATCAAAAGTTATAGCCCTAATGTGCACACATATAACTGAAAGATAAAAATATAATTTCCCACAATCCTTGACAATCCCAAAGTAAAATGTGATGAATGTGGAATATTTGGTATTTGTTAAACAAAAGGATATTGTAGTATAATATTTGTTGCCTTAAAGGTCTAGGAATGTTAGAAACCAAATTACTTATAAGTTTTAAACAGGATTTTATCTAAATGTGTTAAACACAAATTTGGTTGCTATATTTATTTATGGAAAAGTGTATTAAATAAATTTTAATTATGTATATGAAGGGTTTATTATAATAATGGTAGAACTTCAATTAAAAACAAAAACAAGTAAAAATATAAAGTATGTATATTTGTACTATATGAAACCCTATACCACAATATGATTTAGGGTATACTCAGGGAAGGGGATCAAATTGCGTTAAGGTAATTTTAATTAAGGGTTCAATAAATATAGTGAAGTATTTCGTCCCAATAACGTGCAAGCTGCCTACTGTGGAACGTAAAACCATACGTTAATTTGGCAACATTTTCATAAAAGGAGATATGGAGGAGATTGGAAACAATAACAGAAAGCTGAATAGTTTGTAAAGAAAACTACGCATTAAATAGTTAAATTGCATTCAAGGTCTTACCTGGGCGAAATCGCTAAGCGGTCGCACTTAGTATATTTACGTTAATAATGTAGGAATAGACGCATGTTCGATTCTTATAACAGAGGGGTTATTGTGGTATAGAAAAAAACTGACAATTACATATAACAATTACAAACATCAGCACAAACTTATAATATCCTGACCACATAGTGGTGTAGGGTATAATAAATAAAATTTAATGCAAAATCACTGATGAAGCCTGTGCAAATTAGATCTAGTCTGATTTGAAAATTATAGAAAAATGTTTATTCTTCCTCTTAACCTCAACCTAACCAAATTAGAATTTATAAAAATGCATATTAATTACACCCAGGAAATTTTTTTACAACCGGTTGCCAGCCATGCTAGTTCTGTAACTGGTTCCTCTGCAAGCGATTCCACGGAACTGGTTCCGGAACCAGTTCCACAGAACTTTTATGGAAGGTATGACTGACACAGAATCAATTCTAGAACCAGTTCCAGAACTGGGACAATTTTAAACAAAAACGAGTAAAAAGGTTAAAGTCGGGCATGCCGACTATACAATACCCTACACCAGTCTGGGTAAAAGCCAACTAATGGGGCTTGTATCAAAATTTTCTATAATGTGAGTCAGCGCACCAAATTTCATTAAAATATCTTAACATTTGCGACCTGAAGTTAGTAACCAAGCCAATTTTGGGGGGACCCTTATATGGGCACTAGGTCTAAACATGGATCGACGTTCACCAAAATCAATTGGCTTAATCCTTGGGCCAAAATAGGTCTGTGTACCAAATTTCATCAAAATATCTTAATATTTGCGACCTGCAGCGAATAAACAATATAATTTTGGGGGGGACCCTTATATGGGCACTAGGTCTAAACATGGATTGACGTTCACCAAAATCAATTGGCTTCATCCTTGGGCCAAAATAGGTCTGTGTACCAAATTTCATCAAAATATCTTAATATTTGCGACCTGCAGCGAATAAACAATATAATTTTGGGGGGGACCCTTAAATGGGCACTAGGTCTAAACATGGAGCGATGTTCACCAAAAGCAAGAGGCTTCGTCCTTGGGCCAACTTAGCTCTGTGTACCAAATTTCATCAAAATATCTTAATATGTACGACCTGCAGCGTATAAACAATATAATTTTGGTAGGACCCTTATATGGGCACTAGGTCTAAACATGGACCGATTTTAACCAAAATCTATAGACTTCGTCCTTGGGCCGACGTAAGTCGGTGTACCAAGTTTCATCAAAATATCTTAATATTTGAGACCTGTAGAGTGCGCACAAGAATGCATGGACAGACAGACGGACGGACAGACGGACATCGTTAAATCGAAATAGAAAAAAATTCTGAGCCAATCGGTATACTATAAGGTGGGTCTAGGACCAATATTTTTTGGTGTTACAAAGATCAGCATAAACTTATAATACCCTGACCACATAGTGGTGTAGGGTATTATCATCGGTGTTGGAATTGACAGTAGAAGGGGTTGTAAATGAAAAATCTCTATTCTACAACTGATTATTTGGAACAGAAAATTTTCCTGGGTAATTATAACTCCCTATATTAAGTTAAAAAAATACCGTAAAAAAATATTTTATAAAAATATTTAAATTTATTTAAAGACCTTATAAAAAATATTGTATGCTCGTGATCGGAAACGAATTGTAGAACTTCTGATTTTAAACCCAATTTTAACAAATCGTAGTTAAATTTTTATAAAATCATTGCTCTATCACTCCATTATTTTTGGTTCAGTTGGCACTTTCCCTCGGCGTAAGTAGTTTTTCCTACATTTTTACTAGGTAGTTTTTCCTCAGTTCAATTGCAGTATTAAATTCAAATTTAGTACATACAATTTTTAAGTATTTATGTAACTACATAAATACTTGGTAATGGTAATTACACTCATGGAAATAAATCTGTAAAAATAGCAGTAAAAGTTACTAAAAATTAGTTAAAAATGATGCTGAACAGCAAAATTAAAACTGTTAAATTTACAGACTTCTAATTATGTTTAAGCTAACTTTTAGTTAATTGAAAATAACACATTATACTGAAAAATCTGCAGAAAATTTTGCTAAATCTTAGTAGACTAAAAATAGCAAAAATAAAATGTTATATCTATAAAGTTTTTGCTATTTTTATGCTAAATTTAGTAGAATGCCAATAGCAGTCTATACTGCTACAATCCGCAGAAATATTTGCTAAAAAAAAATTGTAAACCGCTGTTTTCAAAAGGCTCGATTTTTTTTGCATTTAAAAAAAAATCGCAAAAAGCTTCGAAAATTAAATTTTTTATTTAATTTTTTAGGCTACTAATCATTTAGCGAAATTTTTTGCAGATTATAGCAGGATAATTTGCTATTTTCCATTTACAAAAATGTAACTCTAATATAACTAAAATTCTGTACATTTAACAGTTTTATTTTTGCTGTTCCTATATTACCAATATATAGCAAATATAATCTGGTAATTTAGCAGTTGTTTTCTGCAGCATCATTTTTAACTTATTTTTAGTAGTTTTAACTAAATTTTTTACAGACTTTTTTCTATTAGTGTAGTTACTTTTCTTATTACATTTGTATTGCGGTGTCGAGCAAAATAATGAGTTGTGCTTACACATAAACATACGAAAACTCAAAAATATGGCCTTAATATATTCTAACAAGTATTGACTAAATTAGTGGGTCTAAACGAAGATTTTCAAAAAAAAATAATTTTATAAAAAAATCCTTTTTTTATTGTAAAATTTGTTTAAATAAATTTTAATTGTTTCGGGAATCGAACCTGAGACTTCAGATAGCCAGTCAATAGCTCTACCAACAGAGCCATCTGGACTTGTTATATTTGATAGAAAAAAATATAACATACAAAAAATTCTTACCAGTGTTGAAAAAATATTGAGTCTAAAAATAGTCTTCAAAAAAAATTTACAGAAAAATCTAAAACATTACATTTTAGTCGAAGTAATTTCAAATTAAATCATTATAGGTAACGCATTAATTTTTGTTTTGAAATACTGGAAAAGGTAACTACCCAGCAAAAAAAATTGCAAGTAGTGCTTTACAAACTACTTCTTTTAATGCTTCACAAGTATCCGTTAGTGTATTTTTACTGCTTTTTTAGAAGTTATTCTGAAGAACTTCAAAAAATCACTTCTTTCATTGCTTCCCAAGTATTCGTTATTCCATTTTTACAGCTTTTTTAAAACTACTTCTGAACAACTTCAAAAAATCACTTCTTTCATTGCTTCTCAAGTATTCGTTATTACCCAGTGTAGAAACGGTAATGACATATCATTATTTTTTGGACTACCAGTTATGACACCGACTTACCTTCTGCAGTATTTAAAACATATAATAATGAGTTAGTAATAATGACTTATTTTTATCATTATTTCAAATAGAAAATAATTTCCTAGATTTTTTTTGAAAATTTTTTGAAATCTTTTTTTAGACTCAATATTTTTTAAACACTGGTAAGGATATATGTAACCACATATTTTTTGATTTTTTGTATGTTGGCGAGTAAGCTTACTTGTGTGCAGCAGGTCAATTATGTTTTTATCTATTAAATATTACATGTCGATATAGCTCAGATGGTAGAGCTATTGCCTGGCAATATGTAGACCCAGGTTCGATTCCCGCATTAGCAAATTTTATTTAAAAAAAATACAATAAAAAATATTTTTTTTTATATAATTTATTTTTTTGAAAATCTATTTTTAGACTCATTATTTTTATCAGTACTGGTAAGCACATAACCACATATCTGGTAATTATTTTCTACACTGGGTACATTTTCACAGCTTTTTTAGAATTACTTCTGAACCACATCCAAAAAATCACTAAAGTATAGCTTCTAAAGAGTAATTGCTCTAAAAGTGATAGTAAAAAGTGATTTTGGTATCATTTGGCATTTTCAAACAGAGGGTCCCGGGTTCGATTCCCGGCGGGATCAATATTTTTTTATTTTTTTTTTAATTTTTTTTATTCTATTAATTTTTTTAATTTATAATTAATTTGTTTAAATTCAATATTTTTTTAATTTTAAAATTTTTAAAAATATGTATATATAACAAAAATGGTGAGAAATTGATTTTTATGTACCTTTAAAAATAGTACTGAAACCAATATCGAATTGGAGTGCACCTTTTACACTTGTTTAATAAGTACTTTTATTGAAGAGAATAAGGAACAATATCTCGCATTAACAAAGTGGTGTTTTTATGCCAGTCAACTTTCATATCAAAGAATAGCTCAGCGGTAGAGCTCAGCGACTAGCAATCGTGAGATCGCAAGTTCGATACCCGGTGGCGGCAATAAAAAAACTTTTGTAAAATAAAAATATATAATTTCTTTTAGTTTTTAATTGGTGAAAAAGAGCTTCCTTTGCACTTGTCCAAAAAGTACTGTAAAAATGTTAAAGTCGGAATACTCCTCTCCTATGACAACTCAATGTTAAAATCATTAGGGTTTATGTTAAAAAAGAAGTACATCTAGATCATCAATTGCAGTGCTTTTTCTACTCCTTCGGCATCTCTTTTTTCGCTGGGTGGTTACTAGTAACTTTATTATTATATATTTTAAAATAATGCAGAAAGTAAGTTGGTATCATTACTGGTAGTGTAAAAAATAACGATATATTATTACCGTTTCTACACTGGGATATTAATAAATCTATATATCTATGTAAATAAAAATCAAATGATTTTCGTTGGTAAGCGCATCACTTGAGGACGGCTGGACCGATTTGGCTAATTTTGTTTTATTAATGTCCGTAATAGTCCGAGTAAGGTTCTTAGAGGGAAAATTTCTCCAAGACCACTTCTACGTCCACTTTTTCCGATATGTCTAAAAGAATTTTTTCTATTTACCCTAATCGCTCTATAGAAAAAAATTACAAAGAAATTCAAAATCGGAGACGCAGGTCTGGTTAAAAGATTTAGGGAGTTAGCGATCTAAAAAGTTAGCGATAAAAAATTGGCGATATAACAAGAACGCCAATACTGATCTTCTTCGAAAACGGGCGAGATATGAGTGTTCCAGTACTTTGTAAAAGTTTATTTGCGAACAACATCTTCTTTCTACACCTCGGGGTAGCAAGAGCTTTTCATCATCCGTTAAAAAATAAAGGATAAGGCTAGTTCAGCTATCCCAACTCTTAGACCATACCTAAAAAAAAAAAAAGCTCGCCGTCCAATCTAAATTATTTTTGCAAGGACGTTTGAAAAAAACCGAACGTAGGGGGTTGCCATTTTACATTTTTCGTTATATCTTTGGCATTTACCATCGGATCTTAAAGTGTGATACATCGATGTTTTTCTCTCGAGGGGACTAATGTTGCTTTAAGGACCATTGACCTCAATTATCACATTCTAGTATTTACCCACCCTTGTGTACAACCCTAATGTCAGAAAATTAAAGCTCGCAAAAAATCATTAAACTTTTGCTAAGAAAGTTTTTCGATAAACCTAGCAGATTTTTTTTTTTATTTTTTGGTTGCCGAACGTAGGGGTCACTTTTAAATTTTTTTTTTTCCATTGGATTTTTCCTTTATAGCAAATACTGGTCTCCTAAAGGCAAAGAAATCGATATATTAGACTTTAAGATCCGACTTTAAATACCGAAGCTGTAACGAAAAATTGAAAAAGGCGACCCCTACGTTTGGCAAAAAAATTTTTTTTTTTGGAATTGCCTTGCAAAAATACTTTTTCTTTGAAGGTGTACCGCGCACTTTTTTTTTTGCCTGTAAGGTGTCACGGTCTACTAATCTTTTAGCTGAGATGTTTGCAGGTAATTCATTCCTGCCGGAATGCGATCAAACACTGCCCGGGCTTGAAAGGGTATCGAGTACTATTTCTAAGATATTCTTCCGAGCTCGAGCAGTCAAAAGGGTTCTTGCTGAGCTGAATGTGAAGAAGTCTTCGGGCCTGATGGTATACCCGCAATGGTGCTGAAACAGTAATCTTCGACGCTAGCTCGCCCATTGGCTAACCTTTTTAGCGCTTCTTACTCTCTTGCTGGAAGTTTTCCAATATCCAGCCAATCCCTAAAAAGGGTTCGGCTAACAACCCTGAAAATTACCGCCCGATCTCAATATGCTCTGCGCTCTCGAAGGCGATGAAGAATATGATTAATTTCCATCTTGTGAATTATCCACTTCTTAATGACCGACAGTATGGCTTCAACAGAAATCGTTCTACGGGAGACCTGTTAGCGTTCCTCTCGGAGCGTTGTAGTCGGTCTATCCACCGTTTTGGTGAGAACAAAGTGGTTGCTCTGGATATATCAAAGAGTTTTGATCGTCTATGGCATGGGGCGCTTGTATCAAAGCTTATTTCTTTTGCCTTGGGTAATGACTTCGCTCGTTTTATTTCGAGCTTTATCAGAGATCGCACTATTCGTACACTCACAATAACTTTACCGTAAAAGTTCAACAGTTGTTTAAAAAGTAAATCAGTAAAGTTGTTTCAATTGAATAAGTAGTTAAATTGTAAAGAAATATATTTTTTAACTTTTTCTATTAGTCATTCAATAAACAAAAAACACAAAATACGGACTTTCGGTACAAGTTAAAATATTCAATCAAAATTTTCTGTTAAAAACAATCAGTTGTTATAATACGATTAATTTTAAAATAAACGAGAAATCTATTATTTTTGCCGACTTTGCCAGTTAATAAATTAACAATTAAAAATAAACGATAAAATACAATTGTTTTGAACGAAAAGTGGGTAGTCCTTTTTTTTAACTTACTTTCAATTGTTTTAATGTACATATTCGATTGATTTTAAGGAAAAAATATTGTGAGTGTATTGTTATAGATGGGGTCTCATGCGATGAAATAATTTTTGCACACAATTTTTAAACAAATATGTTCAAATTAATTCTTCATGAACTTGTTACGAGTTTATAAATTTTGTAGATCAAGTCTATTGAAATTTTTCCCAATGCTTATAATAATTTATGTTTTTCACTGGAATAAAATAATTGCGACAAGTATAGGTACTTATAAATAATAACGTCTGAAAACTTGTCTAGGTCAATTTAATGTTAAGAGAAAAATAAGCCTCTTAAAATTTATTTGGAAAAACAGTATACTTTTATTTAAAACAAACTTAGCAAAAAATTTAATTTGAATACCCAGCAAACAAAGATGATCATTAATAACTCAGAAATGAGCTCCAAAAACATAAAAAATTTTCCACTTTTTCCTATGAAAGTGGTCCTTCCAAAAGAGCCTCCTGTTTACTCAGAAATGACTCAGAATAAAAGAACGTATAAACTCAAAATTTTCTTCATAAATTTAAATAACTTTGGAATCTTCTTTGAGTCCAAAAATGAACCCTCGTTTTGAGACAGCTTTTTAGATTGTAGAGACAACTTTTTGGATTGTTTCCGAGGGTTCATATTTTCTACAAAAAAAGAGTGTTTTGAAAAAAAACAATAATCATTTCTATGAGCCATTTAAAAATTTTATTTATGAGCGCTCCGAAATTGCTGGCTGGGTAGCTACAGAAACTATTAATATATTTCAAAAACACACAAACAAGATTTGAACAAATTTTACATTTGTTAACAAAAGTTTTTTTTTTTTTGGAAAATAATGAATATTTACACATCAATAACCTTACTCTTTGTTTGTTTAAAAAATTTTTTTTTCTATATAAATTTTTGCGTAAATAAAATGGTTATAATATTTTCTGTATACTTTTCTTTTTTTTATTTTCATATTAACCGCCTTTCATCAATAACACGAAAAAGGTTTAGTCCGGTTTGTCCTCAACGTTTGCCTGATATAGCCAATCAAACAGCTGCTTTGGAACGTATGCCAAAAGGACGTTTAGAGTATTTAAAACGCCTACTGCCATATTTACAAAATCAATCAGAGGATTGTTTATATTTAAATATTTATGTGCCCATACAAGGTAAGTTGTAAATATATTTGTTTTAGAAAATAAAAATATTAAAAGTAAAACTAGCAAAAAAAACTAAAATAAGTTAAAAAAAAAGTTTTTGTTCGATGTTGTTTTTTTTTTTTTTTTGCAAAAAATCCTAAAGTGACAAACCATTAAGAATTTAAATAAATTCCTTTAGCACTTTAAGAAAGGAAATCCTAAACTTTTTTTCTAAAAGCTTATGTGTAAAGATCTAATACACGTGGAAACCTTTTTTGTTTAGGGTCTACTAGATTTTCTTAACTTATACTTATGTACTTATATATTTTAAGAATATGAAAAACACATAAGGAACTGTCAAAGATAAATGTTCTCAGCTTATTTTTTTGGTTGCCATGTAAAATTATGCTAAATGTATTGTTCCCCTAGAGGAAGAAATAAACCTGAACTTAAAAAGTTATTTGAGACAGCTAAAACCAAATATTTTTACAGCTGCCTAAAGTAATAATACAATAAATCGTTTTATTTTTTTATTACTTTTATCCTCTTCCATGCTTTAAGGTGTATGTAGTACAAATTAAAGGTAGAACCTGATTTAGAGTGCTCAAGATATCGATAATTTTTTTTTTTTGCATTAATTAATAGTAGTTTCCTACACTTAAAACAATACATCAAGAAAGAAATCTACATGTCAAGTGAGTTTCACATCTATTTGACTAATTTTTCACAAATTTCACTAATTTCAACAAAGATTTTAATGATCTTCATTTAATACAATACTAAAACTTCTCAATGCTTTAATTAATTTTTTGTGCTAATTTTCAAAATTATTTATAACAAATTATTAAGAATTCACTTGTCATATTTCATACAATTTATGTTTAAAATTTAATGTTTTCATGTTTTTGTTACTTATTACCCGATAGATGGCGCCACCAGTCTATCCGAAGTTTTAAAGATGGCGCTATTTCTTTCCCATGTGTACAATGCTTATAACAACGATTGTAAATAAGCATTAATTTTTTGATAACACCGTCAGTTTTTTTGACACTGTTATTTAAATTAATAAAAATCGGTTTTTTATTGTTTAGAGATATCGTTGTATTCAATTCAAATAAATCAAATTGCGAACAGTTGTTACTGATTTTATGTTAAAAACGAATAAAAAGGTTAAAGTCGGGCATGCCGACTATACAATACCCAGTCTGGTTAAAAGCCAACTAATGTTTGGATCCGAGATTCGAATGGGTTAAAATGGGGCTTGTGTCAAAATTTTCTATAATGCGAGTCAGCGCACCAAATTTCATTAAAATATCTTAATATTTGCGACCTGCAGTTTGTAACCCAGCCAATTTTGGGGGACCCTTATATGGGCACTAGGTCTAAACATGGACCGATGTTCACCAAAATCAATAGGCTTCGTCCTTGGGCCAACATAGGTCTGTGTACCAAATTTCATCAAAACATCTTAATATTTGCGACCTGCAGCGTATAAACAATATAATATTGGGGGGACCCTTATGAGGGCACTAGGTCTAAACATGGACCGGTGTTAACCAAAATCAATAGGCTTCATCCTTGGGCTGAAATAGGTCTGTGTACCAAATTTCATCAAAATATCTTAATATTTGCGACCTGCAGCGTATAAACAGTATAATTTTGGTAGGACCCTTATATGGGCACTAGGTCTAAACATGGACCGATGTTCACCAAAATCAATGGGCTGCGTTATTGGGCCAATGTAGGTCTGTGTACCGAATTTCATCAAAATATCTTAATATTTACGACCTGCAGCGTATGAACAATATAATTTTGGTAGGACCCTTATATGGGCACTAGGTCTAAACATGGACCGATTTTAACCAAAATTAATAGGCTTCGTCTTTGGGCCGACATAGGTCGGTGTAGCAAGTTTCATCAAAATATATAATATTTGCGACCTGTAGAGTGCGCACAAGAATGCATGGACAGACAGACAGACGGACGGACAGACCGACATCGTTAAATCGAAATAAAAAAAATTCTGACCCGATCGGTATACTATAAGGTGGGTCTAGGACCAATATTTTTTGGTGTTACAAACATCAGCACAAACTTATAATACCCTGACCACATAGTGGTGTAGGGTATAAAAATAATAATTTCAAAAAAATTAAAAACATTTTCTATGAATTCAATGTGCTAAATTAATTAAATGTTAATAAATATTATTTCATCATTTTCTGTGAAGAAAAAAAAGTATAGAAATTAAAACTTTTCAGAAATTAGAACAACCCGAGGAACAAAGTGGTTCTAATTTGTGAGATTCTACTGTATCCCAGAAAAAAATGGAAGTAATGCTTTACAAAATACTTCTTCACTGCTCCACACGTATCCGTTAGTGTATTTTTACTAATTTTTTAGCAGTTATTCTAAACAACTTTAAAAATCACTACTTACACTGCCTCCAAAGTATTTGTTAGTACATTTTTATAGCTTTTGTAGAATTACTTCTGAACAACATCCAAAAAATCACTTAAGTATTGCTTCTTAAGAGTAATTGCAAGTGATCCTAAAAAGTAATTTTAATATCATTTGGAATTTCCCAATGGAGGGTCGCGGGTTCGATTCCCGATGGGACCAATATTTTTTTTTTTTTTAATTTTTTTTTTATTTTCTTAAATTTTTTTTAATATTTATAATTAAATTGTTTAAATTCAATATTTTTTTTAATTTTAAAATTTTTAAAAATATGTAGGTATATATGAAAAAGATGGTGAGAAATAGCTTTTAATGCACCTGCCAAAATAGTACTGAAAACAATATTGAATTGGGGTGTACCTTTTACACTTGTTTAATAAGTACTTTCATTGAAGAGTAAGGAACAATATCTCGCAGTAACAACGTGGTGTTTTTATGCCAGCCAACTTTCATATCAAAAAATAGCTTAGCAGTAGAGCGCTAGACTAGCGATCATGAAGTCGCAAGTTCGATACCCCGTGGCGGCAATAAAAAAACTTTTGTAAAATAAAAAAAAATATAATTTTTTTGTAAAGAATTTTTTTAACTTTTTGTTGGTAAAAAAAGAACTTCCTTTGCGCTCGTTCAATAAGTACTGAAAAAATGTTGACAACAACTCAATATTAAAATCATTAGTGTTTATGTTAAAAAAGAAGTACAGCTAGACTATCAATTGTAATGCTTTTTCTACTGTTTCGGCGTCTCTTTTTTTGCTTGGATATTAAACGTTTCGTTTTTTGTTTTTAACTCATGTCCAAAATTTTTTGTGCAAGTGTCTGTGTTTTTAGAAAAGAAAATTTATTAACGTTTTCACCAATTTATACATAAAAAATAAATATTAAAAATAATATATAAATATTTGGTTTTAATGGTCAAAAATATTCCCTTTTTGTGTATCAATAAATCACACAATTTAAAATATTGCTTATGGGCTTGACCAATAACATATTTTTCGGCAATGATTTATAATTTATTAAAATAAAAAATATATATAATACAACTAGTAAATATAATAAACCTAAAAATCTCTCAATTTAACCAACTTAAATTTAAGCTCAAAAAACCTACAAGTATATAAAAACATCAAAAACTTAACCAAAAATGTATGCAAATATTTTCTTTTTGTTGTTGCGCCTTAATGTATGCTTTACTTTTTCTTTCTTTTATTTTTTATGTAGGTTTTTTATCACAGTAAGTGTTTGCATATTTGAACTTTTTTTTACATTTGCTGTTTGTTTGTTTGTTGCTGCTGTTAAAAGAAAAAGTTATAATTTAGTGCCGCATATTAATATCTGCTGTATATGCAAAAAAGTTGCCTGAACAACCGAAAAATATGAAAAAATATATAAGCTTTGGAAAATAACAATCTTTGTAGACAAACTTTTTTTTTTTACTATATTTAACTGGGTTGCCATATAAAATATGCTCGAGTTATAAAGTAAACAAATAAACTTATACAGTGTAAAACTTTGTAAGTTAAGTTAGATTTTTTGTTGTTTTCCCGTTAATGATAGTACTATTTATATCAGTTCAATATATTTAAGAGTCTATGTCGATTTGTATCTATGTACTTACATTAAGGAGTTTTTGTTTTTGTAAGTTTAATAAGTAATTTATTTATTATAGGGAAAAAAGTTTAAACATAGAAAGTCACTTTTAACTTTTATTTAGCGTCTTGAAACTTAAGTCATTTAAAAAAAGTAAAAAGTTGAAAATTTGAAAATTATATAATTTTTAATAAACATTAAGCTACATTAACACAATGTCCTGTTAGCTGCTAGCTGGGTCTTTAACGAATGCAATTATTATTGTTTAACATATACATTTTAAAATTTAACTTTATGTGACATTTTAACGCGACATTGTGTTATTCGGCCAGCAAAATAAATTTTTCACAGGAGGAGATATGTTTTTTTCTTCAAGTTTAAAAATTCAAATATTTATATATGTCTAATTAATTGGTCTGAATACTTACTTAATGATTACATTACCATTCAATTGATATCAATTGTAATGAAATTTTTTTTGAAACATGTTGAAAAGTTTTGGGGAAAAAATGGACTTAATGTCGAAAAACCCGAAATAATCACTCACTTAAATCGAACAACCAATAAACCAAAAAATATATGTCCTTTTATAATGTTTTTAATCGCAGCATTCAAAATCAAACACGTTGAAATATGTTTTGATATAAACTGATACGTCTTTCTATTGCCTTCCTTTTAACATCTAGTTAGCCGCTTATAGTTGCTGTGGAAGGAATGTAAAAAAGGTCTTTAAAAACCGGTTTATCCTCCGAATTTAGTGGTTCACATTAATAACTCATAAAGTCTGAGCAGACTTAGGTATATAAAAATAAAATTAAATTACAGTAATAGTATATATTTTGCATGAGAAAATATGTTTTTTTCTCTTTTTTTCAAACGGGTTTTTTGGGAAAAACAAAAAATATTTTTAAATAAAAAAAATTTTGAGTCAAAATATTTTTTTTATGAAAAAAATTTTCTATGAATTTTTTTTTTTTTATAGAAAAATGAAATGCGAGTTTAGAAAAAATTTAAATTTGTCGGTCTAAGTATTTGCTTTTGTAACAAAAAAAAAAAATCTAATTTTCAATCTATAGTTCTCTTTTACACTTTTTTCTGTTATTAAATTTTCTGCAAGCCATTCCAGTTTAATTTAGTTTTTAATCTTCATGAATACGTTATGAGCTTGAAATCTTATAAAATTTTCAGTTAATTAAAATATTAATGGGACCTCAACACTACAAGAAAAGTATCCAGGTGGGTTCTCTCGAATCTTGGTGAAATTCTGACGTTCAATAGAGGTGAAAAAATACGAGAGTTTTAGAAAATTACCCTATTGTTGTATAAAAATATTTCCGAAATTAACGAAGTTATTAAAAAATACTTAAGAACACAAAGAAATGCTACACATATTGGCTCTAATAGACATACACAGAAAACATTAGGAACCATCAATGGGAATTTGTAAAAGCAATCACATTTTCTTTTAAATTGAAATTTTATTCCCAACAATTTTTTTGTTTGAAATATTTGTAACTCGTTTGTAAATTGTTATTTTTCATATAAAAATTGTTTAAAAATAAAAATTCAAAGTTACAAAAAAAAAAAAGAAAATTTTTTTTGGATTTACAAATTTCTTTGTTGGTGCCTTTTTAAAAAGTTTTTTTTGTATTTACAAATTTGGTATGAGAAAGGTGTTTAAAAATTTAATAAGAATTTTGTAAATTCTTTCTGTGTAGGGTTGTCTCTTATTTGAAGTATTGGTAAATAAAATCTTCTCGGGATAAGTCGCCTTAAGCCCGAACGATAACACATCCCTCAGTTGACAAGGAGGTTATCATTATATGCAAAATTAAATTTAAACTAAAAAAAATTTACAACAAAATATGCTTAAGAAAAATATTAAAACTAAATAATCACCCAGTAAAAGCAGTAGAATTAGGATTTTTGTTCGACAGGGTCGTTTTTGTAAGTAGTTGTTGGTGATAAGTAGTTGTACTGCATGAAAAAACTACTTACTGCATGAAAAAATGCACAAAATTTGTGCACCTGCTTCACTCTGCATTACAAAATTATAAGAAATAAGTGGTTACCGAAATAAGTAGCTATTGATATGCTGATAAGCAGTTTTAAAATTCGTATGCTGACAAGCAGTTTAAAAATAAGTGGTTAGAAGTTGTTAAATATGCTTCTTAATAATTAAAAAATAGTTGCCAATATCACATTATTTTTCGTATTAAGTAAATAGCCGCACATAAGCTAGACTGCTTATTGAGTTCCATATTTCGATATATCCCAGCAAAATATTGGTAATGACACCTCATTGCTGTCTGCATTACCAATAATGATATATCATTACCTTTTGCATTATTTTGTACTATAAAATAATGACTTCCTAATGAAGGCCCATTGTATTCATTGCTTCTAAATATAAAATAATGACTTACACGTAATAGTTTAAATAAGTACTTTTTACACAGTTAAATTTTATTAATTTTTATTTATTATATGTAAATATGTTTTATGTTAAAATTTTTATGACGAGTCTTAAATTACACACTAGAGAAAACTTAAATTTTTCTGAATGTACTTTCTTAAGCTAATAGTATTTGCTTAACTCCTTATTTTTAAGAATCCAGTAAGCCATCGGATAACCACTTATAATTCAACTTTTTGTAAGCATGTGTGTAACCACTTATTATTCAAAGTCTCATAACTACTTATTTCTCATTTTTTCGTAAGCGAGCGGGTAAGCGTGACTACTTATAAAAACGACCACGCCAAACAAAAATAATGAGTTTAGACGCCAAAAAATAAGTTGTGCGGAGCTATGAATTTCTATTATATAACCACTTATTTGGTAATGAACGATTTTGCTGGGATATCAGCGTATTGTCACCTGCTTCACAAAATTTATAACAATCTGACCAATTTTTGGTTAATACATAAAATTTGTGACCAATTTTATAGGCCAAATGTAAACTCCGTAACAAGTAACTCATAAGGTTTTTTAACTTTAATAGCTTATATTTTAATAACCAATAAAGCTAAACACTAACTGTAAGAATTTTTATGAATAGGAAAAGAGCCGCTTTTAATAAAAATTAATACATTTTACAAACTTTTTCGTATATCTTAGCAATCATGACTTCAACTCTTTAACGATTTTTCGTCATAATTTTTGATAAAAATGCATATACCAGAATTTTGGAGTTATCTATTATTTATATGGCGAAAAGTATAATGTTATTTATACTCAAATGATTGTTGGACTGTAAGTAATCATCCAGTATAACAGACTTGAAGCTTTTCTGCAGCATGTAACATTCTCGAGATGAAAAAATTTGAAAAAATGTTGTAAACTCCGTTCCTAATTTTTACACCAAACTATTTAACGAGTAAGAAAAACAATGTCATATTTGGATTCACCTTGTAGGCATCATGCGATTTTGTTTCGGAAAAAAAAATTCTGACAAAGCCTTTCTGAAAGAAAACGAAAAAAGTAACCAAATGTAAACTCCGTAACTGTAAACTCCGTACCCACAATTGTTTGCATCAGGTTTCATTCAAATAAATGTAGATAAATGTTTAAAATATTTTAAAATAACCATAAACAGAGGTGATTCAACTAATATTTATGCGTCAAAAGACGATTCAACTAACAATTTTGCGTCAAATCAAAAAAAAACTTATCGGTTTTTTCCCCTAAGCTGCTGGAGCGAAAAACGATTGATTTTGCATTTCATTGGTTTTGAATCGATATTTCGAGTCATTACTGACTTTAGTTTGACAAATTAAATTCTCTCTCTCTCAGTCATTTATATGATATTTAATTAAATTTGTTTCACACAATTTAAGAATTTTTTGATCGTGAAATGTTATGTTTTTAATATAGTATTTTGTAACTGCGCAACCGCTGTTTGGATTTTAAAAAATTTTATATTTTTGAAAAGCATTTAAAAGGACCAAAAATACAAAATTAAAAAAAAATAAAAATTTTTTTTCACGGAATGAATTGTATTTTTATTCGCGAAACCGCCAATTTGATAAACACAAATTATATATCATTGGAAAGCAAATTGAAAACCCAAATACGAAAAACTAATAAATTGAAGAAAATTCGTACCCAATTATTTTTGTTATATCTTTTGCTTGCAGAAATGTAAACTCCGTTACAACAAAAAAAAATTAAAATTGTGCAAGAAAAGTTATTGCGACTACTTGTAGAAGGGATATTTTGCAATTAGGTTTATAATGACTAAACTTACTGATTCCATTAAGAAAAAACCGAAATATTAACACTTTTTGCTTCTCACAAATTTGGCCCAAAAATTTATCACATTTTTTGATTTCATCCATATATGTTTTATATCGGTAGAGGCTTCCCCAGAAAAGCTTTTATTAAATACTTACTTTGTTGATATTATTATTGTTAAGTATAAGAAATAAAAAAATCTAAAAACTCAGTAATTTTTGACCCCTAAACATGAAATTGTGCCGCGAAAAAAATACCAGTCTACCATTTTTTTCTCTCTCATCAAGTAACTGAATTTCACTAAGATTAATGGGAACACATCGGCATACCTTCCTTGTAAGTTTCTTCAACAATAGAAGGAAGGGAGAGAGAGAGAGAGAGAGAGAAAAAAAAAATTATAATAATAAAACTCATACATATCTACAAAATAAGAGATTAATCAGAACTGGGTCGACAACGACAATGAGAATAGATTTTTCAAATATTTTGTATGTGAAGCAAAATGTCGCCATGCAGTCCGACGATTTGTCGTCGGAATAGAATCTATTCTATTTTCATGACGACACACCAATGCACATTCAAAATATTTGTGAAATTGTTACCACATTTTTAACTAATTAATGGTTGCCATTAGAACAGAGTTGTAGAAGTTCGTATTAGAGTTGCAAAAATTCGTAATTTGTTTATAAAAAATTTAGTTTTTTGACAGCAGAAATATAATTGAAAATAAAAATACATAATTTAGCGCAAAAACAATGTAAAACAACAAGAATTAATGCAAAACCAATTGAATTGATTATGAATTGTGGCGAAACAAATACAAACATATTCTTGTTTTGCTTTCGTTTTTTCTAAACGTCAACAAATGTCAACAGTCGCTGAATTTAAATTAATCGCAACGACTTTTGCTGTCGTCGGTCGACAATCAACCCAGTTGTGATTAAAGTCTAAGGGTGCAATTGTAAGCCCTAAAGAATATGTAACTACAAAGCAGAGATGGGCCAAAATAATTACCATTACATTTTCATTACCAATACTTTATGTAATGGTATTGAAAGTAAAGGCTTCATTAGTCTAATTGTAAAGTAAGAAAATTTATCTGTAAATAATTTAATGTGTTAAAATAATATAGAAAATATTTTTGTCTTTCTTCTATGTATTGGAACAATTGTCAAGTAAAATCGTAATCAAATTCTGTTGAAAATAGAAAATTTCTACATTATTACTTGAAATTAACTCTATGCTGAAGAAAAAGATAAAAAGGCAATCTTTTCTATTTTTATACTCTTTTTATTGATTACAATATTGTTACGATACTTTTTTTACGATTCTTCCACACTAATTTGGGCTCAATATCTTCATTACCATTACTTTATGCAATGGTAATGAAATTCGATTTTCGCATACAAAACTTTTTTGTAATGTAACGAAAAATTACATTAACTGTAATAAAATGAAAAAAAACATTACTTTTTTAAAAGAGAAACACGTTTTTGACAAAGTTATAAATTTTTATTAAATTAATTTTATCAATGAATTTAAATTTAAGGACACGAAAACACAAAAATATTAACTTTGTATTAAATAATGATAATGAAAATCTTTTTTCTAATTTTTTAATGATAATTAAAATTATTTTCATTACAATTACTTGAAGTAATGGAAATGAAAAAATATTTCATTAGAATTATGTATATATAATGGTAATGAAAATAAGTAATGATCATTCAAAAGAAAAATAATTACTCCCAACTTTGCTCAAAAGAAACTTCTATCCTTTTTACATGAAACTAAAAGAAATATCAAGACACAAGAAAACCAATGTAAACCCTGCTAAAATATAAAAAAATGAGACACAAAAATCTAGCATAATACGGGCGTGCATGATTTTTGTAATAAACGTTCTAATTTCACATTTTCTTTTTTTTTTTTAACTACGGTGAAACGAAACCCACAAAGAAAATTTTAATAATGACAACATAATGAAAAGAAGCAGCAGATGTGTAAGAACCTGAGATTTAATTATGAAGTACTATATACTATACCATATAATTACATTCTATTTTCTTTGAAAAATTAAAAAAAAAAAATAAAGATTTTGCGGTATTTTTTTCTCTTTTAACCGTGAAATTAAACATATCATTTAGAAGTAAAAATGACAGCAATTTAGTAATAATAAAAAAAAAACAGGTATATATTTTTTTAACGTTAAGATTTTGTGCGTAAAACCCACAAGATGCCATTAAAACAAATTTAAAATTTTCATCTACGAATTTGTCATAAACACTCATCGCAACATGGGATAAATTAGATAAAGCAAAAAAGATTTTCTTTAGAACACAATTTTTTTAGTGCAATTTTATATGGTCTAAGAGATAGAGGACCTACAGAGATTGTAAATCTTTTTTTTTTTTGATTTTTTTTGTACACGCAAAAAAAAACCTAGTGTAGAAATATTAAACGCAAGACCCCTCTTTTAATATATCCTTCAACACAGAATCAATTTTGAGTTGATTTATCGATGTCCAACTCTGAATCGGTTCATCCGTCCGTCTTGCTATCCATGCATTCTTGTGCGCGCACTATATGTCGCAAATATTAGGATTTTTTGGATACATTTTTTACACTAATTTATAATGTCCCTAGGATAAGCCTATTCATTTTGGGTTCAGCCAGTCCGTGTTTAGGCAGATCGCAAATATTAGGATATTTAGTTGAAATTCCATGCACAGACTTATGTGTGCTTGAGAACAAAGCCTAATGATTTTGGTTGGAATCGGTTGCTGTTCACACTATTTTTTCGTAATATATATTCCCAATGAAATTTTAATATTCCCGAATGGAATTCTAATTTTTTTTATATTCTCTCAGGGAATAATTTTGATTTTATATATTTTTTGATACCTCTGATAGTGTTGGAATAACTATCATCATATAAATAAATTTTTGCATAAAATTTTGCAATATTATGCAGAGATGCCCCATATAAATAATCAATAAAAAATTTTTGCCAATGACCCCCACAATCAAATCCGTTTTTCGGAAAAAATAGACGACATGTGTTCTTAATTTTTGTATTATCCGTCCATGTGCCTATTCCTACATTGCAAACGTAACTGTATTAAGGTGCGACCGCTTAGCCATCACACCCAAGTAAGGCCTTGAATGCAATGTTGAAAAAGTAGTGAAAGGATGGGAATTTACGTCGATTGCCTTTCTTCACTATTGATTTTGTTAGAAATATTTAGAAAAAAAAAACTAATAGAAACTAGCATTTTTTATGTTTTGGAATAAGCATGCCACTTTTGCCATTTTTTTGTGCCAATTTTGATGTTTTTTTTCGCCCTTTTTACGTGCCAATTTCAGCTTTCTTTGTGCTATTTTGAACTTTTCCTGTTTATTTCATTTTTAGATTTCCTTTGAAGAAAATACTTTTTACCCTTAACCAATTTGAAATATTTTCTAACAACAACAAACAAATTTAAGAGGGGTTTTCAAGTTTAAATAACGTATATATTACTATATATTATAATTTTAACAATGAATACTTTTTATTTAGCATTTTCAAACTTAATGATATTTTGGTACAAGAAGTTAATTGTATGATAATGTTAAAAGGGAATGGTAAAAAGTATGTATAAATGTGTAAGTACAATAGAAGCAAAAAAGAAAAAAATTTGGTCAATTTTAATTAATTCCTAAAGTTATTTGAAATTCAAATTCCTGTGAATGACATTGATTCTGAAAGAACATTTTCTATGTCATCCTTATAAAATGGTACCAACAAATCTGGCAAATAACATAAACACCCGGGTAAAACTCTAATATGCTATTTGATGTGTTTCCATATATATTTAACTTTTCTGATTATGAATTTTAAGTAACTGAAATTAAAGTTATTGAAGTAAGACAAATTTAGTTGGTTCCTAAAGCATTCCAACCAATTTGTTTTCTCTGTGCATATGTAACTATTTTTACTTGGGTAGTTAGAAAGAAACCCTGGTAGTTGAAGAATATTTTCTAAGTAGGAAAAAAATAAAATAGAGAATAATAAAAAGTTAATTGATATTTGCATTAATTTGCAATTTAAAAAATGTTAATGGACTAAAAAACAAACAAGAATTTTAGTCCAACTATGACAACTGAGAATACACAGAGGAAACAGATTGATTGTGACAACTAAATTTTTTGCTAATTGAATGTTTTTTGTAGAAACCACCTATATATTTGTTTGTTGCAATGGAATTGTGGGCAAGACAACAGAATTTCGGCTAAAAAGTATATTTTGATTGTACCAGGATGATTTGTTTATGACAATGAAATAATTCAGTTGCTACAATTAAATCATTCAGTTAGCAAGAAATTCGAGTGTCAATGAAATCTATTGCATCTATTTTCAATAGATTTAGATTTAAACGACCTTTAACAGAGGAATTTGTTTCAAATTCCAAATATAATTTAAATCAATGATGCAATTTTAGACAGTTTTTTAATTTGGAGTCAAATGTTGCTTTTTTAAATAAAAAAAAATCATTTATATAAAACTACAATGCATTTGGTGCGGGAACTTTTTTAATGCTCTCGAAAAAGTAAAATCGTAGTTCTTAATATCTCTCCATGTTCTACCAGATTTTGCATTGGGAGAAATGACATTTTCAAAAACTGCAAAAAGTTATATCCTTAGTGCACATTAGGGTAGGCCGATTTGTAGGGACAAACAAAAGTTCCACTACGACATATCAAAAAAATCATTTTCTAGGCGCCCAAATTTCGATAAAAACTCGTCTAAAAACCCAAAAAAAAATTTTTTTAGAAAAAATGATATCGCCATCGTTTTAAGCATACAATTCTACCTTGGATAGGATATATTTAAAAAATTTAAAATCGGCGAATTTTTTTTAAACATACCTACTAAGAAAACCTTAAAAATTAACGCGTAAAAACAGATCGATTTTTCGACAAAAACTCGTCCAAAACCTCAAGAAAAACATTGTTTTGGAAAAACTGCTATCGCCATCGTTTTTAGCGTACAATTTCACCTTGGAAAGGTAAGGTTTTTTTTATTACCTACTAAAAAAACCTTCAAAATAAAAGTTGAGAAAAAGTAAAAAAAAATGATTTTTTTGATATGTCGTAGTGGAACTTTTTTTCTTCATACCAAAAGAAAAATCGATGGCACAATATCGATTGCTAAATGCAAGTTATGATGTCTTATCCCTATAATTAATAGTCTCTGAGTAAAATGTTTGAAAATCAAATGCCTTTTTGGTATTGTGAATGGATTTCTTTGTTTTTGACGTTTAATAACATAATTTTGAAAAGTATTTAGCAGCAATACTAGAATGAGTTTAACAACAATATTATGAATAAACCTATGTTAGGGCTACGCTAAAGTTGTGTTATGAATACACTTAAAATAATAAGTCTGTTGGCTGAACAGAAAAATTTGTTCCTTTAATAAGATTTATTCTTGCTTTTTTTTGGCTTGATTTGGTTGATTTTAACACTTTTTTTTTGTTGAATTTAACAAATATAAATTTAAATAAAAAATTTGTAAAACTACAGTTTTATCTGTAATTACACCGATTCGTAGAACTTATTCAAATTTACGGTCTCGGGACCCTCCCCTGGCCTATTCCATATCATGTGAGGGCATACAAGGGCACTCTCAAGGTGGCTTTTTGAAACAACTAATGAAGTTGTAAACAACATAACATTACAACCTTTCCAGAAAGGTATTACTTATGAAAATCGGATAAAAAATGTGCCAACTAGAGGTAAAAGTATGTAAGTAAAATTATTTTCTGCTTGAGATGATGATGTTGATGAAAACAAGCAGAAAATAATTTTAGTTATATACTTTTACCTCTAGTTGGCACATTTTTTATCCGATTTTCATAAGTAATACCTTTCTGGTAAGGTTGTAATATTATATTATATAAAACTTTATTAGTTATTTCAAAAAGCCACCGCAAATGGTGCTAATCTAGAATTTATTAGAAAATTGTATAAAATTGAAATTTGGACGCCTCGAGAATGATTTTTTTGATAATGTCGTAGTGGAACTTTTTTTCCTCATGTCAAAAGCTATCGAAAAATCGATGGCACAATATCGATTACTAAATCGACCCACCCTAACGTGCATGTTATAGGAAAGAATCGATGGCTTTGTAAACTTTACATATTTTCAGTAGAAAACTATGCTTGTGTGTGAAATTAAAAAACCCATTTTTAAAAAACTGGATGCTCTTTCTTGCAGGGTTTATAAAATTTTTTTTTTGCGTTGGAGAATTAAAACAAAATATCGATATATATAACCTAAGTTCATTTATTACCAATAAGGTATTGAGTTGTTCCATAATTGTAATAATTCCAATTGGGTTACTTGCTAGTTTACAGTAGAAAAGTTATCAATAGAAAAAACTTGCGGGAAAAAACAAATATAAAGCTAATTAAGTAGAAAACTTAAAGATTAGAAATTAAGACTTCCTGTTTTTTTTTCCTCCCTCTGCAATGAAAAACATAAAAACAAATCACCCTAATACAAGCATTTATTTTATAAGAAATAGTGCCAACTCATTATCTTAGATACCATAACAAGTTACAACAAAGATATAAAACCTAAGACTAAGTAAGACGATGCTGTTGTATAAAATATTATAGCTTAAGGACGATGAGATACTGAGATATAAAAAACAGCAAATCATTTTTAAGGGTCTCTTAAAAACAAAAAATGAAATATTTTTTTTCTTAGAAAACAAGTATAGAAAAAAATATAATAACAACCTTAGATAACAAATACTGATAACAACTGAAACACATAAGTCTTCTTAGCATTTTGACTATGATGTTGTTGTTATTTTTCATGTTAATATAAATGGTAATAAATTTTATTGTCAGTTTGAAGTGGATTAGAAATGCAACATTTTTGTTGGAACAGAAGCAACATAAAAAAAAAAACATAATGGTACTACAAGAAAATTGCAATTTTTTTTACGAATTAAAAATAATATTAAATCAATTTATAATAAGAAATTTAAAATAACTAGTTTTTTAATTTAAATTTAATGCAACCCAGCCAACATATTTCTAAGCGCTCATAAATTATGACTCACAAAAGGCTCCAAAATATGATCAGTTTCAAAGCTCTCACATTTTAGAGCCATAAACCAAATATAATTTATTATTGTTTATGACTCAAAACAGAACCACAAGTGACTCATAAATGGCTCAGAAATTCTACACTGCACAGAGAGAGTTTTCATGAAATTTTCAGTAAACTAACGAAGTTTTCTTCACAAAGTAAATAAGAAATTTCTTAAGTTTGATGTAAAAGCTTCGTATATTTTATGAATTTAGTTTTTATAAAACTTTTGCTTGAGTGTATGAAACTTTTAATAAATAAAATGAAAATTTTATACACAAATTTCTAGTATTCGTCAGTGTATTTTTACTGCTTTTTTGGGAGTAATTGTGAACAACTTAAAAAATCATTTCTTTCGTTGCTTCCAAGGTATCCGTTAGTATATTTTTGCAGCTTTTTAGAAGTAATTCTCAACAACAACCCAAAAACCACTTAAGTATTATTTCTAAAGGATAATTGCTCTAAAAGTGATCCTAAACAGTGATTTTCATACAGCAATCATGAGGTTGCAAGTTCGATACCCGATGGCGGAAATAAAATAAATTATGTAAATTAAAAAATTTAATTTTTTTTTGCGAAGAAGTTTTTTGTTAAAACAACTCAATGTTAAAATCATTAGAGTTTCTATAAAAAAAAGTACGTCTAAATTTTTAATTGTAGTACTTTGTCATCTCTTTTTTTGCTGGATATTTACAAACAGTAAATATTTTAAGAACTTAATCCGAAATTAATTCATTTCAGCTCATAAACTCTATTGCTGATATTATGGATATTTAAATTTTTAATGTAATAATTGGATTTTTATAACGGAACTCTATTAGATTTTAGTATCTTAATAAAGAATTGCAATTAACTATATTCTCAAGTAAAAAAAAACAGTTTTCATTTCGAAAGTTTGCATAAGATTTAGTTAAGAACAAAATTCTATACCTCTAAAAAAGACACCATTTAAAATTTACCGAAGAACAAAAAAAAAAACTAAAAAACACGCGTGACTTTAGAAAATCTCTAAATCTATGTTCTTTATATCCTTCAGCACTACGTAGACAGGACCCTTGAGTTAATTTACCGACGTCCGTCCGTCAGTCTGTCTGGGTATCAATGTATTTTGTGCGAAAATATCAAGATATTTGGATGAAAGTTGGTACACCAACTTGAATTGCCCCAATGTCGAATCAATTTATTTTTGCTTAAAATCGATCCATATTTAGATCTAGTCCCCATATAAATCACCTTTTATAATTGGCTTTTTCGCATACTACAGGTCCCAAATATGAATATATTTTAATGAAATTTGGTACACTATTTTATATATTTCATAAACAAAGCATGTTGATTTTATTTAGAATCGCTCCATGTGTAGACCCAGTGCCGTAAAAATTATAATGTTCTTACGGTACAGGGCGCAAATATTAACATGCTTTGAAGAAAATTTGTACACTAAATTTTATTGATCTAAGGGCGATGCCTGTTGGTCGGTGCATGTTTGGACCCAGTACCCATATAAATATTCTTCATAAATTGAATTGTTACCAAGCTACATGTCGCAAATACGAAGTTATTTCAACGAAATTCGATGTTACATCTTATGTTGGCTTGAAGCCTACTGACTCGTGCCCATATAAAGATCACCCAAATATGAAAATATGTATATTAATGAAATTCTATACGCTAACTTATATGGGCCCAAGCACAAAGCATCTTGATTCTAAATATGATCTATTAATATTTCGACCTATCGCCCATATGGACTCCCAGCGAAATTGTCTAATGCAAAGAACCAGTTGTAGAACAACTTGTACTGTCATGCAACCTGTTCTACTTTACATTCTATCATCGGTGATTTTTGTTTGAGTTTGTCCCAAAAGCAACTGGTTCTTTTTCTCCAAACTAGAACAGGTTGCTTTGGAATCGAACTGGTTCTGCGAAAGTGAAACCTTACATTTTGACACCCAGGAATCAGTTCTAGAATCTGTTCCATGGAACCGGTGGTAAAAATACCTTTTCTAGAACAGATTCAAAGGTAACCAGTTCAAAAAAATTTCGCTGGGCTAGGTTTCCGATTTTACGTTAAATACACATAACATCAGGTAAGACCAATATTTCATTCGGTTTTTCTAATTTTGTATTTCTTGTAGACAAATTTTGACACTAATTTTAGCTTCTTTAGGTGTATGGGTCCCAATTTCTTAGTAAATTCAAGTTTTAGAAGAACCGTTTCCGAAAGACCATTTTTGAAATCCTTAAAACAAGTGGTCCTTAACCCATTTGATACTAAGCACGTGGGCGCTGTGGTGTAATGGTTAGCGCGTTCGACTGTTACACATAATGTTGCGGGTTCGATCCCCAGTCAAGGCAATATTAATCTATGAAAAATAATAATATGTTGTTTCTATCCCTCATACATATCACAGCGTCCTCCTTCGGTGTTTCCATAGCACTTAATCCCACCGAAGTAAAATAATATAACAGGGTTATGAACTAAAAAGTTTTAACAAAGTTCGTCAACTTTTTATCAGATGGCACGCAACAACTGTTCTAAGATTCAACATCTCTCGCTATTAGAGTGGTGCCATATTTGAAGCCCTTAATTTTTTACCACCTTTTACTTCTTCTCTATCCCCTTTCCAAAGAAGGCAAACAAGAACAAATTAATTAATAACAAGAATTTCCTGAGTGTTGCTTCTCTTTATAAAAAAATAAATAATCATGGATTCTGCGGGAATTTTGTGAAAAAACGTGGTAGAAGGATAGGCCGGTTTCGTAGTAAGTATTTGTTGTAATTTTTTTGGCTAAGTCGCGGTATGAGTAATTTAAATTAAATTATACGTATGGTTAATATTTTTAAATAATTAATTTTTATATTTTGATTGTACAAATTTCTGTGAAAAAATTTAAAGAAATTTAACTTATTTCTCTTGCAATATTTTTAAGAACTTTTTAAAAAAATTGGTATTTTTACAGGTTTTTGACGTTTTTTTGGCATTTGAAAAAAAAAAATAGTGCATTTTTTAATACTAAAAATAAAAACGGATTAATTTTCTACATACTTACAATTTTGCAAATTCGTATAACCCTTGACACGATCAGTCAATTTATTTTTTAAAGTGCGAACTGAACTTAAAACTTTTCTTCCCTTAAACATTTTTTACATGTCCTAATCGAAATCAACATATCACTTTTATTACACCGCTCTTCATTATATTTTTAAATATTTTTTGAAAAAGTGTTTTTCAACCTGGCAACCTTGGAAGTCAAATTCTTGTAATTTTTTAAATATCGTTTATATTTAGGTCATCAGTGTATCACATACCTTCTCCACCGCTGTAATATCGCCTTCATTGAACGTGTATGCCCTACCTAAAATATATAAAAATTTCTAATATACTTCTCTGCAATATTGACCCATAAGTTGTTTTTTTTTTCTTTCTGGTGGGTCAAACAAAGAAAGACCCATAACTTGGAAAAGTGAATCGATGGAATTTTTGATTTTGGATTTACGTTTAAGAAGCTAAGATACTTTAAAATTTTGACTCGAAAGCTCGACATAAAAGTAGATTTTTGTTGATTGTGTGGCCCTCCATAAATCAATCGTAAAATATATTCACGAAATAAAATTAAAATATTTTTGGCGGTTTCAATATTTAAGTGAAAACTTTAGATTACACCAGGTCATTATATTTCTTCCGATAATTAATTTTGGTCATAATTGCTATTTTTATGTCTCGAATAGTTCTGGGCATCCCAAATTCATAACCAAGAAAAAATTTCTGGTCGTCACACCTTTTAATTAAAGTTCGGTCCGACTAGGCGTGGGTTAGATTTTGAACAGTGTTATTTTTAGATAAAAACTATAAGTTAAATGCGGTTAATGTTAAGCATTTGTTAAAGTAGCTTTTCTGGTATTTCCAAATTGATCTATTATTTTTGAATATAACATTTTTATACAAACATTTTTGCACAAATATCCCCATACATACAATTAAAGATTTGTGTTTGTTTAGAGAACTAATGATTTTTATTGAACATAAAAAACAGTTAGTTTATTTATTTGTTTTCTTTCAGTAGTCCTGTATTCTTGTTTCTCCTCCTTCTTTTTTGTTTATTAAACATTTTTCTGATTTCTTCTTCATGTCATTTTCTTCTGATAATATTTAGATTTGTTTCATGTTTTCAATCAATATTTTTCTAAGGTTTTTGTATTTTGCTTTAGTTTTTTTTTTATTTCATTCTTTTTGACTACTTTTCATTAATATTGACATTAAATGTTCATTAGAGAGGATCGAATTCGGCCTTTAAGCGAATTTTGCTTATGCCTGGGGTGGATGAGTTGTGGATGTATGTAAAAATATTTTTGGAACATTTCAATTCGAAATTATTATTCGACCTAAGCTTTTTATCTGAATATCTTAAAATTTTGAACTGAGTAAACAAATTTTTTTGAGTCGCAATTTTTTTCACAAAAACTATTTTTCATTCTTTATTATTTTTGTCTGGTTAATTTCGTATAATGAAGAAATAGTTTTCGTGAAAAATTTCGATTTCGAATTAAACTAAAGTTCACTGACTTCAGATTTTAGATAAAAAGCGCAAATCTTTTACACTAAGAAATTTATAAATTTAACTACAGTTGCATTGAAAAAAAGTGTGCACTGCAACTGCATTTAAAATTAACTGATATTGCAGTTATTTTAACTACAATTTCAATTAAAGATACTGCAGTTAAAGAATTGTTTAATGTAAATGCAATTGCTACACTTTTTTCATTCCAATTGCAGTTAATTTTACCGACATAATTCTCTAAGTGTATATCCACATTTATTTAAGTCCCCATTACTTTCTGTGCTCCGTAACGTTACCAGAAGGTTCATACCCAGTAGCAAAAAATACTAGTTCAGAACCAGTTATGTACTAGTTTATTTGAACCAGGCAACTAGTACGAGTTCTACCGCCTCTCCATACAAACAACTGTAGAATTTAACATGGAGATGTCATAGGAATGGGGGCAATTGTCGCCAAACTCCCACTTTGGTACTAGTTATAGAACTAGTTTTAAAATTACAATTTAGGGACGAAAAATAGGGAGCAAAACTGGTGCCAATGTAACACTCGCGGAACCAGTTCTGAAGTGACTCTTTGGAAATAGTACTGTACTAGTTGGTTAAGACCTGAATAATATATATAGAAATCAAAGATTTTTCTTTGATGAAACATAGATTAGAGTTAAGTGTTTATTTGAAAACTCAGACTATATTAGCTGTGTTTGTGCGACAAGCTATCAACATTGGCGTATGTAATTCCCATACAAATTTGACATTATTTAGTAACGTTAAGAATTAACACTAAACGTTGGCTAATGTCAAATTTATATGGGAATGACATAAGCAAACGTTGATAGCTTGCCACACAAACACAACTATTATTAAAAACAAATGTAAACAAAACTAGAATTTCAAAAGTCTTATTAAATTCAATCCCTGTCTCTGCATACTTTCAATAAAAATAGTAAATACACATATGGTTCAGAACAGAAAAACAGAAAGCTTTATTGGTACTTATGAGAAATTTATCAAACTATTTCTGGAGTGACTCTTTGGCACCAGTTGATTTGCACCTAAATTAAATTCACAATTAAGAATTGAAATATTTATTTCTCAACTCTGATATTTTTTGTTAAAAACAAATGTAAATAAAAATTAATTTCAAATCTCGTATTTTAATTTATGTAATTTTTTAGACAGGTCCCACATAAATGGGATTTAACTAGTACACAACTGGTTCAAAATGATAATTTTGAGAACTAGTTTCGTAATACTCGTCAAAAAACTAGTACTTTTTAGAACTAGTTCGACCATTTTCTACTGGGTATGCTTTGAACTTTCTGGTAAAATAGCACTTTTTTTTGCTGTATGGGGGGACATGACATTGGCCGTTTTTTGAAATCGACTTTTTTTTATAATTTTTTATTTTAGTAAATATTCTTAGGATTCTAAGAAAAAAAATTTCATGTAAAAATTCCTACGGGTTCAAAAGTTACAGCCGGATTAGTGAGAGCGCATTTTTAATTTTACGTACGGCAGCTGGTATATACACAAACCTTGAACGCGTTTATCTCGAAACCATGTTTTTCGTAAATTCATATATTTTTTTTTCGATTTTTTATGAATTTTTAAAGTCAATATATTTTTCGAAAAAACACACTTTCAAATTTGAAACATCACCAAAAATTTAAAAAATATTTTTAAAAAAAAAGCTCGTGTCATACAATAACAAATTTTGTTAAAGCGCTGCAACCACGAGGCCCCGTTTTTTTCTCTGCCGCCAATATGGAGCTCTATAAAGCCATACGTCGTTGGTCTTCTGAATATTAGCTGTCACTTAACGTAATACAAAAATTCTGTTTTCAACAGTATTATTAACATTACGTTACTGACAAACCAACGACACATACTCGTTTTCATAAACCAAAAAAAAATCAGCTGGTTCGTCACGAAACTTTATGTATAAACTAATTCTACCTTTAGTCTACTCTTGCCTTATCGAAATTTCTCCCAAAGCTGAATTCGATCCACGCTATTGTTCATCCTTTATATACATTTTATCTTTTTATAAACAGCTTTTTTTATAGTCGTTAATGTCGTTATTTTTTGTAACTTTTCTTTGTTTAAGCGGAAATTTATTTTGACATTGAAGACGCATAAATAATGATTTATAGGCAAAATTAAAGAAATCATCTTCAGTTTTGTAAAGCATTGCTACATGAAAATAAGAGAAAAGGAAATTTGCCCAGATATTGCTTTTTTTCTTAAAAAAGGTCAACATTTTATTTCTTGTTTTTGTAGGCGATTGTGTAACTTCTTTTGTTAACTGAAAAAATAGACTAATATTAAAACAATGATACATGTTTAGTTATTTAGGATGCTAAGTGTCAATTTATTAGAATTATAAAGGATATTTTTTTGTTCTTGAAATTAATGCCTTTTTTGATTTCTTATTTGAGAATACAAAAGTAACAGATTAATGTAAAAAATTGCTGAGTAAAACAAAAGGAAATGAAGTATACATTAGGATAGATAGAAAATAATATAAGAATAAAATTTAACTAACCATAGTCGTATTAAATTTCTTATTCACTTTTGAGTTTGATAACAAAACTTTAGAATTCTTGTAAATCTAATCACTTTTAAGCGGTGCTTATTATATACCCCAAAAATACATCCTAGAATTCATCTAGAAATGAGTAAACAAGTTACAGTCGGGAATGTCGGCCATATGATACCCTAAACGAGTCTGATGGAAAAAAAACAGAAATTTGAATAGGTTGATAATCAGTAAAAAAAATTTAATTTTATTTAAATAAATAAATTTTTTATCACTTATGATTATGTCCTTCAATATTTCTCCATAAATTTTGAATCGCAATTTTATATAATATATGAATATGAAATAAAATCTACTAAATTGTTAACTGTTTTCAAGGTATTTGTGTTTCATGATTTCGAGAAAAAAGATATTAAGGGTTTTCATATAAACACGTAAATTCCTTGTAAACCTTGTATAAGTACAAACCATATTTTTAATGTATGGAGTTTGACATCAAACTCATAAACATACTAGGTTCACAACGTTTACGAGTAGAATAGGAGTTTATATGAAAACCCCTATTATAATTTTGAAAATTTGTCTGTAGCTATAATTGAATGCTTCACTCATAGGCTTCAATTGCCAAATCGATTAACTCCACTTTCTCATTTTTATAAAATTTTCATTTTAAACAATTTTATTGACTCCTAATGGTATAATATTCAAAATAAATTTCTCTAATAAAACGAATAATACTGTGTTAGTCGCAAATTTTAACAAGCCGGGCACCCTACTGTTAAAGCTAATTCGAGTACGCTGAATTCAATGGTGATAGCCGTTTTTTAAAGTTAGCGCTAAGAAAAGATTTTTTTTCGCATAGAAAAAATTTGCGAAAAATTCCATTAAACGGAGCTGGATTGATTTAAATTCAGGAATGATCCCAAAAGTATAAAAAAATATCGTTTTATGGTATTCTAGTATTGAAATTTTAAATCGTGAATTCAGCATACCCAAATTAGCTTTACCAGTAGGGTGAAAGATTTTCATAATACTGGAAGACAAACTGAAAAAATGTTGGAAAAAAAAATTCCATTGTAAAATCTTGAGTTACCGATATCGTAAAAATTTGTTATATATATTTATATTATATATTTAAAAAATTGAAATTTAGACTTCATATTCGTAATTGCAGCCAAATGTTTAATAGATTTGATGTATCGGGTTCTACAGTAATAAATTTGATTTTTTTTTTATATTTGAAAATTCTACATTTTTGTTCACCTACCCAGCTTACAAAATCATAACCAGTATGTCACCACATACTTGGTAATGGTAACTAGTTAATTTTCATGCTACATTTCTTATTACTTTTGCATGGTCGCGTCGCTCAAAATAATGAGTTGTGCTTACACACCAGCATACCATAAATCAAAAATATGTTGTTACCTATATACTTACCAGTATTGACAAAAATAGATTTTCAAACAAAATAAGTTTTTAAAAAAAAAAATATTTTTTATTTGTAATTTTTTTAATTTGCTCGTGCCGGTAATCGAACCAGGCACTCTAGATTGCCACTCGATAGCTTCACCATCTGAGCTATCTCGATATATTATGTTTGGTAGATAAAAATAAAATTGACCTGCTGCGCACAAGTATGCTTACGCGCCAACATGTTTTCAATTTTTGTTTTAAAATAATGGAAAAAGTAACTAGTTTTAGCAACTCATTATTGTATATTTTAAAATAATGCAGAACGTAAATCGGTGTCATTACTGGTGGTCCAAAACATGATGATATTTGCGAATTTAGAAAAATTTTCTCTTAAATAGTTTTCGAATTCTATGCTACGATTTCTTAACTTATTCATGACAAAATTCAATAGTTAACGAAAAAATTAATTAAATATATAAAAATATATAGAAAATTTTCTAAGTTTATGATAACGACTTTTTAGTTAATTCCTACATTTTCAAAGCAACTAAAACTTTGTTGTTGTTTCACACAAAAAATTTTTATATGCGAAAATAAGTTTGTTCTGGGAAATGGATATAGCGTAGGCCTAAGCGACGTATCATTATCTTATGTGTAACTTTTAAAATTTTTTGCAGTAGCGTGTTATTTTTTTCTATTGATTTTTAAAGACTTTTACAACTTTTTATATCCTACTCACTATATGGATAAAAAAAAAAAAAATAATGGAACTACTCAGAATGCTTTTTAGTTTACCGACTAACTCAGAATCATGTTTTGAATCGACTTAGCGATGTATGTTTTCCTGTTCATATAGTCTTGTACGCACGCTGCAGGTCACAAATATTAAGATACTTTTGATGAAATTTGGTACACCGACTTCGTTTTGGTAAAAATCGGTCCATGTGTAGACCTAGTGCCCATATTAAAGGACCCCAAAATTAGCCCTAATGTTTGCTTACACACTGGCAATGTTGCCAGTTTTGACAGTTTATCGTCATTTTGACGATTTTTACCATCGAAAATAGAATTTCCTCTTCAAAATGACGATTTTTTTCAGTAGGAAATATAGCAACAATTGTTCGAAAATACGTTATTTTTCCATTATCTAAATCAATAAATCTGAAAATTTATTCAAGTAACTCATATATTTTTATCATAATATTTTTATTTAATGTAGTCAATTTAGAATCTGAAAGTTTTTTGAAGGAAAACTAATACAGAATTTTTATTTAAAAGGGTTTTCCCTAATCCCTAATGAATGTAACGTGTGTTTCTAAGGGATGTATATCTCATATCGGACTCTTTCTTCATATAAATTCTTTAGTAGGTACCTGCGAAATATTTCTATACTAAGTACCAGGCACCCGATATTAATACTTTTAAAACGTTTTATTTTGTTTTTTCCTCAATAAAAAAAAATCACTTGTGTACAAATGAATTTATTTTTCTTGATGGATATTTTGTTTTCATCAATTTTTTTATTTTTTGTTTTCTTTTCGAAAACAAAATTTTAAAAATATCCGTACTGATATTTTCAGGAAAGTTGAGAATTATTTTTATTTTTGTACTGAGGAAAAAACAAAAAAAAAACGTTTTTTTTGTATTGAGGAAAAAGCAAAATAAAACGTTTTAAAACGTTTTTTTTTAGTTTTTTCTGATTACAATTACATATAAATTTTGTAAAAATTCTTAAAACAACATTCATATAGACATATTTCTGCATCCAATGATATAAACCTTTGCGTTATTAAAAAGTAATAAAAATTTCCGCCGAAAAGACTTCTACAAAGCATGATAATCAGCGATTAACATTCTGCAAGCAAATATATTGATGCAAAACTATTCCTTTTTGCAAAGTTTTTTGTCGTGATTTTTTGTTTTTGCAATCTAACTAGCTAATTTTGGTATAGGATATATGTATTATAGTCCCTAGATTATGGATTTTAAAGAACCCCACTTAAAAAATTGCAAACCAATGGCGGAACGCGAAAAAAAACTTTATGGTACAAAAAATGAATTAAAAATTGTTATCAGAAATTTACATTCTGCAAACAAATACACTGATGCAAGAAATTTTCTTTTCGGAAAATTTTTTTCGCGGATTTTTTTTGCAAACTAACCACCAAACTTTGATATGAGAATATTGGTATTATAACCATCAGTGCATCAGTGTATTTGTTTGCAGAATGTAAATTTCTGATAACAATTTTTAATTTAATAACAATTATGAATTTTAAAAATCCGCACTTAAAAAATTGCAAAAAAAATCGCGGAACGCGAAAAAAAGCTTTTTGGTACAAAAAATAAATTTAAAAACTCATTCAGTGATTTACATTCTGCAAACGAATATGTTGATGCAGAAATTTTCCTTTTTGCAAAATTTATTTTTCGCTAAATTTTTTGCGTACGAACTACCAAACTTTGGCATAAGATATGGGTATCATAGTCCCAAATTTATGAATTTTAAAAAACCGCATTCAAAATTTTTTAAACTTAATCAGCGATTAACATTCTGCTATACATATGTTACATACATATATATATGTATATTGATGCAAAACTATTCCTTTTTGGAAAATTTTTTTTCCCAATTTTTTTGGTTTTGGCAATCTAACCAGATAATTTTGGTATAGGATATAGGTATTGTAGTCCCTAGGTTGTGAGTTAAAAAAAAAACCGCTCTTAAAAATTTGCAAAATAATGGCGGAACGCGAAAAAAAGCTTTATGGTACAAAAAATAAATTAAAAAACTCAGTCAGCGATTTACATTTTTCAAAAGAATATGTTGATGGAAAAATGTTCCTTTTTGCTAAATTTTTTTTCGCGAAACTTTTTGCATACTAATCACCAAACTTCGGCATAAGATATGGGAATTATTGTCCTAAGGTTAAAAATTAAAAAAAAACGCACTCAAAAAATTGCAAAATATTGGCGGAATGCGAAAAAAGCCTTTATGATACAAAAAAATAGTTAAGAAACCTAATCAGCAATTTATATTCTGCAAAAGAATACATTAATGGAAAAAATTTTTTTTTTGCAAATTTTTTTTGGCAATTTTTTTTTTGCGAACTAATTACCAAACTTTGGTATGAGATATGGGTATTATGGTCCCTAGGTTATAAATTTTAAAAATCTGCACTTAAAAAATTGTGAATTAATGGCGGAATATGAAAAAGGTTTCATGGTGCAAAAATTGAATTAGAAAACTTATACAGCGATTTCATTCCGAAAATGAATAATATTAGTGCAAAATGCTGGTCAATTGGCAAACATTTTAGCAAAAAAAAAAATATTTGCAATATATTTTTGTATGTATATACCGCTCAATAGTTCACTCTAGGATATTATATGATTTTCTACAGATTTGAAACCAAAAACCATAATAGTATCTCCACCATAAAAATAAAACAAAAATTTTAAAATTCTATTCATATTTTTGTACTTAGTACAAAGATGAAAAACAAAAAAAAACGTTTTTTAAAATGTTTTAAAAAGTTTTATTTTTTTATCAATTTTTTTATCTTTGATATTTATACCTAAAGATATTTTTCGAATTTCAACTTGAGGGATATTTTTGTTTTAAAGTACATTTGAAATTTTTTGTTTTCGATTGAGAAATAAAAACATTTTGAACTTTAGTGATATTTATTTTTGATAAAAACAAAAAAAAAACGTTTTCTGGTGCCTGCTAAGTACTTTAGAATCTAAAATTTTTCGATACGAAAAATGTTTTTGAAAGTGAACTTTTTCTTTCGAACAATTAATTAATTTGTATGGTGATTTTGAAATTTTGAGATACAAGTATTAGAGGATTATTTTCTAAAATAATTCGGTGAAGTGTTGCGTTATTTCTATAGAAATTGTTTTGGTTACAAAATCAATTTACATTGAAAGTTTCGTTCACTTCAACCAGAGATTATTAATTATATAGATATGAAATCAAAACTTACACTACTCACCGATAGAGGGCGCTCGAATTTAGTATTACCTGAGCAACTATTTAGCAACAGTTTAGTATTAGCTGAGCCTATATTTTAAAACACAAAAACCGCTGAAAACTGCTCAAAATAAGGAAAAAACAAGTATGGAATATATTCAAATAATAAAATGTGAGATATCCGTTTGTTTTTTTTTTTGCTTTTTTGTTTGTTCTTATTTAAATTTAAATTAAAACGAGTAAAAAGGTTAAAGTCAGGCATGCCGACTATACAATACCCTACACCAGTCTGGGTAAAAGCCAACTAATATTTGGATCCGAAATTCGAATGGGTTAAAATGGGGCTTGTGTCAAAATTTTCTATAATGTGAGTCAACGCACTAAATTTCATTAAAATATCTTAATATTTGTGATCTGCAGTTTGTAACCAAGCCAATTTTGGGGGGACCCTTATATGGGTACTAGGTCTAAACATGGACCGATGTTCACCAAAATCTATAGGCTTCGTCCTTGGGCCAAAATAGGTCTGGGTACAAAATTTCATCAAAATATCTTAATATTTGCCACCTGCAGCGTATAAACAATATAATTTTGGGGGGACCCTTATATGGGCACTAGGTCTAAACATAGATAGAAATTCACCAAAATTAATAGGCTTCATCCTTGGGCCAACGTAGGTCTGTGTACCAAATTTTATCAAAATATCTTAATATTTGCGACCTGCAGCGTATAAAAAATATAATTTTGGGGGGACCCTTATATGGGCACCAGGTCTATACATGGACCGCTGTTAACCAAAATCAATAGGCTTCGTCCATGGGCCAACATAAGTCGGTGTACCAAGTTTCATTAAAATATCTTAATATTTGCGACCTGTAGAGTGCGCACAAGGATGCATGGACAGACAGACAGACTGACGGACGGACGGACAGATGGACATCGTTAAATCGAAATAAAAACAAAAATTCTGAGTCGATCGGTATACTATAAGGTGGGTCTAGGACCAATATTTTTTGGTGTTACAAACATCAGCACAAACTTATAATACCCTGACCACATAGTGGTGTAGGGTATAGAAAGAAAATTGTAAATTTTTTGAACAAAGTGCCATCTAGTGATTACGATATTTTTATAACTTATTTTTTTGGTGATGTCATAAAAATAAGTTATGGTAGTTATTTTATTTCAGAGGAAAAAAAAAATTATAGCTGTCACCGAAAATCGTGTGATTTTTAAATTTTCTATTATGATTTCAGGGTTATAATAATAAAAATATGTGATTATTAAAGTTTTGACGATTTTTAACAATATTTTGACGATATTTCGAAAGGCAATGACGATTTTTAAGATAGAAGGCACTGTGGTATCTATCCATAAAAATTCGGCATATGTCCAAAATGGTATAATTTAAATTTGACACTCTTGAATGTAATGATCACGAAAATTTAGTTTGTGATTCTTGCATATAAAGCTCTTCGAATTTAATTGCATATAATGCTATTTGGACTTAATTGAAGTAGAAAGGAAATATTTTTTTCCTTTTTGTTTTTTGAATAAAATTGAAGCTTTTCAGAGGAAATTGTTTATGTTCTTATCATATCCCAGTTGGAAATTTCTTGAAGTTGTCTTCATGATGGCTTAGCGATATGTCGTTGTCATAGGTGACTTTCTGATCCCATACAAATACCTATAGACAACTGCCGACATTTTCATGCAAATGTAAAAATGACATCACGATAAGTCACCACGAGGTCAATATGATGAATAAATGATGAAATAGCTTTAGAAAGTACTCACTGACCTATCCAGCATAGTTCAGTAGGTTGTCATTACCACCTCAGCTTTTAAAAACAGCTAAAGAATGTCGTTTTTTATGCTTTATGCTCATATTGTTTTGCCTTTATAGTGAATTTTCTGCTATTAAAAATTTCAAAGTTTTTCATTTGGTATCACACTTGCCAAGCCTGGATCCAGAAAGCCTTCTCTCTGCTAGTTCATTGCCTTATGCGTTCACCTAAATCATAATAATACAAAACTTTTTAAAAAGTTTCCTATATTCAATTTTTCAAGTTCAAATCTTAAATTTTATTTGAATCCTTCTGTTGTCAAATTCAAATTATATTAATTTTATTTAAATGTTCCATTCAAATTTGAAATTTGTTTAAAATTCAAATTAAGTTTATATAAATTTTAACTCGATTATAGTGTAAATTTCAAGATGCTAAGACATTGATATGTTCTTAGTTTTGAAATTTGCGGTTCAAATAGGCAGCTAGTCAGCGCTAACTAAGAGAAGATTATTGTGATGTTGAAAAGTAGATTTGCTAAACAGTAATAAGTGTCCGAAAAAAGGGATATTCGACATTACCCGCATTTACTCTACATTGTAATTTGGCTTCACTTTTGTTAAACCTTTAATTTTCCGGTTTAAAATATTTTAATTAATTTTCAAACTTCTGTGTAGAATTTCACCATATACCTGTATATGAATCCATCTTAATTACCTCATTACAAAAATCGACCTATAATTTTTGTAATATTTCTTTGTATAATTGAATTATATTCTTTCATCTTTGGATTATTATTTCTTTTGCTGTTCTTTATATTTTTTTTTTGCTATTTGACTTAATAGTATAGTAATAAAACAAAAAAAAAAACTTTTGTAAATTGTTCAATGTTTTTCAGCAATTCTTTTGATATACAATGGAAATTGTTTGCAATTTCCTAAGAGAGTGATTGAAATTAAATTACAAAAGTTTTTTATTGACATCAGTCATCAGCAGTTTTTCTTTTTGATTCTTATTGCTGTCTTGTACATAATTCAGGAATTTAAAAAAGGTAATTATTTCATAAATGTATGAATTCTATAGAAACTGACCAAACAGCAAATGTAATTATGTATAACATCACAAAGAAAGGAATAATGAAGGTAGGCTTTTAATTGTAGATAAATATTTCATTATAACTTTTTTAATTATTTCACCCAAAGTCGCTTCAGGGATGGGCTGAAAAACATGGAGTGGGGGTGACAGTGACATAACTACAATTTAATTATTGAAAAATATTGTATTTTTAAAATGTAACTTCAAAGATCTGTTCACAGCACTACTTTCTTACATGTATATTAGTTAAACTGCTATAATTAGCAACTAACTTTTAAAGCTAATTAAAAAATGGGGTTTATATTTTATTTTGTAATGTATATAAATTTAATTTATCCTTCCTTCATTAATTATAAATTTAAAATGTTATAACATGATTTTACTCTCTATATCTTATCATATAAAATAAAATTAGGTTATGTTGAAATTTATGCAATTTGTCATTAGACTTTTGTGGATCTTCTATCTAATTTGCTGCTATACTTCAACACACATTTCAATATCTCTGCAGTCCACATATTACACACAAGTTTACCTACACATTGCCCGTATTAACATTTAACAATATAACGTGGCGTTCAAGCGTAAAACTGCTTAAGTAAATTGAAAAATTTTCTATTAAAAAGAACATGTAAACCCAAGAAGTAACGAACAAAATAAGAAACCTCCGCATTCACCTTATTTTCTTCTTAATGTGTATTTTATTTCACTAAACATACACGGTACATTACAGGAAAAAGAAGACCTAAAGACTTAATATATTTTTTCAATTTAAGGATGAGAACATAAGCGAAAAATTGTTAAACGAAAAATACCCTTCTTCAGGAAAAAGTAGTAGTAGCGGAAGAAGATGAAAAACTTAATACGTTTAAGTTGTACTACTTTAAAGGTATCCCACATAAGTTGGCCAAATTTTGTTGGACAAATGTTTTAATTTTTTTCTTTTTTAATATTAAGCCATGGCGATCTAGGGGAGATAAAGATTTAAAATTTTGTATTGTTGGTTTCATTAGACAATAAGGTGGGTTGAAATATTCTTTGTTTTTTTTTTTTTTGAAAATTGTACAGATTTGAAAGTTTGTACATATTACGAAATGGAGATTCTGAACATTTTAACCAGTTTTAAAAAAATTATCAAGCTACCGTATGCGAATTGTAATAAATGAATTTTGTTTTATTCCTGCTTTGTTAACCCTCAAATGCATTCAAGATCTTAATAAAAGTTACATGCATATTTTGATGTAAATTATAATGTTGCGAATTTCGAAAATTTTTGAATTTAGTTGGCTCTCAACCAGGCCAGTGTAGGGTATCATACAGTCGGCATTTTCGACTTTAACTTTTACATGCTTTTTTGCAATTTTCGCTGAATAATCGAATGATCAACTTTCATGTAAATTCAGCTCTATTTGCCCTAGGAGAAACGACCGCAAATCCGCGTTTTTGCTGCCGACCGTATAAAAATAAAACTATACAAATAAAAACGAGTAAAAAGGTTAAAGTCGGGCATGACGACTATACAATACCCTACACCAGTCTGGTTAAAAGCCACCCAGCAAAAAACCTGCTTCGCTGGATGCAGCTTTGTAAGGGAATAAATAAAAATAATCCCTTACAAAGCTGCTTACGGAAGGCATGATTTTTCCATACAAAGGGCCCGCTTGGAAGCACCTTCTTTTGTGAGAAAAAGCGCATTATTCCTTGCTGAAAAATTGCAGTAAGTTCATGTTTTTAGTAAGTGCATTTAACCGCGAATAAATTTATGCACTTTTTATGTGGGAAAAAGTGCTTTATTTGCTGCTGAAAAAATGCAGTACATTCATGATTTTTCATTGAGCGCATTTGAACACGACTTCTTATGAAAATAAATGCATTTATTTGCCGACTTCAAAATGCAGACTGACTCATGTTTATGTGGCGTCTCTACATTAAACTCTAGTAAGGCAATCCTACTAAGAAAGAGTAAAACACGATTGAGATGATTCAGATTTCGGGCGCATTAATCGTTGGATAACTTACATTTTATTTTACTCCCTTACAACCTGCTTCGTCGTAAGGGAATAGCGTAGCACTATAATTTTTTAAATAACTTGCTTACGATTTGCTTCGTTTAAGGCAGTTTTGAAGGGTACACAATAAAATTGCAAAATTTTTTGTGTATTGCATACGCATAAAGTGGCGCAACTCAGTAAAGCAGAATTTGTAGCGCTTTTTTAAGCGCTTTGTGTTTTTACTGCTTCCAAAATACTCAAATTTTTTTGCTGGGCAACTAATGTTTGGATCTGAAATTCGAATGGGTTAAAATGGGGCTTGTGTCAGTATTTTCTATAATGTGAGTCAGCGCACCAAATTTCATTAAAATATCTTAATATTTTCTACCTGCAGTTTGTAACCAAGCCAATTTTGGGGGGACCCTTATATGGGCACTAGTTCTAAACATGGACCGATGTTCACCAAAATCAATAGGCTGCGTTGGGCCAACACGTCCTTGGGCCAACAAAGGTCTGTGTACCAAATTTCATCAAAATATCTTAATATTTGCGACCTGCAGCGTATAAACAGTATAATTTTGGTAGGACCCTTATGGGCACTAGGTATAAACATGGACCGATATTCACCAAAATCAATAGGCTGCGTTATTGGGCCAACATAGGTCTATGTACCAAATTTCATCAAAATATCTTAATATTTGCGACCTGCAGCGTATAAACAATATAATTTTGGTGGGACCCTTATATGGGCACTAGGTCTAAACATGGACCGATGTTCACCAAAATCAATAGGCTGCGTTATTGGGCCAATATAGGTCTGTGTACCAAATTTCATCAAAATATCTTAATATTTACGACCTGCAGCGTATAAACAGTATAATTTTGGTAGGACCCTTATATGGGCACTAGGTCTAAACATGGACCGATATTCACCAAAATCAATAGGCTACGTTATTGGGCTAACATAGGTCTGTGTACCAAATTTCGTCAAAATAACGTAATATTTACGACCTACAGCGTATAAAAATATAATTTTGGTAGGACCCTTATATGGGCACTAGGTCTAAACATGGACCGATGTTCACCAAAATCAAACTTGTTCGTCATTGGGCCAACATAGGTCCGCGTACCAAATTTCATCAAAATATCTTAATATTTGCGACCTGTAGAGTGCGCACAAGATTGCATGGACAGACAGACAGACGGACGGAAGGACAGACGGACATCGTTAAATCGAAATAAAAAATATTCTGAGCCGATCGGTGTACTATAAGGTGGGTCTACGACCAATATTTTTTGGTGTTACAAACATCAGCACAAACTTATAATACCCTGACCACATAGTGGTGTAGGGTATAAAAAATGCACTTATATACAGCAATTATTTTTGCCCTTATCTGCATCAAAATATTAATTCTTTTAAATTTTTCTTGATAAATAAATTTTTAAAATTTATACTTTAGAGGTCGCATAATAAATTAAGGGCTTGGGAACAGCGAAGTGTCCATTAATTTTCTTTTGTCTATGACATATCTAAATCTCAAAGGAGTGGCCTGTTTTTAGGTGGGATTTTAACCAGCTAATTTTTTATATATAAAATTCATATTAAGCTGATTGTTAATTTTTTATCGGTCATACACTAGTCGCCCCTAGTCCTATATTTCCAGAGGTTAGAATATAAAAATAATTTTTTATTGTCATTACTGTTTATTCAAACCCCTGTTTTTTATATTCTTGGAAAACTTATGAGTTGAAGAATACAGAGTAAAAAATGTTTAGTTAAAAGTACATTATTTAGGTATATGTAGAGTAGTTACATATATTTAAGTGCAGGGTTTCAACTATACATTTTGTATAGTTTGTACAAAAATAAAAAATAAAAGATAAGTACACATGGCATGTAGTTGTAAAAAGTTACAATCTACCGGAACATATTAATGCAACAAATTTAGTGGAAGTAAAATACTTGAAAAATAAAAAAAAAAACTTAACGGAAGTCTTGTAAGAAGTTTAAGGATGAAACTTAAAAAAATTCATAAATGTACATAAATAAAAAGGAATATATATATATAAAAGAGTAAACATCAAATTCAAAAAATTCTTTAATATTAAAATTTTAAGTATTTACAAACTTTTTTTAAAACATTTTTGCATGAAAAAAATTATAAAGGATTATTGGTTAAAATTAAATAACTTCAGTTCCATTTTAAAAACCACAGAACATTTAAACAGATTTCATAAATATTAAAATTTGTTCATAAATTATTACACACCATTCTCGATCAAACCAAAATCCATTAATATTAAAACAAAAAAAATTATAATAAAGTAAACTTTACCTTCTCACGTATATATACCAACAAACCAGCCACCATGACGTATGAATGATAAATATTTTAAATATTTTTATACTCTGGCCTTAGAGAATTTAAGTGTTTTTTATTACTACACAAAAAAATTCTAAGAGTCTAAAATAATTTCGTATTAAAAGATTTACATAATGCTGTCATGTTTTCTATTTTTTTTTTGCTGTTTTCCTACAACAAAGAAAATCAAAGGTCATTTATCTTTTTCTACCACAAATATATGGCAAAATATTCTTTATGCGTTCCCTAGTAATAATATTGCGTTTATTTTGTCAATTTTTTATTATTTGTGGCAACATTTTATGGCCTTTAAATGCCACAGTGGAAAATTTACACAAACACTTACTAAGTAAGCTAAAGAAGTGGAAAGAAAGCAAATACACGTGATATTTTATATATTTTAAGACATCTCAAGTAACGAAAAATAAAATAATCATAATAACATGAATAAGTGTTTATCTGCTCAGAGATGCAGACGTGATAAACGTGAAAAAATTCAAAACTAAATTCAACTGTATAAAGCAATAGGAAATAAGGAAACTTTAAAAAACTGCGTGTGAAATTAAAAAAATAATGTTGTTGAACTGTCAAAAATGTTTGCCAGTATATTTTTTTGGAAATTTTATAAAAGGTAGCACATTTTGGCAATTATGTTTTTTTTTCTCTTTTTTGGCATCATTGCTTTTTTGGGTTGTTGTCTTACCTACAACCAGGTGTTAAGTCCCCAATAAATAAAATTGTATATAATCAAAAAAAAAAAATAATAATAATATATATGGTGGTGTATAGGGTAAAGTGTTGTTCCTAGAAATTTTTTAATTGTAACAAAAAAAAATTCAGATTTAAATAAAAATTGTAGCTATCTTTATTTACGAGTAACACATTAATAGAAGACCTTAGCACTTTATCGAATTTAGTTCCTCATTCTCAAAATTATACACCCAACCAGCAAAATTTTGAATACTTTTCTAGGTTTATTATTCCATTAGTAAAAAATTACTCAAATAAAATAAATAATTTCGAAATGTTTAAACTTTTTTTTTGAAAAATGGCTAATTTTTGGACCAAACTATGAAAGCTCTTAATGGAATCATAAAAGACACAAAAATTTGGGGCCAAGGAAAATAAATTTGAATATTTTGCGAAAAATTCAGAAAAGGCTCAAAAAAGATAAATTTTGGAGCCTTCAGATTTTTTTTTTAATCTGTATTTTGAATAATTTTTTGATTAAAAACAACATCTTTGATGAACCACTTTCATGAAAAAATTTAATTTTTAATAATACACTCTCAAGATATTTACACTCTCTCATTTCTATGAGCCATTTAGAAATCTTATTTATGAGCGCTCCGGAATTGCTGGCTGGGTAGCTAAAATATTCAGTTTAAACATTCTGTTAAAAAAAAAAACAGTTATTATACTGTAATTAACTTTGAAATAAACTAAAAGTCTACTGATTTTATCAATTTTTCCCATTGACTAATAAACAATTAAAAAGAAAGGACAAAATGCAATTATTAAAACCGAAAATAGGTAGTCCTCTTTTAAACTAATTTTCAATTGCTTTAGTGTATATATTAGGGTGAAATTTGTTATTCAACTTGCGATATAAGGGCGTACCCCCTCCTTAGAAATGTTCCTTTGGGTATAAAAATACATCATGTAAAAAATTAAGGTGATCGTACAACGGAAACACGTGCCGCATAGGCCCTAAAGTTTGAAATACCATTTAGAAAGAGAAAAAATTACTTTTTTGGATTTTTTCGAAAATACTGGCTCTTAAGTAACTGTATTTTTCAAAAATGTAAATAAAATCGCAATTCGGATTTCCTTTTTAGCAATGTATAAAAATCCAAAATCGGTTGGGAAACATTTAAGTAATTGCAATTTCCCCACACCATTGTAGGGTTAAAACGAGTAAAAAGGTTAAAGTCGGGCATGTCGACTATACAATACCCTACACCAGTCTGGTGTATTGTTTGGATCCGAAAATCGAATGGGTTAAAATGGGGCATGTGTCAAAATTTTCTATAATGTGAGTCAGCGCACCAAATTTCATTAAAATATCTTAATATTTGCGACCTGCAGTTTGTAACCAAGCCAATTTTGGGGGGACCCTTATATGGGCACTAGTTCTAAACATGGACCGATGTTCACCAAAATCAATAGGCTTCGTCCTTGGGCCAACATAGGTCTATGTACCAAATTTCATCAAAATATCTTAATATTTACGACCTGCAGCGTATAAACAGTATTATTTTGGTAGGACCCTTATATGGGCACTAGGTCTAAACATGGACCGATGTTCACCAAAATCAAACTTGTTCGTCCTTAGGCCAATATAGGTCTGCGTACCAAATTTCAACGAAATATCTTAATAGTTGCGACCTGTAGAGTGCGCAAAAGATTGCATGGACAGACAGACAGACGGACGGACGGACAGACGGACATCGTTAAATCGAAATAAAAACGAGTAAAAAGGTTAGAGTCGGGCATGCCGACTATACAATACCCTACACCAGTCTGGTGTGTTGTTTGGATCCGAAATTCGAATGGGTTAAAATGTGGCTTATGTCAAAATTTTCTATAATGTGAGTCAGCGCACCAAATTTCATTAAAATATCTTAATATTTGCGACCTGCAGTTTGTAACCAAGCCAATTTTGGGGGGACCCTTATATGGGAACTAGTTCTAAACATGGACCGATGTTCACCAAAATCAATAGGCTTCGTCCTTGGGCCAACATAGGTCTATGTACCAAATTTCATAAAAATATCTTAATATTTGCGACCTGCAGCGTATAAACAATATAATTTTGGTGGGACCCTTATATGGACCGATGTTCACCAAAATCAATAGGCTTCGTTATTGGGCCAATATAGGTCTGTGTACCAAATTTCATCAAAATATCTTAATATTTGCGACCTGCAGCGTATAAACAGTATAATTTTGGTAGGACCCTTATATGGGCACTAGGTCTAAACATGGACCTAGTGCCCAATACTGGGCCAATATCTTAATATTTCCGACCTGCAGCGTATAAACAGTATAATTTTGGTAGGACCCTTATATGGGCAATAGGTCTAAACATGGACCGATGTTCACCGAAATCAATAGGCTGCGTTATTGGGCCAATATAGGTCTGTGTACCAAATTTCATCAAAATATCTTAATATTTACGACCTGCAGCGTATAAACAGTATAATTTTGGTAGGACCCTTATATGGGCACTAGGTCTAAACATAGACCGATGTTCACCAAAATCAAACTTGTTCGTCCTTGGGCCAACATAGGTCTGCGTACCAAATTTCTCTTCAAATATCTTAATATTTGCGACCTGTAGAGTGCGCACAAATTTGCATGGACAGACAGACAGACGGACGGACGGACAGACGGACATCGTTAAATCGAAATAAAAAAAAATTCTGAACCGATCGGTATACTATAAGGTGGGTCTACGACCAATATTTTTTGGTGTTACAAACATCAGCACAAACTTATAATACCCTGATCACATAGTGGTGTAGGGTATAAAAAGTGGTCAACGTATAGTGGTTTATTAAATACACCTCAGAGAAAAATTCTACTGAAAATTACACATAACCCTCTTTTAACTTAGCAGTGACGGCATTTTAAATACGAAAATTGTAGAGAAATGTATGATTTTGGCCAATAATTTAAATAATAGTATTAATTTTTGTATTAATGTTTGTAGTTTGTAGTTTGAAACAAGATTTTTCTGAAACAAGATTGTTTTCCGAAAATTATGTAAAACTCTGAAAGCGCTAACCCTTTCCTTACCAAGGTCAAAATTGTAAGTTGTGAAGAATTTCGATTTTTCTTGAAAGTATATCAAAACATTGTGTTGTTTCTTGCGGAATTTGGTGAAAACTTTCACCAAATTCCAAATAACTCTGTTAATAACAAAAAGAAAGTAAAAAAGTGCCATTTAGTATGAAAACCGATATAAAAACTTTTAACTAAGCATTTTCCAGAAAAGGTTGTGTCACAAGTCGTTGGCTACCATGGCCAAATTATACGAATTAGACTATCAACTACTTCCGCTCCAACCGTATGCTCCCAGCGATTTTTACCTATTTTCAGACCTCAAAAAGTACTCGCTGGAAAGAGATTTGGTTCGAGCGAAGAGGTGATTCCCAAAACAGACGCCTATATCGAAATGCTAGAAAGGCGTTGGAGTGATTGTATTGCTCTTGCGGGACGCTATGTTAACGAATAGAGTCGAATTTTGCCAAAATTATTGGTTATTCTACGGACCTTTCAGCCGAGGTGTTAAAAGTTAGTATTTTTCAATATTAATTAGAAAAGAAAATATTTTCTATAATATGACAGTGTTTTGATTAATCTCAGGTATTTTCTTTTCATAATTAAATTTAACTTTTCTAATAATAAATTTTAAGTTATTCCTATTAAAGTTATTGAATAACGATAAAATTTCGATGGTTCCGATACCTATGCGGTTTGAGCAATCAATATATGGGGAATCTTCATACACCACCATGCACAAGTCATTGTATTTGTTGTTTTGTCTACGGTGGCGTCTGATTTTTCCCCTTGTATTAATTGCTGGAACCGCGCATGTTAAATAGATTAGCAACCAATATATTTTTTGTGTATCCCAAAAAATTCACTGACCCCAACTATTGTGAAAATACATACATTTAAAACATTCCTTGAAATAAATACATTTAAAACATTCTTTGAAACATTAACTATACTTTTTGCAACTCAGAGAATATCAATTGTAATATAGAAATCATTTCAGAATTTTAATTGATATATTCTGAATTTTATTTGATACATATATTATGAATTTCAATTGATGATTTTTGAATTGCAAAAAGTTTAGTGGAAATTTCACAGAATGTTTCAAATTCATTCATGCAGCCCTTTAGTATGGTGTAAGTAAATTAATTATACCCTACCCTATGGCGTATGATTGTTTTTAATTGTAACACCTGATAATAAAACAAGTATACGCACTAGGGTCAGTAGTGCATGTACTCATGTCAGCACAAAAACTGATATTATCGAAACTGGAATATGTTGCAGAGGGAAAAAATTAATAGAAATTTTTGTACGCTACCCCACTACTTGGATAGGGTATAATAAGTTTGTACTGATGTTTGTAACACGAACAAATAATGGATCTAGGCCCACCTTTTAATATACCAATCGGCACAGAATCTCAAGATTGTTATTTCAAACTGTAAAATTTTTAAAATTTTATAATGTGGCGACCCTAATCTGTGTATTTATATTAGAGTTCCTTATTTGAATATAATGTCAGCCGTCTGCCAAATCAGCTTACTAAATTTATTATTGAAAAGAGGTCTTATTGGTATGAGAATATGGAAACAATTGCCAGAAATGTGAATACTCTAAGAATCTCAGAATGCACAACGAGAGAACATTGGGAACGTTTAACGATAGATATTTTAGCTGGCTTAAGGAACAATGAAATGGAGCTCAATTTAATTAAGGCAGCTGCAACAAATCGGTTGTACTCAAAACTTAATTTTAATGAATAACAGACATACTTTGAAATACCTCGTAATATTAATATTATAAGCTTTATTTTTAAAGCGCGAGCAGATTTAATTGAACTTAATGGAACAAGGTTTGAGCAGCAAAGATCCCGTATCTGTTCCTTATGTAATTTCAACGAAGTTGAAAATATTCTTCACTTTATTGGTAAATGCCCAGTACTCCGACACATAAGATTTCTATACTTCAGACAGACTACCCTGACAGAAAATGAAATAATCAATATTCTAAATGCTTCTACACAATACTTCAATGAAATATCTCGTTATACATATTATGGATGCGATAGGTTATAGGAATGAACTTATTTTTGAATTCAATTATTAATTATGTAACATGAAACACTATTATAAAAGCCAATAATCTCTTTTTCCGACTGACGACATTAAGTCATAGTCGTATATTTCTAATTTAATTATTTGTAGTATTTATAAGTTACAAACTGAATTTGGAAATAAAGAACAATTAACTAACTAATTAAGGCCCTATGCTCCTTATAGGAACCGAGGGAACATATATATATATATAACTAACTAACTATTAGAGTTCGTCATAAAAATTAGAATTTCGGATATCATCACTTTTTTTAAAGTTTTTGCATAGAAAAAAGAATGGCATTTTTTTCTTTTTTGGCGCAAGTCGGCCAAAAACGCTGATTTTAAGACCCTTTTCCTCCAGAGCAAAAGCAGCTGCATTTATAGGAAATCAGACTGTACCATTCGATTCTACAGGGTCCGCCATCTAACGTTTTTTTTTTCAACTAGTGCTTATTTCGTGAATGGTAACACTTAGCTCATGTCTGATTTGACAGATAATTAGTTTTATCCTTCCGCTGAACGAATATGGTTGTGTGTGGTTGGTCCAGAGGTATAATTGGGCCATTTTTCTTCGAAAATGAGCAAGGAGTGGCCGTTACAGTCAATGGCGATCGTTATCGGGCCATGTTGAACGAATTTTTGTTCACAAAAATTGAAGAGGAGGATATTGGCAATATTTGGTTTCAACAGAACGGCGGTACGTGCCACACAGCCGAAGCTACACTCGATGTTTTGCGCCCTGTTTTTGAAGATCGCATTATCAGCCGCAGAGCTGATGTCGTTTGGCCACCTCGCAGCTGCGATTTGACACCGTTGGACTATTATTTGTGGGGTGCCGTCAAAGATAAGTGTTACGCCGACAAGCCAGAGACAATTGACGCTTGAAAGGACAATATTCGTGAAGCCAATGGTGAAATACAGCTGCACACAATCGATAATGTGCTTAAAAATTGGGCCGATCGTGTAGGCTACTGCATGGCCAGCCGAGGCAGCCATATGAATGAAATTATTTTCCATTATTAACCGGAAGGATTGTACTTTCAAATAAAAAAAGAAATTTGAGAAAATATTCAGTAGTTTTTTTTTATAGCCTTTTAAAAAAAAAAAAGTTATTTGGCGGACCCTGTACAACAAAATTTAATATAAAAAACTTTTTTTTTTTTTTTGATTTCACAAAAGTTTTCTTTTCTTTTGCAAATTAGTAATTTTTTTTGTTCTGGTATTTGTCCAAAAAAGATCAATGGCTGCAAAACACGAATAATCCCTCCATGTGATTGACATGATTCAGTGAATATAAATCATAATATAAACACACTCAGTTTTAACAATTTCCATCATATTTATGATCACTTGGATAATAATACGATTATTTTGGAACCCAAATCATTTTCAGCAACCTTAGTTTTTTTTTGCATGTAATTGCCTCAATATTTAATCAAAGTTGTACCTGTAGTTTCTGTCCACTTAAATGTGTCAAGCCTATTGGGGGAAAAAAGTTTCGGGTCAAACTTTGCCGAAGTTCCTCTCGTTTTTACAGGTTTTCATGCCGAAAGGCTCAAAAAATTCATGTTATTTATATAATATTATTATTGTTCTTTCGTGCTTTTTCATTCTTTGGTATTAAATAATACCCAGCAAAATTTTCTTGAACTGGTTGCCTCTGAATCTGTTCTAGAACATGTATTTTTACAGCCGGTTCCGTCGAACAGGTTCTAGAACTGATTCCTGGAAGTCAAAATGTAAGGCTTCGCAGTTGCAAAATCAGTTCTATAACTGGTTCTAGAACCGATTCCAAAGCAACCTATTCTAGTTTGGAGGTAACGAACTTATTGCTTTTGGGGAAAACTCAAACAAAAATCACCGATGATAGAACATAAAGTAGAACAGGTTGCATGCAAGTACAAGTTGTTCTACAACCGTTTCTTAACATCCGAAAATTTCGCTGGGATATATCGTGTCAATCTGGAAAGAAGAACTTGATGCTTTATTGATAGATAAACTTTTGGACTCCAATATAAAAATTTTCTACTCCAAATAACAATCGAAAAATGCACGAATGCTAAATATTCCGCATTTATCTCAAAAACTATCTTGCTGACACTTACGCAGCTAAAAGGGCTTTTAAGTTTTGGAATTGTACCATACAGGGGTATCGCATCACCAAAAATAGAAGTTATAACGACATTCGTTATCACTAGAAGGCACTTTGTTCAAAAAATTGACAACTTTCTGTTTTTATTTAAATTGAAATAATAACAAACGAAAAAGTAAAGAAAAAAAAGGAATACTCAAATTTTATTATTTAAATATATTTTGCACTTGATTTTTCCTTATTCTGCGCAGTTTTCAGCAATTTTTGAGTTTTTAAATATAGACTCAGCTGATACTAAAGTGATACTAATACTAAATTTCAGCGCCCCCTAACGGTGAGTAGTGTAAGTTTTGATTTCCTATCTCTATAATTAATAGTCTCTGGTACCATAAAATTGAATTTTTCGAAATGTTGATGTAAATAGAAAGCGGGTTTTGAACTTTATAAACTTATTTTTATAGAACTATAACTATACCCTGTTTTTTTTTGGTATAGGCCATAATGACTTGATCTCTTTCTTGTTACTTATATTATTATATAAATATGTCATTAGTCAGTGGTGTAGCACCACTATGTGGTCAGGGTATTATAAGTTTGTGCTGATGTTTGTAACACCAAAAAATATTGGTCCTAGACCCACCTTATAGTATACCGATCGGCTCAGAATTTTTATTTCGATTTAACAATGTCCGTCTGTCCGTCCGTCGTCCGTCTGTCTGTCTGTCTGTCCATGCATTCTTGTGCGCACTCTACAGGTCGCAAATATTAAGATATTTTGATGAAATTTGGTACACCGACCTATGCTAACCCAAGAATGAAGCCTATTGATTTTGCTTAACACCGGTCCATGTTTAGACCTAGTGCCCATATAAGGGTTCCCCCTTATTTTTTTATACGCTGCAGGTCGCAAATATTAAGATATTTTGATGAAATTTGGTACCCAGACCTACGTTGGCCCAAGGACGAAGCCTATTGATTTTGGTGAATATCGGTCCATGTTTAGAACTAGTGCCCATATAAGGGTCCCCCAAAATTGGCTTGGTTACAAACTGCAGGTCGCAAATATTAAGATATTTTAATGAAATTTGGTGCGCTGACTCACATTATAGAAAATTTTGACACAAGCCCCATTTTAACCCATTCGAATTTCGGATCCAAACATTAGTTGGCTTTTAACCAGACTGGTGTAGCATATTGTATAGTCGGCATGCCCGACTTTAACCTTTTTACTCGTTATATTTATTGCACCATTCATTAAATCTCCCTTATGTACAGTAGTGTAGAATATAAAGTAGTTAACATATAAGTAGGTATAAAATAGGTAGAAATTTGTTTATTTGAAACGTTTCAATGTGCAACATATTCCTCTACATAATCCAAAATTTCTTATTTTTTATTGTTTGGGTTCATAATTTATACATTTATTTTGTTATGTTCAGCAGCTTTTTTCTTTTTTTGTTTCCATTTTACGGCATCAACGTGCTGTCAAACAAATAAGGTTAGTTAAAGTTAAAGGTTAGTCATAATAAGCGTACCAACAATTGTCATTATTTTAGTAAAAAGTGCCAGTCCTTGATATTTTTTTAAAGCTACAAGGTGTTAATGTTTTAACTACAATATTATGTAGCAGAAAAAAAAAAACAATTTTAACCTTTTAATTTATGGCATTTTAAGTGAGTTCTGAAAAAGGAAAAAATATATGGGTCATTCCATCGTTGGAATCGACCCCTTTCGATTTGGATGAATTTTGGCCAGAAATTTTCTTGCATCATATAATGAAGATTTGCCAAAGGAAAAAAATATTACATTTTTTTCCAAAGTTATGCAACATTTAAAATTTCAAAAAATATCATAATTTTTCTAATTTTTTGTATTGTTACAAGGTTATTTTTTGAATATCTCGAAAACTATAATAGCTACAAAAATGCTTCTTAGCTCATTTTAAAGAGAATATTTAAAAAATATAGAGAATATATTTTAAAAAAAATATTGAAAAATAAAAAATTAAAAATTTTTCAATTTTACAATTTTAAAAATCCAAAAACCTATTTTTTTTTGCTAAATTTTTTTTAAATAAAACCTTTAACTGATCTTAAAAGATCCTAAAAAAAAATATATGAGTTTTTTAATTTTTTTATTCGCTTTAAGTTTAATTTTTTTCTTCGCTTTAAGTTTTTAAGAATAAAAAACAAATTGAAGGCTTTAGAAAAACACAGAAAAATTTTTTTAAACCGAAATTACACTTTTATTTTTTTGGTAATAGTTTGAAAAACAAATAATTTAAGAAATGGCACACTCTTCCATTTATGTATACATGTGTGTGTGTATGTGCTATTTCTTAACTTATTTGTTTTTCAAACTATTACCAAAAAAATAAAAGCGTAATTTCGATTTAAAAATTTTTCTGTGCTTCTAAAGGCTTTAATTTGTTTTTTATTCCTCAAAATTTCAAAGTTGGATATTCGTTTAATATTATTGTATTAATATTCAACTTAAAAAAAAAGAGAATAAAAAAATTCATATCTTTAAAAAAAAAAACGCCCTCTTGAAAATTTCAGAATCTTTTAAGATCATTTAGAGATTTTATTTTAAAAAAAATTAACAAAAAATAGGTTTTTCAGTTTTTGGATTGTAAAATTTTAATTTTTTTATTTTTCCATATTTTTTTTAATACGCCTAAATATCCTCTTTTAAATTAGCTAAGCATCATTTTTGTAGCTATTGTAATTTTGGAGATATTCAAAAAATAATCTCGTAACAACACAAAAAATTGGAAAAATTATGACATTTTTTTATACATTAAATGTTGCGTAACTCTCGAAAAAAATTTAGCAATTTTTTTCCTTTGGCAAAACTTCGTTATATGATGAAAGAAAAGTTCTGACTAAAATTCATCCAAATCGAAACGGGTCGATACCAACCACTTTGGTCGATTTGAGATGGAATGATGTTCAGCTAAAATGAAAAATTCTTACAAAAACTAAAAAAAAAAAATACCTTTTTTAAAAATAGTCCAGCTCGTGAGATCTCATTGCTACTTAGATCTGAAGTATTTTGGGAATCATCAAAAAATAAATCAAGGTTTATTTTGAGGGGGCACTTTCTTTACATTTTTGCTGTCCATATAAGTTGAGTCGCTCTATTCTATAACAATATTTACGATTTGCGGATTCACTCCTTAAGGACTAGTTGATATATGTATAGATTATCAAAAAAAAAAAAATAAACAAAAAGTTGAAATTCACTGATTTCTTCATACATCTCAACACACTATATCCAGTGGAAATATAATTTAATATGCCTAATTGTTTGCTATCAACAACGAGGGTTAAGGTTTCTATACGCAAAAATAATTCTATAGTAATGAAAGCTTTAGCTGTGATGTATTATAGGCTTTTCTACTGACTTGATATTTCAAATTTTACCTATTCTTCGATTACACTGTGGAACAAATTCAGGTTAGCAAAAGTTAGGCCGATTCTGAGAGTGACGGGTGAAAATAGAGGCTAAATTAGAAGACCCGTATCGCGGCGTTTGTTTATGTTAGTTCGAATTTTTTATATGGTTTTTTGGCTATAACTCGTCGACTAATTGATATTTTTTAAATATGTAAAAGCCAAATTATTGCTAGAGACCAGAACAACAATCAAAATTTTTAAAAAAATTGATTTGATTGATTTTTTTTTTGGTTGTTTTTTTTTTTTAATTTTTGCACAGGTCTCTAGCTATAATTTGGCTTTTACAGATTTAAAAAGTATCAATTAGTCGACGAGTTATAGCCAAAAAACCATATAAAAAATTCGAACTAACATAAGCAAACGCCGCGATACGGGTCTTCTAATTTAGCCTCTAATTTCACCCCTCACTCTCAGAATCGACCTAACTTTTGCTATCCGTGTAAAAAAGTTTAGATCTGGTCAGATCTTTTTGCATCTAAATAGATATGATTGAATCTAATTAGATCCTGTACCAGATTTCATCAAATATGATCAGATATGGCATATGTATAATACTTTATTGCAAGATCTGATCAGATCTAGTGCCAAATCTGTTCAAATCTAAAGTGAACTGGACAAATGCGCCAGATATGCATAGATCTGGTAAGATCTACTGAGGCCTGGCCAGATCTGATCTTTTTTACACGGGTAACCTGAATTTGTTCCACAGTGTTATTATAGTCTACTGTGCATATTATTACACGCTGAAAAAAATCGCCCTGCAGGAAACATATTTGCTGGTGATATATATATGTTTGGAAGAACTGTCAAAATATATTTGCCGTGTTTTTAATATAATATGTTTGCCAGCAAATATAATATTTTTGCCTGTAAACATATGTATATTTGAATCATATGAAATACATCTACTCGCAAATATATAAATGTTTGCAGGCAAACATATATATATATATCATTATTATATTTGCAATTCACAAACATAATAATGATAAAATAAAAATGCAAATATATTTTTGTTTAAGTGGGAAAATATGACTAACATTCAAACATTACAGTGTTTGCCTGGAGACATACGTATTATAACGATAAAAATAAAGTAATTGGAAACTCACCTCAAACATAAGTATAGTAGTTTATAAACATATATATATAATTGCCTGTAAATATATCCAACTATCTCTTTTTTCTGCGTGTAACAAATATTTTATCTTAAAATATTCAAATCATTTACATATTTGTTTACAATAACAAATATTCCCAACTTGAACATATTTATTGAAATTCGTAAAAAATGTGCATGTAGATAATACGTGTATTAACAAGCAACCAAAATAAATTGATAATTGTGTAATATATTAATAAAAAAAAAACTTTTAAAATTTTCTTAGAAAAAAAAACAAAAAGTAATAAAAACTGTTAAACTTTTTACAAGTTTTATGTTGTTGACATCATTTCAGACAGATTGAAGTCTACAGAGATATAGAAGAAGAAGTATCATAATCATATTAAACAAAAGATCATAATGATAGTTCTTCCTATTTCTTTTCATTGTAAATATGTACAAAACGATTTTTTTTCCTTCACCAAAATATCAACAATAACTACTAAAACAAAAGTTCGAAACATTTAAGTTTTTGTTAGTATTTGTGTCACTTTGTGTATTTAAAATGAAAATAGGAAGAATGCGGATGAATATAAAGGAACTTACTATACACCATTTACGAACTTATTACGGAATAATATCTTCTTAGAAAATTTTGAAAATAATACACGATAATTGTTAATCGGACGACTAAATTAACAGAATTTAAGTCACTTAGGTAAATTATATTTCTACCTTAAGACAATCCGATATGAACTTAAAATTGTTACGAAAAAATCTAAAATCATATTCGAAATGGTGTTAAAATAGCTCTACTAGGGAAAGTAAAATAAAAGATAAAACAAACATATATTTTTTTTTTTACAAACAATAAGGGGCTCTGCATGTATGAGTTGAAATTTCTAACAAGATTTAATAACAAAAACAAAAATGTGTTAACTAGGAATAGAGTGAAAAAGGGTGGTAAAAACTGTGTCTATTTAGAAATAGATCAAGGCAAGTAGCAAATGTTGTTACATGTTTAAACATGTAAAGATGACAAAAGTTGAAAGTTTTTAAATGGTGTTTGCATGTTTTTTTTGTGGTAGATATCTTGATGTTTTTAGTTATCCATTTTTTTTATCGCTGCTGCAAATATCTACTTTTTATTCGTTCTTCCTCAAGAATGTCTACCCTTTTCCTATGTGGTATGTTAGGTTGGAGGGAAGTAGAAATCACAGTTTTCAAAAGATTTACAAAAACAAATTTTGTGGTTTAATAATGTAGCCAAATTTTAAAAGTATTTTTTTTTGGTGAATTTTCTTAGAATTTGTGGGGTCTTTTTTTTGTAAAATCACGATATTATAATAAAACCCTCAAGCGTATATTAAAAACTAAAACAGGAAATTTTTATATTGATATATGTATTTTTTATAGTTTATTAAATTTACATAAATACCAAATTAATGTAGCACAGTGGCATGAATAGAAAAAATAAAGGTAAAAAGCAGGATAAACGAAAAGAAAGCAGTGCCTCTTTGTTATTGTAAATCTGTTAATCTTTACATAGAGAGAATTTTGCTGTACGAGTTCTAATGAAAGTTCTCACTAAACTACCCAGCCAGAAATTGACAAACATGAAAGCGTTCTGAAAGCACTTTGTATGATGGTTGAAGCGTTATCAAAGCAACATATTTTTGGGTTTTATAGTGTTCTCAGAACACTAAAATGATAACCATGATTTACGGCCTCATGTTTGTATTTAGAGTATTTTAGAAACGTTGCAAAAGCAAAAAATAAAGTTATTTTAAAGCGTTATAATTTTTGTTTATAGAACGTTTTCAAAACATTAGAAAAACTAAAAATAAAGTGATTTTAACTCTTTCACTACCCTTGTACACTACAGTGTACACATCTTTAAAAGAATATATAAAATTTAATAGTCCAAAAAAAAAATAGTTTTTACAAATAAGTTTATTAAGATCTTGGACTTCAAATAAAAATCATTTTATGTATAAGCAGTTCAACATGGAAATAGAGTCGCGATATTTGTTAATGAAGTCTAATTTTTTGAAGATATCATAATCTCCGTTAAAAAAAGGTTTTGGTGTTTCTCCTAAAGTAATGAAGATAGATAATTGAAATTGGACGAGAAGAAAACCAATCAAAGGATTTTTGGCTACTCGAATGCTTAAGGGGTAAAACGGGGCTCAGAAGTTTGAAAAAATCGATTTTCGAACGTCATTTTTGGTCGGTAGGAGAGGGAAGGGGCAAAATATATTACATATTTTTTTCTAATTTAAGAACCCTTAACAACAATCTGAAGTCAAAATAACGATACATCCGCAAACAAAAAGTCGGTAGTGAAAGGGTTAAAGTGTATTAATACAAAAGTGGAGTGTCTCCCGAGAATTTTAAAAACGAAAAGTACAGCAATTTTAAAGTGCTCTAAATACAAAAATAACGTACTTTCTTAGTACTTAAAAAACATTTATTTTTTATACATTTTATTAGAACTTAAATTAGTTTTAAATGATTAAGTTATAGGATATTAAGAGAAATGTAGATGTGTTAAATTTTTTGGTGGTGTAGGGTTCTGACGACAATGAAATAGTTAAAACTGAAGTGTTTGATGAAGAAGTAGAGGAAAATTTAGATTCAGATGATGAGGACGTTGGTAGTTCCAGTTTAAGCACACCTGGAGAAACAAGTTTGGATGAATTTATTCCTGAGAATCTAATATTGAGCAAAAATTTAAAAATTGGTAAGGAAAATCAAGACTTTTACACAAACCTCTATAGACGAAATATTAATGGTACTGAGATCTGAAGGTTATACATACATATCTTCCGAAATATTCTAAAACTTTATTAGGCACTTCTACTTTGAGCGGCGATTATAAAGTGATGCTAGGTTTAGGCGATACTTTGGAAAATTTTCAATATTTTGGAATAAAGTCTAATCTTGATATCACTTTTGATTCCAACCTTTATTATAATGAAAATAAAATTAAAATTATAATTCATGTATTGAAAAATCGAAAAAGAACTTTTGGTCCATAATGGGAAAGGGGTTTTCAACCGCATAAGTTACCAAGCCATTTTTGATTGGTGTCTATTATGGAAATTCAAAACTGCATTCGGATAGAAAATTTCTGGAAGAACTTGTTTTGGAAGCCAAATTTTTAACTAATGAAGGTATACAAATTTTTTTTAGTCTCAAACTTAATTGAGTAATCTAATTTTTATTAATTTAAGATTTTAAGAAAATTTGTTTAACTTATGCCACATTTTTATGGCTCGAGCTTAGTGACAATGAATATTCATAATCTAATACATATTACAAATGACGTAAATAATATGGGGGAGCTTATATCACAATTTTCAGCATTTGATTTTGAAAATAGCTAAGGTTTTATTAATTCTATTATAAAATCGCCAACTAATCCCCCCATTTCCCATATACAAAGGAAATTGCATGTTTTTAATACCAATTCCCCAAATAATATTCCATTATTATATCCTCTCAATAAGAGCAGCAACTATTCTCTGGGGAAATCTTTACACACTTCTGAATCTAGAGTTTTTTCTTTCGTAAACATTTATTGATTTCGAATTAAATCTATTCGTCCTGATAATATATTTATGTTTATTACACAATGGGAACATTATGATTGTGAAAGAAATTTTTAGTACAAAACATAGGCAACATTTTCAAGGAAACTAAAATTTTGTTTGACTACCCGATCTAATCAAAGGAGATCGGATTATATAATGTAACAAATTTAGATGAAAAAAACATTGAAATAGGTATACATATGGTGAAAGTTAAATGCATTCTTACAAGATGTTATAATGAATCAATTGCTATTTCTCGTTTACATAAATAATTGTAACAAAACATTTCAAAAGTAATAAAAAGAATTTTTATTACTAAAACGCATACCATCTTTTTTTTTAATCAACAGTTTTAAAATTTGTTAAACAGCGTTATCAAAGCATTTTAAAGATGGTATTTTCCAAATATTCTCAAAACATTTTATTTTTGGTATAGACAATGCTTTGAGAATAGTTAGTTTTTTGTACCATCATCAATTTCTGGCTGGGTAGTGACGTTTTCTTTACAAAATAAATGAAGAATTTCATAAATTTGATAAAAAAAAAGCTTCATATATTTTATAAATCTAGTTTAAATGAGAGTTTTTCATTGAGTGTTTGAAACTTTTTATAAATAGAATGAAATTCTTCACAACAATTTTAATGGACAACTTCCAATGAAACTTTATTGGTCTTTATATATTATCTTTTACAAAATTAGATAATAGGCATATATCCTAATGCATAACGGGATATGATAGATGTGTTGTTATACCTTATTATAAGTGATCATATATAACATAGTATGTAATAATATATGGTCATATAAAGACTATTTATTTTGATATAAAATAATATGCCGGTTAATAAACATTTTTGGTTATATGACGTAAGGTATTTTTATATATGATTATATATTGTATTAAATGATATATTAATAATGTAATTAGAGATATCATTATATATGGTCCAATGGCAATAATAATTTATATGTGTTTAATATATATATATAGTCATCAGGGCAGGTCGATTTAAAAATCGCCCAAGTGACAAGGAAAATTGTATTCTAGGGATCAAAATAAGAAACTTTGCCCGAGGAACCATACCTCTAAAACGAAGCCAGTGGCATACCATACCCCCCAGGGGGTTCCCATACAAACATTTTGTTGAAGGTTAAAAATAACTAGAATAGGCATTTAAAATTATTGGTTCGTTGTCGTCCAATAAATCTGTGTTTCATAATTTGATGATCAGGGTTGAACAGAACCAGCTGCGATACTTTAAAAATTAAAGTTCAAAGCCAAAGCAGTAATAACAGGATAAAAATAGCATTGTTAGAATTTCTTTAATGTTAGTCTAATTGAGTTGTGTTAACATTTTTTTTTTTATTTATTTCGCAGTTAACACAAATAGATCATTATCAATTATTAACCCATAAAGACACGGATACTAAATATCTGTAGCGGGATCCGAAAATGAGTATTCAACCCAGCTGGGCTTATCAAATTTATCAATTTGTATTTAACAATTTATTTAAATATGGTAACCATTATATTTTTTTACAATAATCTAAATAACGGAATAATCTATAATGTCTTTACCAAAATTTTATATCATAACGATATAAAATAAAATAATATAATAAAAATAATAATTCATAAACAAATAGTGAATCTAAAAACAAATATGTACCAAGAATTGTATTTTTATGTCATATCTTCCATCTTTTCTTTTCATCATATTCACGATAAGATTTTTTTTTATGCGTGTGTGAGTTACATATGTGTGTGAGATGAAGTCATACATTAAAGCACAATAGAAAAAACTCTTCACTATTCTGCAGACCTTTTCAAAAATGTCTGGTTCTTTTTAATATCGAACATTACTCCTTTTTGAAATGCTTTTTCTTGACTTTAGTTTTAGTTGGAACGATTTTTTTTTATTATTTTTTTTTTTGTAATTTTATTCCATTTTCTTTGCTTTTTTCACTTGTATAGTGTTGTAGTTGGAAATCAATAATTTCCATTTATTATTAGCTCAAATAAATATTCGTTTGCCAAAAAGTTCATTTTCCTTTTAGCACTATTGAAAAAAGAAGAAATTACCAACGCATACATTTAGTCTTTCAATACCAAATACTCAAAATACACTCAATGCAATTTCACTTTATGTGAAGTTTTGAAATAGAACGATTGCACTATCAATACAACACATTCATTTATTTTCAAACACCAATACTAAGGACTGTCCATGTCAAAATGCTATGTTCGTCTTGCTTGCTTTCGGATTTTACCAAAAACATAATTTTATTAATTCTTACCCTATTATAAAACAACGAAATAAAAAATTAATCATGTGACTGGTTGTCACTTTAAGATGGAATTGCAGAAAATATATACCTCTATTTACGATTTGTATTGCAATGTATTTCCAAATGATTTGATAAAATATAGGTGTCTATTTTGAAGTGCGCATTCCTTATTATGTTCTGTAAGAAAAGTAGGGTAGAGAGGGGATCCTTCGCCAGTGGGGCACATACACTAATCCCATTTTTCTCTGATGTTAAGGGAGATAAAAATTTGTAAAAAATATATTTTGTGCATTTTTCAATTGCCTTTCCTTGACATCCACTTTGACGAATTTATATCACATGTGGTCGCAGATAGACGTGTTTTTGTGTTTTTTGGGGTGCCAAAAAAATAATTGAAAGCCACTGCATTTTGCAATAACTTCCTCAAATCGTGTGATAAAAAAATACTTTTTCATTATGTGAGACCTATGATCCTAAGCTTTCAGAAAATAATAATTTGATTTTAATAAATGCTTAAAAAGTGTGAAAAATATTAATTTTATGTTAGTGCCTGCGTCTGGGGCACAATCACCAGATGGCCCCTGGAGCTACGAACAGTTGGTGCTTCCCTGCCTAAAATGCTCTATAAGACTTTTCTATATGTTTAAAATATGTTCAATAGTAAGTTAGTACAATCGCGTTTATCTTAAATTTATATTAATTACTCAGTTTTTTGTAATTTTGAAGAATCATTATAGTATAGTTTTAAATTATTTTTTTTAATGTAGTGGAGATTTATTGATTAAAAAGAATAATATACCTTAAAGAACTTATTCTAAATTATTTATTTCAGTCATTAAAACATTGAATTTGCCGTATTAACAATATTTTTTTGTTGAAATTGTATATAGCTCTTTTGGCGAATATCCCCCAGGTTTGGGGCAGTTACGCCGATTTGGGTTACTTTGGAAATCATAAAAAAAGTAATAGAAAATATGCAAATAATTAGAATAAAAATCATTGAAATTAAAGCCAAGATATGTAGATCTTCAATTTGAAAGTAATTTTTGATAAATAATTAGGGGTTAGCAAATCACAGTGCTTTGAAAAAAAAGTGGCGAAGGATCCCCCCTCTACCCTATATTGCTTTTTAAATCTTTTCAATAACGTGGTTTTTATACCCTCCACTACTACGTGGACAGGGTATAATAAGTTTGTGCTGATGTTTGAAAGACCAAAAATTATTGGACCTAGGCCCAACTTGTTGTATACCGATCGACTGAGAATCACTTTTTGTTTCGATTTATCGATGTCCATCTATCCGTCCGTCCGTCTGTCTGTCCATGCATTCTTGTGCGAACTCTACAGGTCGCAAATATTAAGATATTTTGATGATCAGTTGATTTTGGTTAAAATCGGTCCATGTTTAGACCTAGTGTCCATATAAGGGTCCCCCAAATTTGGCTTGTTTACACGCTGCAGGTCACAAATATGAATATATTTCAATGAAATTTGGTTCGCTGACTCACATGGCCTCAAGGACAATTCCAATTGATTCTAGTTATGATCTGTCCATATTTGGACCTATCGCCCATATGGGATATATTTCCGATTTTCTCTTCTTTTATCAATTTGTAGAAAATTTTGACACAAGTCCATTTTAAGCCATTGGAATTTCGGATCCAAACACTAGTTGGCTTCTAACCAGACTGGTTATTATATAGTCGGCATGCCCGACTTTAACTTTTTTACTCGTTTTAGTTCTAAACTTATTCTATCATGTTGTGTATTTCACTTTTAATGTGAAGTGAAAATTTTCAAAACACACAACTGTAATAATTCCGATTTACTAAAAAACGTAACTAGTTACTAAGTGTTAAGAGAAATAAGATAAATATTTCTGTATTGGGATATTCTAACAATTTAAAGCTTTAATGCTTTTAGGCACTGTTGACCCTTAAGGCTATATTTTCGTGAATAGGGTACGGATAGGAAGCCATAAATAGGGAAATTCGAAATTTAGTCGAATTCAGAGAAATAATCAGAATTTAATAAAATTTGCACTAATGTACAAATATTTGAAATACTAGGAAGCCTGCTTAAAGGGTGATCACTAAAAAACAAGTATGCCATCAGGCTACTTGTTTTTAAATGAATAAATGAATATAAATAAAATTTGCCAAAATAATTAAATAAACGCCAAGTGTGCTATTTTCTATTCCTATTTAAAAATTTTATATTCTTTAAATTTTCCTTAACTTTCTAAACAAAGTGCTAAAACACTTTGTATTACTATCGTACAATTACATACATCGATTTTCCTCGAAAAAGATAAAAATAAAGAAATTTCATTTTCTCTTTCAATTCATAAAAATAATATAAAAAGCACGTCCTTTTTGTAAGAAAAAAATGTTGTTTTTAAGCAATAGAAAATTGGTCACGAAATAAGGAAGCCAACAAAAAATACGAGAGTTCTTTATAAAAATTTACAATGAGATTTTCTTTTGTGGAATATAAGTAATACCAAAGGAAGTTTCAGTTTTATTTTTACAAATACATCAAACGAAACTAAAATTGAATTCTGAAAACTGCTAACTTTTTTTTTGTCGAATTTTTGGATAAGTAATGTATATTTGTGGGCTTTTGACAAAAGAACTTACGTCGACTTGAGAAACATATTCAAAATTTTTGTAAGCTATAATAATTTTGAACACCCTATATTTAACTGGTTCTCATATTTCAACACCTTATACTCTACTTGGCGTTAGCTAATATTTAACTTAAAAACTTGCAGTATGATACCAGCATAAAAGATATGAGATCCCTTAAATAATATAAATCTAACGGACATCAGGGAAATTCGTCACATCCAAAGACTCGTCGTCAGTGGCTAGTTTGTTTTTTCTATATGGAACACGTTTTTCTAAAAGTGTATGAACCGGTAACCCTCTACAGAGGCTTTGATTCAAAGCCTCACTTTTTAGTGATATACACCACGGTCAGCAATGAGTAAATTTTGAGTTATTGACCGGGCTACTCCCTGGAAATATTTATTTGGATATAAAACTACGTTTCCCAAAAAAATTTGAAAAATAATAAATTTCTCGAAATCCGCGGAAAAAAATCACTGCCGTAGCTAATTGAAAAAAGGAATTCCTACAATTTTGTAGTTTTTAATCTCTATTATGTTCTTAATAAAGCCCTAGAGTCTAAACGGTGATTTTTTTAAATTTCTTTAAAAAAAATTAAAATTGATAATTTGAAAACAGTTTTAAAAAATTCTGACCTTTTTGAACTAATTTCAAACGAGTTTGCATAACAACATATAAAACGAATAAAAAAGTTAAAGTCCGGCATGCCAGTCTGATTTAAAGCCAACTAATGTTTGGATCCGAAATTTGAATGGGTTAAAACAGACTTGTGTCAAAATTTTCTATAAAATTATAAAATTAGAGAAAATCGAAAATATAGCCCATATGGGCTATATTTTCGATTATATATGAGTCCAAATATGGACCGATCCTATCTAGTATCAATAAGCTTTTTCCTTGGGACCATGTGAGTCAACGAACCAAATTTTATTGAAATATCTTCGTATTTGCGACATGCAGCGTGTAACCAAGCCAATTTTGGGGGGACCCTTATATGGGCACTAGGTCTAAACATGGACCGATTTCAACCAAAATCAACAGGCTCTGTTCTTGGCCCAAAATAGGTCTGTGTACCAAATTTCATTGAAATTTCCTTGTATTTGCGACCTGCAGCGTGTAAAAAAGACAATTTTGGGGGGTACCCTTATATGGGCACTAGGTCTAAACATGGACCGATTTCAACCAAAATCAACAGGCGTCGTCCTTGTTCCGATATAAGTCGGTGTGCCAAATATCATCAAAATATCTTAATAGAGTGTTCACAAGAATGCATGGACAGACAGACAGAATGACGGACGGACGGATAGACGGACATCGTTAAAAATTCAGAGCCGATCGGTATACTATAAGGTGCGTCTAGGACCAATATTTTTTGGTGTTACAAACATCAACACAAACTTATAATACCCTCTCCACGTAGTGGTGTACGATATAAAAATGCTCCTCGTTAGAGTTTCTTTGAACTTTTAAAATAGAAAAGTATTTCTTTAGTGGATTATTTTAAAAAATTTTAAATTTGGATCAGTGAAAAATTGTAATACCTCGGCTGTTCTTAAACCGATTTAAGTTTTTATTGCTTTATTACAAAAAAAATCACTCCAAATCACGATTATGGAGTGTAATGTTTCAAATCTGGAAATTTTAAAGTAGGCTATGCTCCAACTCATTAAAACTAAAATGAAAAACTGTATAGAAAAATATTCAGTAACTTCATAAAATTGTGTCAACATAACATTTTGATTCCTTTGAGTGATACTTTTTCAGCAATTATGAATCAATTGGAACGACGAAAATTAATTATCGACAAATGGAATGAAAATCCATACAGAGCAGTACATTTTGTTTCAAAAGATTTGAAAATGGCAAGAAGTACAGTAGATCCAGTCCTGAAACGTTATTTTGAAACATCTATCGGCATTGAAGAGTTTGGTTTGAAGTATCTCGTTTGGCATGGAATTTGCCAATGCGGCGAAAAGACATATTCATATATAACAACAGGTACAATTAACGGAGATGTGTACAGGGAAGAGCGCCTAAAAATAAGATTAATACATTTAATAAAAAAACACGGTAGATCTACTCTATTCTGGCCTGATTTGGCTCAGCTCACTATTCTTCAATTACCTTAAATATGCTCAGAGCTAATAATATTAAATTTGTTGAAAAAGACATGAACCCACCAAATGTTCCACAATGTCGACCCATTAAAAGGTATTGGACTCTAATAAAAGCGAAGCTAAAGAAAACCAAACAGACTGCTAATTATATAAAAGATTTTGAAAAAAAGTGGAAAGTTGTATCCAAAGCAATAACAAAAACTTAATGGAAGGCATTCGGAAAAAAGCTAAAATCGGAGTGGACCACAAAATGAAATGGATATTTTTTTGTTCTTATATACTTAAAATACTCTTATTTATCAGACAAAATAATAAAAGTAAAAATAACTATTTATTTAATCGTTGTTTTTTTCTTACAAAATTTCCAGATTTGAAACATTACACTCCTTATTTAATGCTTTTAATTGGAAATGGTTTTAAAGTGTCAATATTTTTGAGAAAATTCACAAAAAGTTATATTTTCCGCTTGTAATCCATGTTAAAAATTTCAGGGCCGATGTGGCACGCCTTCCATATATCCAATTATCCCAATTTTTTCGGGGACATATTTTTACACCCAAATAAATATTTCCCGGATGCATCCTGGGAAATAACCAAAAATTTATTTTCCTCCGTACAAGCTTGAGGTACCCTAATAAACACAGTAGACTGTCCCTTAAAAAAGCGATTTGTCGATTTTCGTTCATTACACCCCCCCCAGTTTTATTGGAAATGGTTCCAAATGGAAGAAATCGATTTTTTTTTTTTGGGAAATGTTAACCCGTGCCGAAAGTTGGACGAAAATGGCCCATTTTGGAAAAAAGTGTATTACTATTAAAAATTCCCAAAATTCGAAATTTTGAAAAAAAAGTATCTTTTATTCCATTTATTCATTTAATATAGTCAAAATGATTCATACATGGAATTCTGACATCATCGGATATCATTAACCCACTTTAGCCTGGAATCCAAAATGACCCACGAATTTGATAAAAATGCAAAAACGTGTTTTTTTTTTAAATTAATTTTAAAGATTTTTTAAAATGCCTAATTTAGAGATGTCGATTGCTATTTGTACCACATAATAGTTGGTATTAAAGAAAAAAAATAAATTGGAAAACTGATAATTCGAGTTTGTGTTTGGAGCGACTGCTTTTCAGGACATTTTACAAAAATTACTCATTTTATCAAAAATTTTAAAAGTTTTAATGTTTTCTTCAAATTTTACACGGTTTTCGGAAAAATAGCACTCAAATTTGGTTAGTTTATAATTATCTCTTCATTTCTTTAAAAAAAATTTAACCCTTAGTGGCCTGGGGTCAGAAAAGACCCATTGGACTTAATATTGATTATGACTACGAGATTGTTAAGTCATTAAATTGATAAAAAAAAATCTCAACTGGATAAAAATAATTATTTTATGCAACGCGATCCATATGTGGAAACTTTTTTTTATTCATTCAAAGTTATATTTTTCCGAAAATTGTGAAAGGTGTTATTCTATAAATTTCCTAGTGGGGCGTTTTTGGCCAAAAGTATAAAAATTAATCCCACATGGATCGCGTTACACAAAATAATTATTTTTATCCAGTTGAGATTTTTTTTATAAATTTAATGGCTTTACAATCTCGTAGTCATAATTAATATTAAGTTCCATGGGTTTTTCAGACCCCATGCCACTAAGGGTTAAATTTTTTTTTAAAGAAATCAAAAGTTAATTATAATCTAACCAAATTTGAGTGCCATTTTTCCGAAAACCGTGTAAAATTTGATGAAAACATTGAAATTTTTGACAAAATGAGCAATTTTTGTAAAATGTCCTGAAAAGCAGTCGCTCCAAACACAAACTCGAATTATCATTTTTCGAATTTATTTTTTTCTTTAATATCAATTATTATGTGGTACAAATAGCAATCGAGATCTCCAAATTAGGCATTTTAAAAAATCTTTAAAATTAATTAAAAAAATAAACACGTTTTTGCATTTTTATCAAATTCGTGGGTCATTTTGGATTCCGGGCTAAAGTGGATTAATGATATCCAATGAAGTCAAAATTCCATGTATGAATCATTTTGACTATATTAAATGAATAAATTGAATAAAAAATATTTTTTTTTCGAAATTTCGAATTTTGGGAATTTTTAATAGTAATATACTTTTTTTCCAAAAGGGGCCATTTTCGTCCAATTTTCGGCAGGGGTTAACGTTTAAAAAAAAAAAATCGATTTCTTCCATTTGGGACTGTTTTCAATAAAACTGGGGGTGTAATGACAAATCTATTTTTAAGGGACATAACTAAGCAACTATATACGTCTCTGGTAAGACCAATCATGGAATATGGATCAAGTATATGGGATCCTGATACTGCAGTTCATAGTAACCGTATTGAATCCGAATTCAATATTTCGAACCGTTTGGAGGATCTTCCACCATACACCGATAGATTGGCAAGTATTAGGCTGCCTACATTAAGAAGCCGAAGAATAATGCTCAATACTGTATTCCTAGTCAACCTGCTAAATGGTAATACTTTTTCTGACTTCCTGCTCAGCAATATAAATATAAATGTTCCCCAACGGTCAACT